>JAIUSX010000053.1:1800000-2280484 GCA_026573805.1 Hesperophylax magnus
TACCTTGTTTTAACTGTATATGAAGAATGGAGAGCCAATCTAGTATTAACTTAAGATGTTCTAGGGTAGTTTTCCAGTGCAAGAGGGAGCGCGATTTGAATATTCAAAAGTGGAATTAGTCATTAAAAATTCAAAACCACCGCCCGGAGATTTCACACCTGCTCACAAAAGAAACTTTGATTCGTAGAATTATTAAAATAATTTAGCTGGGGCGTTTCACTATGCAATTCTTCACGTGTTTCTTTACTGCATTTTTTATTGATTTTTTTTCATTTATAAGATTTTTTTTTTTTTTTAAAGAAAGACAAACATTCCCGGGTTACGAATAACCTGACAATATTTGAAAATCTCCTACTACCACCACAGTAAGCTGAAAATGTTGCTTGTGTTGTGATGGAGGACTTAGCCAGCCTAGGAATTGAACATACTACGCCTGGGTGGGACCCAAACGCGATGTCAACTCGGCCACCGACCGGTCAAATGTTGATGTTAGAGATGCTACAGGAAGATACTGAATAACCAAATTAACACTCTAGTTAGTAGAGTAAATAGTGCGACCTTAGCGTCCTTAGCGTTAAATTTAGATTTTGGTTATGAATTTCATCAATATTAGAAAGAACCCCATTTTTAACAGTAGTTATTTAACAGCTTGAACTAGAAGATTGTATGGGAGTTAAAAAAAAATATATTTTAATTTCCATGAAAACGTAAATAAGGGCATGTTGAAATTAAAGCGGACTCGCTCTTGGAACTCTTCCCTTTAAAGAACTACATATATTTGTTGTAAATTAGTTCAAACTGTTTGATGAAAAGCGAAACAGCTTTAAAGTGAAAAGAGTTTAGCGAACAGATCCATTAAAATTATATTTGTTTAGGTCTACCTAGTAAATATTTTTTATGCAACATGTTTGATGCGCTTTCGAGAAATCTGATCGATAAATTCTTTGATGGGCGGACATAACAGTATAACTGCATTTTTGACCATTTAACGATTTATATGAGAAAATGCTTCTTGTGTATGCCGGCATCAATGGTATTAACAGTATAGTTACACCAGTACTCAAAACATATTATGTTTTGAGTACTGGTGTAACTATACTGTTAATACCATTGATGCCGGCATATACAAGACACATTTTCTCATATAAATCGTTAAATGGTCAAAAATGCAGTTATACTGTTATGTCCGCCCATCAAAGAAATATAACTACAATATGTATATAAACATTCTGCTACTTTCGGCCTACAGTCTACCTGGTGAAGATTGAATATTCCAACCTTCAAGAGGCGATTTCATCGGAAGAAGTTTAAGTGAAATATATTATGCTAGCTGAGGTACCTAGCGTTGCCCGGTTTTGTCAGGTTTTATTCTGCTTTGATGGCGGGAAAATGAGATCGGGGTGATTTTTAGAAATAGAATTTTAGATGGTGATCTCCCTCTTCTTTTGAAGGTCAAGTGAAGGTCATTTCATTGATCTCGGAATAAAACTGTAGATTTGCATAAAAACATATCCACGCTGGCTGCCAGTTACTCTTCTTTGTATATGTAAATGGAAAATAAAATATATTTTATTAAAATTACAAATAGTCAACTGGCGTGGCTGCTGGAGAAAACGCAAAATAAACGGAGAAGATATAAGTATCAGAATTTTTCTTTCTACCCAATTTTTCAGTGTGGTCAATCAATTTATAATATCTCTCTTGAAAGTATTTTTGTCACACACAACTGTCAAATTTATTATACAAATGTGTTTATAAGAACCTACTGTACCATATATTCTTATGTTTGCTGGCTTTCTGAATGCCGCAAATGGGACACGCACAATCAAATCAACCTCTTTTAGGAATACAAGAGGGATGAAATTGAATTCGACCCACCACCACCCCCCGCTTGAGGGTTGGCGTGGGGGAGTGTCAACATACAAAGAGGCGAATATTTTTGATGAAGATGCGTGTCTACATTTCAGAATATGATTTCATTTCATATCTGTCATTTTATTTGTCAGCATCGAGCTGTCTTTGATGTCGATAACTTCGTTTCTAACCTATCTCAACGTGAGTGTCATTATAAAATATATCATTGTTAGGTATTTGCTTTTCTCGTATTGGTGTTTCGATCTTCAAAAATAAAGCCACCATTTCTGGACATTATTTTCTAAGATAGATTTTTGTAAAACCAGATAAAGGATAACGCATTTTGAAATCACATCAAAACCCAAATAGTTATTATATTTTTACTCCATGAAATTAAGTTGATTGACAATAATATTATTAGATTACTTCCTTCATTATTATGATATGACAGATCAGAAAACTTCAAAACTTACCGTCACTTGTGAAGTTCCACGGAACTGTCCCGAGCTGCATTCTGTAAGATAATCTTGCGCTGATGATATTACACCTCCGTTAGGTTAGAAACGGTTGGGACGTGAGACCACAAGGAAAAAAAAGTATGGCTGATTTAATAAAATCCTTTTAACAACGTGATTGCAGTCCATTTCCTAATTAAATATTATGACAGTGCAATTAGCGCCAAAAAGGGGGGCGCGATCGTAATTATTCCGGTAAACCCAATTTTTTAATATGTTTTATAAACTGATCCCCTGATGTAAAATCTAAGTTTCCGACCTTGGCGCACCTGTGCTCGCGCCGCCATTTAGAAAAAACTGGCCAAAATCACGCCAAAATCTAGTTTTTCCCAAATATCTCATTTCCAATGAAAATTTTGGCTAAAAAAGTTTTAAAAGTATAATAGAACATACAATTTTCTACAACTTTTTGCAATCAATTTTCTTCTATCTTTAATAGGTACCGAGGTAGAAAGTCGTAAAGGTGCGTATATTTTTGAAAAAACAAGTTTTTTGTGCGACTAGGTTTGGTTTTTCGTAAATACCTCGTTTCCAGTGGAATTTCATGAAAATTTTATTGTTACCAATTATGTAGAACATAAAATTTCCAAAAAGATTTGCAATTTTTTAGTTTATATAGTTTTTTTACCGATATAAAGTATAAACAAATCTAGGTAAGGTACGCACAAAAAATCACGATTTATTATCACAATATTAGATTTTTGTTTGCATTTTTAAATACATACATCTACAAATTTACTAGAGGGCACATCGGTATGGTAGGAGCTACTCCCCCCCCCAACCCCCCACCCTTTTACTCCTATTCGTTTATCTGCATAACATTTATGAGCGTATCGAGTCATTCTGTGGGATTGAATCAGGAACGTCAGAGCCACAAGTAGAGATGAGGTCTACAACAATTAATTGGGATGATCAAGACGTTCAAACTCTCATTGATTGGTTTGCTTGCCATCAGCCATTTTCTAAAACAAACGTGATTATGTTTATTAGCAGTGGCACGATCGGGGATAGCAAAGTTACTTGTCACATGGCTGAAAAGATGGGGAAATTTGCTTTGTCTAAAGTTTTCAACCATAACTTTGGAAACCTACACTTAAAACGTAATAATGCTATAGTTTCTCTTGCGGGGGTGACCAGCAGTGTCAAAAATCAGGATGTGACTATAGCAATAGATCCATTAATGCTATTTCATCGTATGTGTATTGCCAAGAAGTCTGAAAAGTGAACTTAAAGAATATTTCCGATATGAACTCTCTCCTATCGCATTGTCTCTTTTCTCAGAGGAAGGCATGCGCAAAGGAACGAAGTCTATGTTTTACTCATTATTCAACCCTGTTCCAAATAATACAGAGCTGGGAAACAGTAAAATACACGTAATTATTGGAGGATATTTACTGCACAAAGTTGTATGGGATCGTGCTCAACCGTTTTCAGTGATTTTCCAGTAATATTTCAGGTATGTACAAATCATTATGGATCCAATGCAGTAGTAGTCTTTGATGGATACCCAGATTCTATGGAAAATAAAAGCACTAAAAGGGTGGAAAGAGCACAGCGTGCCAGAGTTACAACTTCTGCTGCAGTTTTGTTTTTTGAAAGGATGCACCCACAAGTGCCACAGCAAAAGTTTCTGGGAAATGAGAAGAACAAGTCTTGTTTTATTTCCCTACTCAGAACCTCATTTGCACGATCCCACATAACGATAGTACCAGTTGAAGAGGATTTTGACGTTTTTATAGTAACCACAGCAAACTCTTTGTCATCTCAACATGATGCAGTCATAATCGTTGGTCAGAATATTGACCTGCTGGTACTCCTCACAGCTCTCTCACCTCCCAACGTATATTAGCAAAAATTTGGTAAACGTAAATCACCTAACGCGTTGTACTAGAACAAATGTTTTTTATACATTTAAATAGTTGGAAACATTTTATTCCTTCATGCCATTAGTGGTTGCAATACATTATTTATATGTAATGTTGTTGTAATTTCTTTTTTACTTTATGTTATTTTTTTTCCTTCTTTAAAATGGATTACATCTATTTACTGTCAATATCTCCTGTATAATACATATTCTCTTATTGTACTGCATCATGTATCACTTCTATGTAAAAGCCTTTTTAGGCGTATATATATATATAAATAAATACAACTGGAGCTCCGTTCGGTCAAGGCCAACACAATTTTTTGAATATTTTTCTCAAGAACCACTCAGTGAAGGAACTTATTCGTGTATTTCAAGTTCCAAAAGCAAAGCCAGAAACAATCACTTTGGCTGCCGAACAATTATTTGCACTTTTGTATGGCGGCAATGAGAAATCAAATTTGGAAAATTTAAGGTACATTATTTTTGTCAAAGGAGTAAAAAATAACAAATTCAATTTATCCAGGCTACCACCCACCAAAGATGAAGTCCAGCAACACGCTTCAATAACATACTTGCAAGTGCAAAACTTGGCTTGGTCACGATAAAGATCCAACTGAATGGGGGTGGAAAAAGGATGCTGTTGGGTTACTAACTCCAGTATCAATGTTGAAGGAAGCTGCACCTCAGGCCTTGCTGAACTTTATATCATGTCAATGCAAAAAAAGGTTGCGTTGGAAAGTGCACCTGCAGAAAGTCGGGTTTGAAATGCTCCCTACTCTGCATTCATTGCAATGGCAACTCCTGCGAAAATGCTCTAGAAACCTTTCGTTGATGACTATTACGAGGAATATGATGACCAAGACGCCACAAATTTGGGTGATGAGACAGATGAAGAAGCTATTCAGGGCCAAGAGTAAGAAACTATAGTCAAGAGCTCGTACTTCGGTCTAAACTGATCTACCATCCATTTTAATTTTTGTTACAACTTAATTAAAAAAGAAAAGAATGTCAATAAATGATAATTTTACGAAAATACCATTTTTTCTCTTTTTAACGTACCCTGTAATGGACCAAGGTCTTTCCCAATGTAAATGATATAAACCGTCATAGTAGAGCCATCTATCGGAACAGGCGCATATGAATTATAGGGAACTGCATACGTGTGTGGGAGTTTTCCATTGGGGTTGCAACATAAGAACTGGATTGCCCAATTATATTACGGAAAAAGAAAAGGGGAGGTGCGAGTTTGACAGGACAAAGGGATGTTTAAAAGTTGAGCTTTGATTTATATGACATCGACCTTGAAAATATTCCCACCAAATGATTAGGTGAACGAACCAGCTAAACTCAAGGCTGATCAACTTGACATTTTTAGGGGTTCACAACCCTTTTTAGACGCGTAGCATCACATGGAACGGCGCGAGATTTGGTTGCAACAGGTCTGTTACTCGAGAAAAAAGGTTTCCGATTTCTTTAAGGATTCAAGTGGAAAGATTTAACAGAATTTTTGTTTAAAATGCTCACTAGACTTTACACGGCGGGTATAGGAGAAGAAAATCCATTAAAAAAAATGGCCAGAGATAAAATAAATTTATAGCTTTTTTTGTTAACATTTTCAAGTGATGTTTGGCACATTATAAATTATTTATGTCCTTTCATGGATGAAAGAGACAAAACAGAGGTGCAACCCCGATTAAATGAAAAAACCACGCCCAAAAGGAAGGAGCGTACTAGAATATTTGGCAATAAAATTACGTACAATCAGGAAAAAAAATCGGAAGTTGGAGACAAAAATCGCGGAAGAGTGTTGGGTTCACGTAGAAAAGGGAGGGAGGAGTGAATCATCGAAATATACCATTCCTAAGAGAAATTCTAGTCCAGTTATATTCAATTTTCCCAATCGTGTCCTAGATCCTGTATCTGAATTTCGCTAATGAACAATTATATAATGTTAATTGAGTGCTTATCTCGAGTGACCTACCAGGTAGGTGCTGTAATGTATATTGTCTCCATAAATAGCTAAGTAGTAACGTAGATCACTGTAAAGATGTATTATAGGTTTGTACAGCGCCCTTGAGATGATTTTGCACAGGAACGGCGCTTTTCAAGTCATCCAATTACTGCTATTATTTTACCATTATCAGAGGCAAATTGAAGATGATCAAAGCTAAGCTCGTGAAAGCGTTAAAACAAAGCGTACCACATCATAAACAACTCTAGACGGTAGGGGATACTGCTGCAAGTCTACGTTAGTTTGTGACCTCAGTCAAGGCTGATTGCACTGGGCATTTCTTGGGTTTGGCTGGATATAAAGAGACATTCGTCTATCAGGGAAGCAAACGACAGTTATTAAAGCAATCTTGCGGACACAATAGCATTTTAAAATAAAAAGTCCGGTATTCACACTTCAAAAAAACGGCTTTCACTAAAGCATTATATGGAAAGCGCCCTATGGGAATCGGGAACCGCTCTCCAGTCCACGCCTGATCATTTGATCACATGAAACGGACGCCAGGGTGTTAACCTTTTTGAAATAACCAGAATGGCCTAATTAGCATGATGCGACTATGACCTAAATAGAAAAGAACATACGAGACGATAAAGGTTAGAATAGCATATATTTAACGTGATTAATGAGAAAACACGCTTATAAATAGGCTGAACTTAGATAAAACTGGGAGTCTTTTCGTGAATTTTGAGGAGTTAAATTGCAGAGTGAATACGTCGCGGCAGTTTAAATAATTAAATTCAGACTAGGAAGAGTTTTGATAATTTTGCAGAGTTAGTGCGTCGCGAGATTTTGAAACAAAAAGTGCTCAAATTAATTTAAACAGTTTACACAGGTTTGGAAAGCAAACGGTGGTTTTGATTTTGATAAAGTCACGGATTATAAAATAAAAGATAGTCCCGCAGGTTAATTTTGATTTGATAAAGTCGCGGGTTAAGAATAAAATTATGATTAAAAATAATAAAACCTAAAAGTCTTTCCCGAATAAAATTATACGCAATTGTTATGATTTTAAGAAAGTCACGGATTATAAATGTATTTGTAATTAAAAATAATAAACCCTAAAAATTCCTTCTCGAATAAAATAAAACGCAAGTGTTAAGATCTCCCTTTGGGATTTTGATAAAGTCTCCGACAAAATTTAAATTTATAATTGAAAATTTATATACCTAAATGTCTTGTTATCGCGAGTGTTAGGCTCCATCAAAGTCGTGTTATAACTAAATTTTTGATAAACAAAATAATATCCCTGAAGTCTTCTTAAACATAATGAAAGACATAGCTGATATATTTCAATAATTGCTAGGTTAGGGAGGAAAGTTCGAAGTACATTCATTACGGTGGGTAGTGTGGGTAACACAACCAAATTAGAAAAAATAAGATTGTAGATATCTCGGATTAAGATATAATATATTAGGTTACCATCTCAGGATAAATCTAGTAGTAATTATGGGGCGCTCCACCCAAGAGCAATTGTTGTGTAAATTCCCACCTGGATGTTGCTATTTAGCGGGTAGGAGCTTGGTAAGTGTTTTTCATTTCCAATTGAGGTGTTCCAGTTTAACTTAGAACGAGCGATGCTGACATCTGTCGACTAACAATTACCACTAATCCATTTTAATATGTATATAAAACCAACACGTCAATTTTTCAGGATTCCCCAACAAGACCGATATTATCTCGGTAGTATCATTCGCAAACCTTACCTTATTCCCGAATTTAAACCTCGATTAAACTTCATAGTTGGTTAATGTCCGATAGTGACGCTGCAAATTCGTATCCCACAAATATGGACTAGTCAGAAAGATTTTTTTTCTCACGCTATAATGTGATAGGAGTTGCCAACGCGGACGGAACGGACCAACGGGATGTTGAAAACTATTCCCTCTGACGGTACCGTGTTGAGTGATGGGCGCGAGAGTGGAATGAAAATTGTAATGCCACCTGGTAATGAACGGGAACATGGTTCGCAGTCGGGGCGTCTAGGATGGAAACACCTTGGGGTGTCTGTAAAATCCACGTGGAGGGGGCGGCGACGTGATATCACGTGAGAATAAGTCAATGGTGTCGACCGGGAAGCTGATGTAAGCCAACTGGAACGCTCCCTTGGCGGAATTACAGCAGCTTCTTTGAGGTGGAGTGTAGGTCTGAAGGCACGTGGGAGTTTGAGCTTCATCAGACGAAACCTACACGACACACTTTCCGCGTTAGCATCATGATATGGGATGCAATTACCTTCCCCATCTAGAGTCAGTAAAGTAGATCGTCCGGAGGTATGGGCGTTGGAGCGATTTCGGAAATGGCGTGATGACTTAATTCGCTTTCTCTCGGACGTGAACAGATCCGTATAGGTCAGGGTACCTTTATTAAATGGGTTGCCAGCTGTGGGGGATATTCTAGCCGCGTCGGAGTCAGCGTTTGATTTCTGATCACCATTCACCGTTATCGTATTGGTCAGTGGAGGAGCAGACGTAGTTTGAAAAATATTTCGTTCATATAGCTTACCCCTTCTCCCCCCCCCTTCATTCCTTCCCTTTAAAAGATTAAGTGTCGAGTAACAAAATTAATATATAATAAAACAGATGGAGGCGACCCCGGAGCTGAGATGGTAGGGAATTCCCCGAAAACAGACGCTCTATGCATGCCGGTACTATACTATACTAATTTGTGCAATAACGAAACTATTTTATGCTCTCGGATTTATTTAAGTTTGGAAGGATAAAAAAAAATACAAGTGATTACTACTGTATTAGAGTTAGGCGGACGTAGGGGACGAGAGTAGGTTAAACGCTCGGTTTTATAAGAAAAGTTTAAAAAATTTCAATGGTGAAGAGATCACTCACTCTAATTTAAACGAAACTGGATTACCACAAACATATGCATTAATAGCTCGTTCATATCTCATATGAATTTCAAAACAAAAAAAAACACAACGCTGAAAAAGAGCATTATTGCGAAAATAACTCTTAAGATCTTGTTACTGTATGCTCCATACGGGGATCGAAAAGGCTTAGCTAGGGTTTCCTTTTAAGATATGCCTTCTAAAGGGCGCCACCAACAGCTTAGGAAAATCAAAGGACAATGACATCATTTTACAGAGCAGACACAGAAGAAATCATCATTATTTTAACGTAGATATAAGTGTAGAAGGGCGGATCACCACAACCTTATCATCTTAGTTATATTAATAATCTTAAATTTATATTGTGATTACGTTGATAGGCATGTCAGACCTAGCTGCAAGTATAAATGTAGTGGCTTGGCCTATTTTAGTGGTCTTCCCATTGGGAATGTATGGCGACTGGCGACCGATATGCTGAAATGGCCATCTACTATATTTATAGCTAGTTCTGACACAAGCATGAAGATTGCTGTCAACGTATATGTTCTTACAACAATAATTGTTAAAATAAAATCAAGGAATGCCAAGTTTAAAACACTTTACCTCTTTTTCAATTTTTGGCCTAGTTTTGGTGGATTAGAGCTTGGATACGTAAAAGACATAAAAAACTTAAATCATATACCTATTTCTTTTGTGAAATTTTATTTTCTACAAAATTAGTATCAATAAATTTTTCACAAAATTGTACTAGAAACGAGGTATTTATAAAAAACTAAACCTAGTCGCCCAAAAAACTTGTTTTGTCAAAAATATATGCACCTTTACGACTTTCCACCTCTGTACCTATTAGAGATAGAAGAAAATTCTTCTAAAAAAAGTTCTAGGTAATTTTACGTTCTACTATACTTGAAAAATTACTTTTGCCGAAATTTGCATTGTCAATAAGATATTTGGAAAAAAGTAGATTTTGGCGCGATTTCAGTCGGTTTTTTCGAAATGGCGGCGCTAGCACAGGTGAGCTAAGGTCGAAAACTCAGATTTTACATCAAGGAACCAGTTTTTAAAACATATAAAAAAATTGGGACTACCGGAATGGGACAAGGGACGATCGCGAATCGCAAATTGCACTGGACTATATTAGCACATTCAGAATACATCGGAACACGTGTTCATGCAGCTGCGGTTATCCTGATAAACAAATAAAATTATGAAAGTTTTCCGATATCCTCATAACACATTCGCGTTTTAATGAGATTTTGTTAGGAAATCTGCGAATTCATTCGTTAAAGGCCTGCGGTCCCGTTTTTAACAGTAATACGAATAACTTGACCAGATTTTGAATTAATTAGCAATATTTTATATCAGTAAGCTCTCTCCGTGCAGAATAAATAATTTTAAATTTACATTAAAATTTATATTAAATTAAATGTCCATCGGTTTCAATAATTTGCGATAAATAACTTACAAGTTGGTAAGCAGGCATTTCTGAATAAAAGTCTAGCAAAGCTCTCAGCACATATTACTATCAATTGTAAGATAATATCCATAATCACATTTTCTGGCAGCTGTTTCGGCAATTCCCCGCCAGTGGGAGCTCTTATTAAATCGTGAAAACGCTCCGCTCATTGTTCACAAAAAAACATAAATAACGAGAGAAGTAATGGAATTCTATTTGAGATTTCAGCGAACAAAGGAACGTTTTTATATCGTTTACATGTTGTATTGTATTTTTGTATAGTTACAAAACATGACGAAATAAAGCTAATATTGTAAAAAACCGATTCGTAAATATAATTTCGTTCATACCTATTAATAATTGTGCGAATTGATTGATGGAAGCCAAGTTAATAACATTCCAAAAATCCACTGCTCGGAATTAGTGGAACAATGGTATTTTTTGTTTCACATTTTTCCACACAGGAGGCCTTGAGGAAAATAATTTTCCTGAGGCCTATGTCATCTCTGGAGATGCTGTGTGGACGGTCTTTTCAAGGAGATGAAGCAGTGATCATATGTCTTGAAGAGACCTTTACTGTAGAAGGGAGGAAACACAGATACCGGCAAATCGTTATACAGCCGAGCTCTTGAACTCACAAACCAGCCGTAGAAGCGACCCGTTCTCATGTGACAAATGTCAACCGATACGTATGTTGGGTGTTGTTTGGCGTTTTGTATTCACTGGTGCTGAAGGAATCAATGTCGCTAGTTGTAATGCGGGCAGACCATTACCTCCCACGTTTCGCAAAGGGAAGGTAAAACGGGAAACTACGCCGATAACGTATATGCTTGGTGAAAATATAAAATCTATAGTTTCGTTAATCGAAAATCGTTCTTTTTTTGGATTGCCCATGTCTTGGCTTCTGTCATTAATCACATTAGGAGCCCCATATTCGATATCATTAATCTGTGTATGTGTTTTGTGATTTACTTATTTGATTGAATCTAACTGTAAAGTTGCTCATCTAGACACAGCAATTCCCCAATGAGATGAGCAGCAGAAAAAAATAACGGAAAGGTTAAATATCGCGTCACTGAGAAGATGTACAGTTTCATATTATAGGAACAACCAATGACGAAAATGCAAAAACGGAGTGACATAAATCAACAATAGAGGAAGCGCGTGCCAACAATACCGCCTGCGAACGACGCATACGCGACATTCCCGGGCACTCCTACGGAAGATGACACTGCACGTCACACCCAAGACTAGGTCAATCATAGGGCGGAACAGACGGCGCCAGCAAACCCGTTCTCACAGTTTTCGGCATTCATGACGGAGCCGTTGCACGCCTCGCAAAACCGCATGGCGTCCCTTATCGCACGCCAATCAAGTGCTGTAATGACCTCCCATCATACCTCCCGAAGACGCCGTGGAAATGCCAGCATTGCGCGCCTAATTCTTTCAATCAACATCTACATGTGGGATGACATAATTAGAAAACCTAATGTGCCTTCATAGAGTATTGAAAGGCTAGGCTCGTGAAGCAGTAAGTCCATTCCTATTGGACCCGTCGCAAGTACCAGAAATAATGGACGGCTTCAAAAATTAAAAAAAGTTACCGCGGTTTCCCGAATATGCATCAAACGACGCGCTTATTGAGTTCTTCGGGACAGTTCATAGTTTGGTAGCCTCGCTTGGCAGTTTAAAATGGGATTATATATCTAACTCTTGTACTAATAGTCGCGTGGTTTGATAAAGTAATAAGTGCGACGATTCATTTAATAGCTGCATTTCTAAAGTGTCCAGCACCGGAGTGTACGTGCGCCCTGTAGTCAAATTGCCGTACTCACGAGTACGGTAATCGCCAAGACGACACAGACCACGGGCTCCGAACCACAAGAGGCCCTCCCGGAAAGAGGAACGGGCCGAATGGAACGCCGCCGGACAAAAGCATTCCACCACGCTCGAATTGACACTGCACCGGAGGGAGGATGTATCGAACGCAATGCAACCCAAAAACCACAAAGCAGCTTTCTGACTATAGCAGGATTAGAAAGCTAGTACCTACATCGTATCCCCTCATCCACCGGGGAAAAGGCTTGAATAGAGCGCGCTCTGCGAAGTATTTACGTCGCATCCCCTCTCCTTGAAAAACTGACCGGCGACCGCCAGCCAATCACCTGAAAGCACGAACTGGCAAGTAAAATATTTCTCTATTCACATTTAACTGGGCAAAATTGATGTCAAATTTGCGTGAGTCTAGTCACAGTTATGGTAATTAAAAAATATATATACAGATTGAAATGCTGGGCTTGCGTCTATGTTGTAAAGTAAGATTTAATTAAGTCAACATTAATATTAAGTAGTTTTAAGGATTTTCTCACACCAATTTCGGGCTGAGGACCCATTGATTCAAAATGTACAATTCATTTAAAACACATTAAAAATGCTAGGGAAAGGGAGTTTACACGAGATGAAGCAGCGTAAAGAGTACTATTGACTAAGTAATTTTAATATTGACAATTAAAGTCACGTTAACACACGAAGCTGGACAAAAATTGTGTAATCTTAATGTCAGAGTTGGTAGATAATAGAGATAAAGACGGAATGATGGGTCATTATGTTTTCCCCAATTTTCACAACGATTCGTTAAAGTATATATTTTTTCAGTCAGACAATGATTTTATTCGGGAATCTTTCCGATTCTGTTCTGCCAATTCTGTCAGCCACAGCAATTCGCATTTTAATGGGCTGCCAAAAACCATAAAAACTACACCAATTAATTCATTCGAGTGTAAAATAAAATTTTATATTGGGTATTTTTAAACTTTAATTACAAGTAACTGCAATAAATAATGCAATGTCATTAGCCTAAAAAAAAAATTTCC
Organism: Hesperophylax magnus; assembly: GCA_026573805.1. Lineage (NCBI taxonomy): Eukaryota > Metazoa > Arthropoda > Insecta > Trichoptera > Limnephilidae > Hesperophylax > Hesperophylax magnus. Next base: position 1,813,416 of record JAIUSX010000053.1, read on the forward strand.
AATTTTTTATCGCAATTGTTTGTAATTCTAAGAATTATAACAATTATAAAACACCTACTCATTTCTTTTCCAATTTCACGAAGTTCTTGAACGAGTCTAAGAAGGAAAAAAATAACTTTCAAACCATCGCCCTTCATTTATTAGGAATAAGGTTACTGGATCGGTATTTAACTGCGGCGAATTTATTAGGTATTAAGGATTTTAGGGGCTGTTAACTGATCGTTAGTTTTATAGGTCCCTCGCCGATTTTGCAATAGACGTAGGTCAGTTAAAGGGAGGCGTTAATCTTTAGAGGACTTAATCAATTTTTTAAACCGCTGAGAAAATTATCAGTGAAAATCAGTTGGAAAAACTTTTTATTTGATTAATTTAGTAGGAGTTTAGTGAGTCTATAGTAAATCTCATTTATTTAAAGAATATTTCAGAAAAAAAAACAAATTTTACACATTTGGTGGTATTTCTTTAGTGATCAGAGTTCCTTTCGACATTAAGTATGCTTAGGTAATAATCGTCAACCGTTTTTGCAATAACAGTCATGGAACTTACAGACAATTACGCCATTTTCCGCAAATGTAGACCAATAGTAAAAACCGCCACTATGATCCGTCTTAACTCATACTCCCTATTCATGCTCATTTTAAGCTATCTTTTCATAGATGTTACTCTTGACAGTACCTATATGTATTTACATATTTAGTTTAGTTGATAGTGGCCTGTGTGCATTCCTGGGGTATCCCCGACTGTTTTCTCTATTCTCCTGATATTTCTATCTCCGCCCCCGCTATGTTATCTAAATAATTAAGTAATAATATAATAATTAATAATTAATTAATTAATATTTTTCTGTTATCACACATTTTACGACGCCGAATCCTTTGAGGCTTATCTCGCACGATGAGTCATCTTGATAAGATTTTAAATCACCGTTCACTTGTCATATCGCCATTACGCGCACAACAAAACTGCGTCACCTTAGTGATTAATTCTCGGCGCTATGACGCATTATAATATTTCTGTTTATATATAATAATAATTTCTCCACATTAATACGTGTAGAAACTATTGAATTCACCCAATAAATACGCAAACAACTGTTTCTTGAAGTTGTCTTTCAATTGCAAATCCTTCCCTAAGGTACCCCCGAGAGGAAACCGGTATTTTACAGTCGATGTCACTGGCGTAGGTGTTCAGTACACACCGTATCATACTTAAATACGTTACAGAGTGAAATTATTTCACTGATCAGTTCCAAACGTAGTATACCAATATGTATGACACCCTTCGACTATCATCCAACCCACAGAGTAAAAGAAAAAAAAGTACTTACGAAAAAATAGACCAAAAAAAAAAATTCTCTCTAATTTTGGTGGAAAGTCTAAACCTTGAGCCTTCAAGCATATTTGTATTTATGAAGAAGATTAGCTGGATTTTCCACATTGAGAATAGATATTCCCGATGACACAAAACAGGTTTTCGTAATGTCGATCAAACTTTGTAGTCAACAACAAAATACTTGGCCCTGGCAACGCTCAAACTAAATATTTACTCGAGATCATAAACGTAGAATACTCCGCTACGTACTACCAAGAATAATAGAGTTTCAGTATTCAGGAAATTTATTATGATTAGACATTTATTTGAAAATATTAAATCAATTAATTATTTCATCTCTTCGCTGGGGCGGTAAAGTTATTTAAAATATAATCGTCTGATATTCGGAATTAAAAAGGCTAAGATTAAGTAAAAGTTCATACATAAAGGCAAATTAAACTCACCCATCGTAACGAGGTTTTCTCGTGACTCATACTGCCAGAAATCAGTACATTAACCATATTTAAAATATCATAAATTGTATGAAATAGTGTCAAAAATATCGTGTGTATAAGCTTTTCGGCAGTTGAAAATTAGAGTCAAATAAAACGAATTATGAATGAACATTGTGATAATTTTTTTTTTCTAGATAATTTTATATCTTACTAGCTGAAGTCACTGACGTTGCCCGGGCTTAACGCAGAGTTTTTCCAGATAATTTTATATCTTACTAGCTGAAGTCACTGGCGTTGCCCGGGCTTAACGCAGAGTTTTTCCAGATAATTTTATATCTTACTAGCTGAAGTCACTGACGTTGCCCGGGCTTAAAGCAGAGTTTTTCCAGATAATTTTATATCTTACTAGCTGAAGTCACTGGCGTTGCCCGGGCTTAACGCAGAGTTTTTCCAGATAATTTTATATCTTACTAGCTGAAGTCACTGGCGTTGCCCGGGCTTAACGCAGAGTTTTTCCAGATAATTTTATATCTTACTAGCTGAAGTCACTGGCGTTGCCCGGGCTTAACGCAGAGTTTTTCTAGATAATTTTATATCTTACTAGCTGAAGTCACTGGCGTTGCCCGGGCTTAACGCAGAGTTTTTCCAGATAATTTTATATCTTACTAGCTGAAGTCACTGACGTTGCCCGGGCTTAACGCAGAGTTTTTCTAGATAATTTTATATCTTACTAGCTGAAGTCACTGACGTTGCCCGGGCTTAACGCAGAGTTTTTCCAGATAATTTTATATCATACTAGCTGAAGTAACTGGCGTTGCCCGGGTTTAACGCAGAGTTTTTCGAAATTTTCAAGACAGTCACCATTTTCCTCTTATTTTATTATCAAGTGTACAAAATTTCATCAAGAAATATCAAAATTCTTTTTAAAGGGTGGGAAAGGGGAATGAGATGATTATCCGAAATCTTGGGTAATTATTCACTGGTTTTAAAGATCGAATGGGAAAATTTTCATCAATCTTGGAATAAAACTAGAGATATGTACTCCTTTAAAAAAATACAAACTAAAACTGTAAACTTCCCTCATGGCCTATCATCTTTGGGGATGCTGTGTGGAGGATCTTTATTAGGAGAGGTACATCGTTTCACAGCTGAGCTGTTGCACTCAAGAACGAGTCGTAGAAGCGACCCGTTCTCATGTGACACATGCCTACCGTGTACATGTGTTAGGCGCACGTTTGGCGTATTTTCTGACTGTGCACCGGTGCCGAAAGAATCAATGACGCTAGTTCCTCTGAGCATCAACCGGTAGAACAAGGCATGTGCTCTAAAGATAGCAATCCGTTTGTTAATCAATCCGTTTATTGGTAAACCATTATATCGCCGCTGCGTTGCGTAGCGAATTATTTCCGCTTTGTCGCAGACCAATCCGATAGTCCGAGGATTTTATTAGAATTTTATCAAAATTGCTTCAAATACAACATTATCAAAAAGCCAAGCTCACCAGGATGATATTTATAATTAATCGAACAAAGTTAATTACTATTCATGTAATCGCGATTATGTTAATTTCAGTAAATACAATCAATTTCTAGGATCCTGAACAAACACTATCTAATACTATAATAATATCATGGTATGTATATTTGGTATTACGTATGATCTTAATGTTGGGCACGTAGGCTTTCCTAGGGGATTAGCAGAGACGATGGATCATACTGCATCCCAAATCACAACAATATATGAGATACTGGAATACCTACAATAATATTGGTCTGGTATTATGACAGGAAGTGTGTAATGTATATTAAATGGACCGCGTTATGCAATAAACACCCAACCCACAAATTGGAAAGCTGAGATAGTCGCATTTGAATGGTTGCGGAATTAAAAAAACATATTTTTTTCAATACTTAAAGAAGCATTGTTTATTGTATTTCATATTCAAAATATTTATTATTTTATAATAAAAACACATGAATTTGTTTTTGACCACGATAGTTTTATTTTCACTCTACCGGTTTCGGAAGATCCCTTCCTTCGTCAGGAGAATATTTAAAACTGATCTACTACACAAAATATTGACACATTAAAACAAAAATGTTAAGTGTTTGAGGGAGATGTGGACAAAGTGGAAGGGGTAATTACGGGAATTCCAGGAAGAACAGAGCGGTTAACTGGAAATATGTCAAGAATAGGACTATAAGACAGATTAATTTGGTTATTTATTATACTGGAGTTATTATTGAGGGATTTTCTGATTTCAAGTGCTTCTAAATTATCTAATTTTTTGCCTTTATTACTACGGTGAAGAATTTTAACCCCTGTATCTTTATTAAAAGTATGATCGGTGGAAATGAGATGATTGGCAAACTCCGAAAAATTATTGTTATTTAAACATCTTAAATGTTCCGTGATTCTAATATTTATATTTCTAGTTGTCTTACCTATGTAGAACGATGGACAATCATTGCAACATAGTTGGTAAATGCCTGAGTGGCTAAATTTGTGATCTTTATCTTTAGTATTTTTAAGTAATTTTCCCAAGTTGTTATCAGTATAGAACGTGGGTTTAATGTGGGTAGGCAAATTTTTTGTACTAAGTGAAGAAAAATTGGATATGTATAAGATTTTACGCCATTGAAAGGGATTTATGATTTTATTATTAGTTTCAGGTGTACCAAATAAAAATGTATTCGTCGAAATGAGTTTAAGTTTCTTATTCAGGATTTTATCAATTAAGTGTGTCGAGTAACCATTATTTAGAGCAATTTGTTTTATTTTTGACAGTTCAATTTCGAAATTAACAGCTGATAGTGGGATTTTTACTAAGCGGTGTACCATTGAATGATAGGCAGAATGTTTGTGTGATATCGGGTGGTTTGACGTGTTATGTATAGTTATATCCGTGAATGTCGGTTTACGATAGATGTTAAATTCAATTGTATTATTTATTGAAGTTAGTGTTAAATCCAGAAAATTAATCGATGGATTACTGCCTACCTCTACAGTGAATTGAATGTTTTTATGAAATGAATTTATAAGAAGAAGGAATTTAGTTAGTTGCCGCTCTGTTCCCGTCCAGATACAAAAAATATCGTCTACATATCGTTTCCAAGTGAGAACATTATTTAAGAGTGATGACTTACAATTAAAAATCTTATTTTCTAAGTTATTCATAAAAATATCTGCCAACAGTGGGCTAGTAGGAGCTCCCATGGGTAGCCCTTGGCTCTGTTGGAAGACGCCGCTGTTAATTTCGAAATTGAACTGTCAAAAATAAAACAAATTGCTCTAAATAATGGTTACTCGACACACTTAATTGATAAAATCCTGAATAAGAAACTTAAACTCATTTCGACGAATACATTTTTATTTGGTACACCTGAAACTAATAATAAAATCATAAATCCCTTTCAATGGCGTAAAATCTTATACATATCCAATTTTTCTTCACTTAGTACAAAAAATTTGCCAACCCACATTAAACCCGCGTTCTATACTGATAACAACTTGGGAAAATTACTTAAAAATACTAAAGATAAAGATCACAAATTTAGCCACTCAGGCATTTACCAACTATGTTGCAATGATTGTCCATCGTTCTACATAGGTAAGATAACTAGAAATATAAATATTAGAATCACGGAACATTTAAGATGTTTAAATAACAATAATTTTTCGGAGTTTGCCAATCATCTCATTTCCACCGATCATACTTTTAATAAAGATACAGGGGTTAAAATTCTTCACCGTAGTAATAAAGGCAAAAAATTAGATAATTTAGAAGCACTTGAAATCAGAAAATCCCTCAATAATAACTCCAGTATAATAAATAACCAAATTAATCTGTCTTATAGTCCTATTCTTGACATATTTCCAGTTAACCGCTCTGTTCTTCCTGGAATTCCCGTAATTACCCCTTCCACTTTGTCCACATCTCCCTCAAACACTTAACATTTTTGTTTTTATGTGTCAATATTTTGTGTAGTAGATCAGTTTTAAATATTCTCCTGACGAAGGAAGGGATCTTCCGAAACCGGTAGAGTGAAAATAAAACTATCGTGGTCAAAAACAAATTTATGTGTTTTTATTATAAATTATGATGAGCCCCAAAGTGAATGCTTTTTACAATTATTTATTATTTTTTTAAAATTTTGTATTAGTTGCAATTGCAAAGTTTGTACATGATCTAGGTATAAAGTATGTTATTTGTCAATAAGGTTTCATTTTATAGGTTGAATGATAGTTTCAGCAAATTAAAGAATTATATTTTCTAGTAGCTTTTGGATGTTTTTGAGCGAATTGTTGAAAAGTCGAGTTCATGGCACAATATTTTGTTTGCTTGTAAAATTTTATGTATGAAAATAGTTTAAGGCGAAAAAATTTGAAAGCTTTAAACCAACGGGAATGTTGAACTTTTCGGTTAAATGTTTTCTTTAGTTAATAAGCGGTTTGATTAATGAAGAGGTATTGGTAATAAAACCACTCGGTGCGACAATATGGTAGATGTGTTGATTGTCCAATAGATGGTTCCCGGGGATGCGGTACAAATTGTACTTATACTGTTGTGTTAATTGTGTTTATACTGGTTATTCTGTGTTATTCTCCAAAAATGTGGCTAGTACTTTTCATCTCCTTTCAGCATGGAAGATAACTACCGTTCCGAAGATAACGATCGTTCTGGTGAGATACCACGAATCAAAAACCGTGTTTGAAATAGATTTTATTGTGTTTTGTGACACCACGAGATATCACGATATGATATGATATCACGAGACCAAATTTGTCCCCAAACATCATACGAATTTGGGTTCCTGATATTTAAAGGGTTAAACTCTCTTAATTTAAATATCCAATGTTCTTTAAACTCCCCTTATTTAAATATCCAATGTTCTTTAAACTCTCTTAATTTATACATCCAATGCTCTTTAAAGTCTCTTAATTTAAATATCCAATGTTCATTAAACTCTCTTAATTTAAATAAAACTCAAAAAATAGGGATGCCATAGTCACACTGGTTCCGTGTACATGTAATGGAATGGAACCCCTTTGCTTGAACATATTAATAAATAAAAACTTGAAAAAGAAAAACAACATTTAGTACAAATCTACCATCTTGACAAAAAGAAAGCCTAAAGATTTATGTCCGTAAAAACATACGTACAAGAAAAACGACGTCTTGGAGAAATGTAAAAAAATAAAGTTTATTTCGACAAAGGACGGTGACATTCTATCCTTTCTGTCCACCCCAAAAGGGATGAAAAGGGTATAAACCACCCAGCCATCTGTAGAAAAATGACGTGGGCAGAAAATAAGTATAATATGATGTACATGCAAACCTCCTAAAGGATTTACACCAAAGACCGAATAAATATTATTGAAATAATATATACATTGTATACCTATTCCATGGTAACTTAGTTTATTGCGTCTATAAACGTAAACTTATACAATTAAATAAATAATAATCAAGTTAATTTTAGACTATATGGGTAATGTAGTCAGTTGATTATTTTCTGGTGTACCGACAGAGGAAACAAAAATTGGGATTTCTACCCGCCGAGACCTGGCGTGGGGGTGAGTTCAATTCCCCGATATGATTAATGTATAATTTCCATGAAAAAATCCTTCTTTTCCAAAGCCCTGGGCAAACGGGTTAGGATTATATTTTCGGAAATAATAATTTATCTCGTAATATGAGATACTTGGTACGTTATAAGTTGTTATTATCACCGTTCTGAATATTCTCTACGGTTGTTCTTCACAACTGAGAACCATATTGTCCACGGCCTAATGAACCATGGTCGGTTCTATACTATTAGTGATAAATTTCGGGAGCACAAAGTGCTGTATATAGCGGTTCTTTGTACGCCTACCTGGAGAGTTTTAACTAAACCATATTAACGGCCGATTGGCGACAAAATTCTTGCGAAAGTATCCCGATTTTAGTGAGATTTTATCGAAGGTATTTCTATGCCAATTACATGTCGTAATGCAGATGTAGTACCTTCCCTACCGGCTGCGCCAAGGAAATGTTTGATTTTATTCAAATAAAGAGTATTTCTATTACATCATTTATTATTTTATTGTATGGCGGGAGTCGAATAATAAAGAGGGGAACTAACTACCAATCACACAACTTTTACAGATCACTGCAAGCATTGTCTCGTGTGCACGGATCTAAAGGGTGTTAATATAAAACCCACCTTCCCTTTTCATAACAATATGTGTTTTGAGTTTAATGTTAAAATAGTATGGTTAGAATAATAATATCAGGAGTTATCTAATATAATATAGGTTATCCAATTTAACATACTCGTATGATGCTCTTCCCATATCGCTGAGCGTTACACGCGATTATTGTACGTTGAGTTTGCATTGGGGGTTATTGATCCCCAACAGGCTCCATTAAATTACCTTTAGAACAGACTCAGCATGCCCACATTGCGTCTGTGCATTAGAGATGGCAATCGGCCTGTTAACAATGGATTGTCAATCAGACGGACCGCCCTCCTTTGCACAGAATCAAGTATTGTGGGGCTCCAGCTCAGAGGTGGCTTCCAAATTCAATTGTTTGGAGTACATGAGATTCGTATAAAATTAGAATCTGCTTAATATTGAAGAATCTGCAAGCTCCATACAAGACGCCCAGTTTCTTTGAAACCAGATTTACTGCAATAGTTTTCGATAGTACCTGTCTATTTATAAAATACTTTTACTATGTCGTGTCATGACGAAATATTTATAAGGCCACCTGCAAAGAGATTGCAATCGGTCTATTAATGTTAAACGTAACGTTTGTTATAATCCACGCATTCATAAATGGCGTTAATTAAATTGCTTTATTAAAATACGCTTTTTGAAAATACAATATCAATACAAATTATTTGTTTGCGCCCTACAAACGCAATATGAAAATGCAAAATACGCAAAATAAAAAAAAATAAAAAATTAAAAAATAAAAATATGTGAAATAGTTTTGTCCGTATAAAACCATAAATCTTTCAAGAAAGGCATACGAATATAATATTAGATTGAATCAATATGATGTCATATATTTTTATAAAATAGTTTTTCCTTTGAGCTCATACAAAAAAAAACCGTGTCAATACTTTTAACTAGTTATGTCATGACAAATACATTTATATAATAAAATGTTTTTTTTCGTTTGAAAAGAAAACTGTGTCAAGCTGCAATTGTTAACGACAGTATCTACTTTTAAATAGTATCAATAAGTCGTGTCTGATACCGCCTTTTCCTTGTTTGCCACACTTTCTGCCAATGGGTAATATCCATTCGCAAGGAAGTGCGATATATCGCAGGGCGCGAGATAACAAGGTAGCCAGTAAATATATGATAAAATTGTTCGCGTTTCTTCTTTACGGCTTTATTTTTCACGGATAATCGAATGAAGCAGAAGGGGACGGGAAACTCAGAAGCAATCGAATAAATCAGGAGTGTAATACACACTTTACATTTAGAGGGATTGAATATTTAACGGATTAGGGATAAACGGATAAACGGATGAACGGATGAACGGATAAACCATCCTTAGAATAAACTCATTGATCTTTATCTTATTCGATTTTCGACAATTGAATTACTTATTTTTTCACGCTTTTTCAGAGAATTATTTGCCATGTTGATTTATTTCATTTGTGCGATAAAAAATGTTGTACAATATTCATTTTGAGGATATTGGATGGAAAATAATATTTGATGACGTATTTTCTCTGAGGAGTTATTTACAAATTGGAAATATGGAAGTAAATGAAAGGCCGGTTTGTTTTACGGATTTGAACAAATCGTCAAATTTAAGTCTATTTTCAAGTTCCGCGAAAGTTCTATTCAAGTTTTGTTTTATTTCAGTACTCTGAAGCAACTCGCCTATAATGATCTAATAACAGACCTTGAAAATTAACATTGAAATTTAACGATTTTTTTTAAAATTCTGTGAAAAAACCCGTCCTGAATCAATTCATTATTTACAAATAGAGGGAATCAGATTTTTTTAAATTATGTAAAGAATTAGCTAGAAAATGGAAAACTAGAAGACACTTCCAATAAGTTTTGTAGTAAAAAACATTTTTTTAGAAAATTTGAAACGATTTTGCAGCTTTCATTTCTAGCACCTCTGGGCTCAAAAGTAAATTTTTAAACGTTTTCGTTTCTACGACCTCTGGGCACAGAACTAAAAATATTTTCGATCGTAATGCTCTTCCGTATTTACTAACTATGCAAAAAATCTGGTAAAATTATTTTTATTCCTGTTAGAAACGGGAGTGGAGGCCTATAACGAGTCATTTGACAAATTTCATAATAAACAAACAGTAAAGTACGATACATTTATATTATTTCTAGGTAGGTATTTTAATTTCAATTACTGATTTCTTAATTGATTTCTGTGTAAAAATGTTAGAAATTATTGATGGTTATTACCCTAGTAAATTTTCCCCAATTAGTGTAATGTTTAAATTTGACTGAATGTCTTAATGTTAGTTATTCCCAAACGATGACTCATAGGGTTATTTTAATAGTATAATTAAGTACTTTAATGTGCACTCGTATTTGCAATAGGTTTGAAGATATCTAGTAGGGGTGAACGAATTATATTGGTTTGTTCATTAATTAGAATAACTTTCGGATTATTAGAATTTTTGTTAATTTCTAACTGCTCTAAAAGATTCAGTTTACGGCCTTTATTTTGTACGTGTAACGGAGTTGGTTTATTATTATCATTAAGTGAGTGATTTTCATCTAGGAGATGTTTGGCAAATTGAGATTGTATTTTATTATTATTTTTAAAAGATCTTATATGTTCTTTGAACCTAGTGTTAAAGGACCGGCCCGTTTGTCCAACATAAACAGCGTTGCATTCATCACACTGGAGTTTATAAATGCCACTATTTTGTAATTTGAGTACCTTACTTTTTGAGTTTTTAAGAGATGATCCTAAGTTGTTATTTGTGCGGAAGGCAATATCTAAGCCACGCGTAATAATAATTACACAGCAGAACTTGTTTAAAAATAAACTGTTTTTATAAACCCAATAATAATATTATTGTATATATAAAAAAATAAAAATAAAATGGAGTTCTACAAATTAAACTTAATAACAATAAATTAAAAGTAAAGTACGAATATGTTTTTAGGAAGTTAGAACACGTGTTCTTCAAAATAATGATATTTTCACATCTCATCCATTATGTTTATTTAGACAAAGGCACCTGCGTGAACACGTATTCTGATTTATTCTGAATTACTAACAATAACTAATATTTAAATAGTAAGAAATACGGTATTAAGGTAGACTAATCTAGTAGCAGGGTACTTATTAACCGAAAACAATTTTTTTTGGGATTTTAAAGTGAAATTAAAAAAAAATCTAAATGATGAAAGATCTTGATGTTATTAAACCAGACAAACATTGTATGATCTGTAATAAACGTCATAAATAGAATCATAGGTTTCCAATAACACGCCGACATTTAACCCTTTATAGGACAATCTTTTTTAACGATACGCCCTTAATGGTTTTATTTATGTATTCTATATTAATTTTGATGAACAGAAAAAACTCTTTTTTTTTTGCTTAGTCTTTTTGAAATTTTCGATTTTCCCGCGGTCTTTTTTCTGACCGGTGTCCATTTAGGTAAAAAATATGAAAAATTTTGTTTTCATTACAACAAGACAGGTTGGTAAGGAAAAAATTACTTATATTTATTAGCGTTACAGGAGAATAACGCGATTTTCGTAAATTTACTCAACATGTGCGAACTTCGGGGCGGTTGGTTCAATTCAAGACCTCTGTGCGTTGCATCAGAATTATTACAACCCATAAGGGCGATTATAACTTGTAAACATAAATAAATATAGATCTTAATGTTGCAGGTCTCAAAACTATCCGTTTTTATCGTATGGCCTATAAAGGGTTAAAACAGATCTCTTTTACATTCAAGATTTTATTACCGTGGAGTGGGCCTATTTTCAACTTCCACACCATGTTCTATTTGGCAAATTCATAAATTTGTTTTATTACTAATGCATTTTCATGGCTTTTGCCGTGTTGATGACGAAGTCTAAATAGCCAGGGACTTTCCCATCGTCTTCTCATCTCCAATACCATCAGCCTAATAACATACCCAATGGGTGATGCCGTAGTCTCTCTGGCTCCCGACGCGCGACGGCTAGGAACAAATAAAAATAAATTCCGTAAATCGAGTTATTTTACAAAATATAATATGCACATGTTAAAAACCACAAAGGCTGAAAACTTTCAGAGGCCATGTTCAAATTAAATACAAGACATATTCAAAATACGTTTTCAAATATTTGCATAAACCGCACATACGCATTATATCATCATGATTTTGTAATAATAACGCCGTGGTCGAAGGCTTCTTGAAAACCCAATAACTTTGTGAACATCAACATCAGCTAGGGTAATTGGGTTTTAACAAAATATAACAAACTGAAAGATTTGAATCTTCACCACACTTTTTAATGAATGAAGATTTTTATGTCTGTCTGAGAAAGAAAGATTAAAAATATTATCTAGGGTTTAGAACTGTAAATAACTAAGTTCCTAAATACTATGATAGGTTAGCAGAAAACAACAACAGAAAGTTCTTTAGAAAAAGGTTTTTTTTATTGTACATACACATACAAAAAGCGTTTTGGTTGTTTGAAATTAAATTTGGCATTTTTGCTGGGTTTTCCTTCAAAGGAATAATATCAAACGTAGTGGTTAACTAAAGAAATCTGTTTTAAATTATTATATAATTAAAGTGAATTTCCGGAACTGCAACATGTTAGCAATAATTAGGAACTGCAGTGAAAAATATAATTGCCAAAAAAATATAGATCAACAAACGCTTTTTGTATGTGTATGTTAATTACGAGAATTCAGAATTCTGATTCAAATGAAAATATTTTAATGTAGGCTTTTAAACACCGGTAATTGTTGATAATCAGGTGCGGTCATGGATGCATTGTTACACTTTGATTCGATACGATAATATTCGTGACGAGATGCTAACATTATACCTAGTATTCTTCGATGTTAAAATCGGGTTAGCTTAAGAATAAATTCGCGTCTCGACTCCCATACAAAATACAGCGCCTGTTAATTACAGAATGAATTATTTACAATACCTATTGAAAATAATTTTCAAATAAGTTCATTTATTCACCATTTTTAACATTATCATATCATAATATTTTTCCCCAAATCTGCAAACAAGTAATTATCCAAGGCAACGCTAATATTGACCCAAATAAATGCAAATTTGAAATCCATTCCTAGGATACAATATAAATATTTTTTCTACTGTTGTGTCATGTTCTAATGTTAATTAAATTAAATTTTATTTAGTTTTACACGCCAGGCAAAGCTTGGAAAAATGGTCCTACGAAGTAAGAAAGTTCTTTCTTAATTTTTATATCGTTATTTGAATGTTTTTAGTTTAAAAGAGCATATACCCCCGATATCTAGAGAAGTCTTTGAGATGTGGTAAGTATAGAAGTGATAGATTAAGGGAAAATATAGCCTTAAATCTGAGTCAGTGATCGTGGAAGATTACGGAGGAGTATAGTAGAGCTAATATGTATAGAAGTACATATAGACTAAGGGAAATTAGACCCTTAGTTTGAGCTCAGTGAATTTGGAGATCACAGTACATTTCAGCTACGGCTGACCGTTAGTACCCTTTGTATTTGTATTTGATTAAAATAAAATTATGTGAAAAGAAAAATTCAAAAACAGTGTTTTGCCTACCTACCATTGGGTGTTCTCGTACTACGATAGAAGAAATGTTGGTCCATCCAACTGGATCTATAATTCGAGCATAATGAAAGTGGAACGACAATCAAAGATCACCAGCACCAGAGCACCAGCTGGTTGAAGGCACGAGAAAAAGCATCAGCTACCAAGTTGCACATCAAAAGGCCAGTATACCTACTACCAGTGATGGGTAAAACAAAGATGGCTGCCGATATAACGACCGCGGAAGCAATGGCTGCTGAAATGGCGGTTTTGGAAGCAAAGGAGCAGCATGCGGCTATCATTCTGGAAGTTACAGCAAGAACTTCTCAACGGACTCTCGAGGATCAAGTCCATGACTGGGTGGACCAGTCCAGCCACAGATCGTCATCAAAGCTTAGAGACCACGATTGGACAGCCTCTCCGAGTTCAAATGGAGCAGCAAAATGGAGAGTGGTATGTTCTACCGCCCAAATAATCTTCACATCAGGAGGCCTTCGCAGGGCGGTTGAAAAAAAAACGTAGACTTTTTGGGGTTAAGTCTCGGATCACTTCCATTGATTTGATGCGTTTTTTGGAGACCCGAAGAATTAAAACTTTCAAGATTGTTTTCACTTTTGAAAATAAATATACAATAAACGAAGTTAGAAGATCAATATTGATAGAAATAAAGCGCAGTTTCTCATCAGCTTATTGACTAAATAGTAACACATTATAATTATTCTGACAGGCAAACTGTTTGCTTATTTGCTAATGGAGAGGTTTACGTTGCATAATATATTATGTAGTGCATGCTTTCAATAACGTAGTATACGTCGTCCTTTACACGTAATATCGTATGGGGACTATTACTGAGAAACGCATTTCAGAAATTATCAGCTCCCTGCAGCCAATGTCGTCATTTCGTTTGTAAAGTTTTCCCAAAATGAAGAACATTTATTTTAATCAGCAGCATTTATAATTCACCATTTTATTATAGGAGACCTAGTGCAGTGCTCAATTTATAAGAACAATCGAATATATTATTAATACATTACCCGAGAAAGATCACGGGAGCGTCTGAATTCTCGCTAAATCAGTTCCAATTTTTAAAATGGCAACTAATACCATTTTCTGTTAGAACATTGTATTAGAAGTTGGTACATACCTCTTTATCGATTATCTGAATTCTTCTCAAGATCAGTTCCAATGTTGAAAATAATGAATTCGTAATTAATTTAAATTCAAACAAATTTGAGTTCACTGAACCGGATCATTGCAGCCCTTCAAAATTAGGTGGTATATTTATTAAAAAAAAATTAATTATTCATTAATTTTCCTATTTTGAATTATATTTGAATAATACTTTGTCGCTTGCTAGAATTCTTTACATAATCAATTCTTATTTTGATTATGATACTTAGTTCACTGATACTGAGTTCATTGAACCGTATTTCACTCAGGACTACCGCACATTACAGTAGTATAGTCAGACGAAATTAGCATGTTTGATACTGATTTATTTCTCATGAGGTGAGTAATAAATGTACTAATACTGTAAATATTTGGGAATCTAGGGAACGTGGAACTAGGAGACATCGTTTTTTAAATTTTATACAACTGGTAAACAACCCTATACGGCAGATTAATAATTGTGTATCAGTTGTGTTAACTTTAAAACAAATGTTTACGGAAGCCATGCAGACCACCTCCTTATCAATAACTATCATTTTATGACTCCGTGCACATAATATTATTCAGCCCAGACACAATATATGTTCTAGCAAAAAAAAGCTGTGCAAATCATCTTTTTATCAATAATAATCATTTTGTCAAAATATTAGTTGTGAATTTAATACATGAAGTAGAACATCTACTTGTTTTTAGCAAACGTTCTCGAACGACAGCATTTGCATCACGATATTTGAACGACGCGCGACGTTTTCCGTCTTAAGGTCAACGAAACCAATTCTACCTCACAAAATCGACATAGAATGATTAAAAATGTAATATTAACGGTTAAACCATATGTAGACGATGTCATGTTTATTTCACACAAGGTTGCGCAAAAGTCTTAACTGTAATCCTCTGTAACTTCGTTTATAAATTAAAAAAAGTAATATTATAACACAGCTGTTTCGCGTTCTTGAAGAGTGTAGCAATCCATGGTTTGTTACTACGTATCCTGTTCCTGTTTATTTTACAAAATGTCAAAGTCATGATGACATATTTATAAGACCATTTGCAAAACGAGACCATCTTCCGATAGGGTGCTGATTTCTAAAATGCATACGTGCCTTTCTCGTCTTATTCACTCTATCAAAAAATAGCTTTCACAATCCATTACTCACAGACACAAATAATACCTTTTACGATTCTGACAAAGTATAACATCACAACTGCCACTCTACAAATAATTCAACACTCCTCACACACTAACACTAAACCAGTCGACATACACCCGCACAAAACATTAATTTCGACATACACCAGCACAAAACACGATCACAAAATCAAATACACTTATCGTTATCTACTTACACATTGCACAGAAGCAATACAAAGCATTACCTAGTAATCTAAAACTTCCGGCAACGAACAAAAAAACATTGGCAAAAGTATTTCCTCAGCAGTTTTGTTAATGACTGACACATTCATTCTTTGGAACTCCAAAATAAATTCTGCGTTTATTTATTTTAATGTATTTATGTTGTCTTGTATTTAATCTAATGTTGTCTTTTCTGAAATGAGTTTTGTAAACTCATTGGGAATAATACATTATAAATTTGTTATCATTTTCTAATTTATTATCTAGTAGTAAATAAATAAATAAAATTATTTTACCTTTACCTACCTATTTAATATAATTATTAGCCATCCCACTGAGACAATTTCTATTTACTCGCTATCCCCTCAATAATCGATCTGTGTTCTATCGTTTTTACGATAGAACACATTTAAATATGATGGGAAATCTTTACCTCCCCCATTACCATTTCAATGGTAGATTTGTACTGTACTTATTACGACTCTAAGAATCTGCCTAATAATTCCCAGAAGAATACCTTTATGTCGTTGGCAGTATTATACCCTGAACACCGTACAGTCTAATATATTTAGGGGTGATGGCTGGCATATATTACCCCAATAATATTATTCCCCATTAGCAGTAAAGGTAGCTGTAGGGTGAATATATAACTTCCCTTATCCTGTGTTATATTATATGATATAGGTATAATATATCACACCGCATGGTTAAATTTTTCGCTCTAAATAATGTGTGCATGAATGATCGTATTCATAATGTTTTGCTCTTTACAATAATAGGTTAGTATGTATACATATGTATAACTAATGAAGTTATTTTAAAAGATTTACCCTTTGTTAACTAAAAATGACTCCCTTTCTTAAAGAAAATACTTATCTGCCAACAGTTGCAATTAAGTTCCCAATACTTTGTGAATTGTTTAGTTCGAGTTTCTTCTATTTTGTGACGCCCTTACCTGCTCATCAGTCTACCAAGTAGTTCTGTGAGTAGTAGACATTGCGTCCAAAAAAGGTGTTTGTAATTATCTCTCTTTTAATAAACATAAACTTAAATTTCCTCCGAAATCATAAGATTTATCAGTAGGCCCTTAAATACCTACCTGCTTAAATTAAAAACCATATATTTTAAATGAATAATACAATTTATCTACCTACCATAATAGCTATTTCTTATTCTGAATTGACAGCTCTTAGTAGGGAACCACGATTATGCAAGCTTTGGTAAAAATCCAAATTCTCAATAATCAATTAAATGTATCCAATAGCACAATATATTTTTCTTAAACTAATAAAATTTCCAGTAACAATTTACCACCTGTTGAAGTAACAAACATTAAGTTTAAATATAATATTTATACCATTACGTACAAGAAATTATCTTTTTGCTTTATTTATCTCTGTAACTATGTTAGATTTTATGTTCAAGCTATCTCACGTTATGTTTTGTCTCACTTTATATGTATATATAAACACACACATTATATTTTTAGATAAATTTATTTTTCTACCCTAAAGATTCTTGTACTAATCAAAACCGGTCGTTTATAGAAATTTAATTGAATAAAAATATTAGGTTATAAAAGAAGTAGTTATTTAATGTTCAATTATTTTTTTAAGCTTTACCATGACGTATAAGTATATTATTTTCCTTTTTATTGTGTTTTGCTTAGTTCAAGTTTATTGATTGTTTACCCTCCTAATGTAAGTAATATATAATAATACATAATATGGTAATATTTAGTGAATGCTTATTGATGCGTTAAGTTGCTTAAATTATCGACTAAACAAAATTTCACTATCGGATCAGAAATTTTGTATTATAATGGCACCCCGCATAGATAGTATCGAAGTAAATGTGTAGATTAATAGATAAAACTATTAAAGTAAAGATACGCTTGGGGTGGAATATCACTTAATGATTGTGCTATTAAAATGAATCATAAAATTATTAAGTATTGTGTATTAAAATATACAATACAGAACTTGCTGAAGTTTGCGAAATTCAACACATAACTACCATATCACCCCGTCAAAGTTTTCGTATGTACCTGCGTATATCTTATAACGATAATAAATTAATTCATTTCCAAAATTGCCAGGGTTCATCGGGTGAGGTGTGTCTACCAGCTGCGTGGCGTGCCAGATCAAGAGATGTTGGTTTGGGGAGACCCTTTGATCTCGCCAACTGGTAACTCGACCATTCGCCTTGCGCCGAAGTGGGAAGGATATATTCATATGTCCGTCACTCCTGGACACACTGATCCCTAGAATCCTAACCTACCTTCATACCTTTTACCTTCCCAACACTTCCTCTCCTTCCTTTCCTTAAATAAGACCCTCCACACAACATCCCAAAAGATGACATAGGCCCTGAGGGAAATTAATTTTCTCTTGACCTCCCGTATGGGGTTAATGTTATAATAAAATATTTTCATACAAATGTAAACAAAAATTTAAAATGCAAAAAAAAACCCTAATATTTTGAACACCCCAAATAATGAGTCTAGTTTTTGCACTGTTAATTCGTGGTGGAATTCCATTGTAATAGAATTAAAATTAAAAAACTTTTTCACTTTGTTCCACTTATTTATTATTACCAGGACCGGTTTCATCCTACTACGGACATTTTCAGACTGGTAGTTGAAACTCTTATGCTACTGATTTTATACAAACTTAGGCAGGGGTACACAACATTGTTTATATATAATGAATGATTCTATTTTGTTAATTTGAGGTAGGTATTATGAGTTATTTTGTTAATTTAGGGTACATTAGGTAATTATAAAGTTTATTTTTACAAATTATGAATGATGTTACAAAGCAAGTACATATTTATAGATCATATGAATATAAAAGAATTTATATAATTAAAAAGGTTTGTGATATTTTATTTTTGTAATGTTGGGATATTCCCTCCTTGTTGCTTAGGGCTTATTGTCAAATATTGTTAGCAATTAAGTCATTGTTATTATTAGGGTTCCCCATATATTTGGGTTATTACATCTTTAAATTACATACTTAAATTATACCACTGCTCTCTGAAGTAAAATTATTCTAAGTGAATTATAATGGGTAAATTAATGGTGATTGAGCATTATGTTCTAACTGTTTATTCATAACATATTTACGATCTATTTTCTTCGTTAAGCGATTGATTTCTAGTGACTCTAATCTGTCTAATTTTTGTCCTTTGTTGCAAACATGAAGGATTTTTACATCTCTATCGTCTTTGTCTGTTTACAAAGATAGAGATGTAAAAATCCTTCATGTTTGCAACAAAGGACAAAAATTAGACAGATTAGAGTCACAAGAAATCAATCGCTTAACGAAGAAAATAGATCGTAAATATGTTATGAATAAACAGTTAGAACATAATGCTCAATCACCATTAATTTACCCATTATAATTCACTTAGAATAATTTTACTTCAGAGAGCAGTGGTATAATTTAAGTATGTAATTTAAAGATGTAATAACCCAAATATGTGGGGAACCCTAATAATAACAATGACTTAATTGCTATCAATATTTGACAATAAGCCCTAAGCAACAAGGAGGGAATATCCCAACATTACAAAAATAAAATATCAGAAATCACAAACCTTTTTAATTATATAAATTCTTTTATATTCATATGATCTATAAATATGTACTTGCTTTGTAACATCATTCATAATTTGTAAAAATAAACTTTATAATTACCTAATGTACCCTAAATTAACAAAATAACTCATAATACCTACCTCAAATTAACAAAATAGAATCATTCTTTATATATAAACAATGTTGTGTACCCCTGCCTAAGTTTGTATAAAATCAGTAGCATAAGAGTTTCAACTACCAGTCTGAAAATGTCCGTAGTAGGATGAAACCGGTCCTGGTAATAATAAATAAGTGGAACAAAGTGAAAAAGTTTTTTAATTTTAATTCTACCCCAAATGATGATTAGACTTTGGATGGATTTGGATTTTGACTAGCTGTAAGTAAATAAAGAGCATCATCAATTCATGCCATCAAGTCTTTTGCACATAGTCATCGTATTATCATTTTAAAATCATCATTTAATATGGTGAACTAACCCGTAATATCTTTAAATGTCGTTTTACATTTTAATTTCACAACACTAGTCAGGACTATGGAAGCCTTAGTAATAGTTTTGTGCTTGAAGGGTAGGGAGTGTGAGGGGGAAAAGCAGCGGAGGAAGTGGTAAACTGTATCCATTTATTCATAAAATGGTTTCTAATCATAGCTAAAGCTCTTTGAGCGACCTTTTGTTATTGAGTGGTATTCTCTCACAAGGCCAATACTGATATAAGTTCCCACTTTAGGTATTTTATAAAAATATATGTTTGCATTTAATTAAATTTTAACCAAATGGCTCTTGTTTTATAGTCTACAGAAATGGACCGTAGTTAGACATGTTAGAGGTTATTGTGGACATTTTTCCATGCTAAATAGATGAAGTGATTTCTACATATGAAATGGACCTTAGTTAGGCATGTTGGAGGTTGTTGCGGACATCTTGCCGTACTAAACAGTTGAAGTGATTTCTAAATATGAAATGGATCTTAGTTAGGCATGTTGGATGTTGGTGTTTATTTTTCAAGTAATTATTTACTAAGGTAATTAGTTTTTATTTTCTGACAACACTGACAGTCGGTGAAGTAGATTCCTTGTTACCCAAATTCGCTGACAAGAGGGTTAGGAGGGGGTCATTTTTGTTGCTTGTGTCGGTTGGCCTTTATATAAATATTCATGTTTTTTGTTATTGCGAGTCATTCTTAACCAAATGTAATAACACAGCAGGGTCTGTGATAATCTGGGGGAATCTATTTAAACCGGATAGTAAATATATTATAATTGGCAATGTGATTTGTATTGCAATGTGAATTGTAACATTTTTAAAATAAACCAGTGTCTTCAAAACAACAAATCTTCTTACTGAAGGAAACCTACAAATTTAACAGTTGGTGTGGACATTTTGCCGTACTAAACAGTTGAAGTGATTTTCATATATGCAATGGACCTTAGTTAGGCACGTTCAAGGTTGGTGTGGACATTTTTCCATGCTAAATAGGTGAAGTGATTTCTAAGTACATGGAAAAAAACAGGAATCTGTAATGATTTCCAGCGTCATTGAAATTCTAAAATCTTTTTAAAGGTGGGTTCCAGTGATATCTAGTACGGCTTTTCAAGATACTGTTAAAAATGTGACTGCATGACCATTTCCTAATAAAATATTAGTCATAATATAATATGAAGACGCCTGTCCCGGCATGACAAGAGATCCTGGGGTCGATTCGTCGATGTGACCGTTATCTTTTTACTTTTTCTGTGTCTTGTTCTGTTCCATGTTTCGTTTAGATTTATTAATATTAACTTCTTCTTCAATAAAATATTAGTAATTTGAAATATATCTGAACACGTGTTCACGCAGGTGGCTTTGTCCAAATAAATATAAAAGACGAGGTGCGATAATATTATTATGTTTTAGAACACGTGTTCCGATTTCCTCACAACATATTCGTTCTTAACTGATAATTTATTACGAAATTTTTCAAAACAGTCGTTATAAGCCTGCAGTCCCATTTTCAACAGGGAAACGATTAATTTGACTAGATTTTTAATAAAGCAAGTTTTCTCCTTCACATCATTGTCTTCATGATTTCATTCATCTGATTCGTCTGATTCGTCTGGAAACGATTCCATTCATCTAATTAGTCTGAATTTTTTAAAAAAAATTCTTTATTCAGTGAAATGCTCATTATAATTATTAGGTAAGTTTAGACCACCAACCAGCCAAATATATTACATGGCTACATCACCTCACAAAAATTGTTCATGCGATAGCCTTATAATATCAAACGAAATTAAGTACTTGGGGGTCATTATAGACAATCAACTGCGATGGGAGGCCCATATAAATTCTACAACAAAAAGGCTTCGCAAATTATGCTACATTTTCTACTCTCTCAGATCTATCCTTAACCTACAAACACTAAGATGTGTATACTTTGCACTTTTTCAATCAATTACTACATATGGTATAGTGGGATGGGGAGGTTGTGCAAAAACGATTCTTCATCCCATGGTTTTAATTCAAAAACTGTTACTAAGGATAATATTCAAATGTAAGCCAACAAACCCATCAGAACCACTTTTTAGAAAACTCAGAATATTAGATATTCGACAATTATATGTTAAGACCATTCTCATATACATACGGAAAAATGACTTGGTGAATAAAACACAACAAAAAATTAACACCCGTTACTCGTCACACCTAAAATGTAAAATTCCCCAAACGAAAACAGCTTTCGCCCAACGGCAGTTTTCTTATATTGCTCCCAAAATATTCAACTCGCTGAGGACTGATATCAGAAAATCAAAAACTCACAATTTGTATGTCATAAGTATTCAAAATTGGTTACTTATAAGGGGAAGGAACTTTTTCAAGGAATGCCTGCCATCATTAAATTAAGCTCATTTTCTTTATTAGTCATTTTTGTTTTTCATTCAATTCTGTAAAGAAAAAAGTTTAATAATTAATTAATTAATCTTTATTTTCATTATTTCAACAAGTTCATTTTCATAATTTCTACTTTATTTTCATTATTTTAACAAGTAAAGTAACCTATTTATTTGCTGATTGTGTTCATTTTATCTCATTAATATCAACAGTTTAAAATACGGTTGATGTACACTTGAGCAATCTACTTAACTGGGAACCAGTAAAAGTGTTACCTATTATACACATACATTGCATGTAAGAAAAAAAATACTTAGATTAACAAGTTATCAAATATTACATTTATATAATTATATAAACCTATGTATATAAATTTCGACTACCATAATACGGGCATGTGTCTAGTGTGGTAGTCGAAAAGCATGTAAAAACTGTACACATTAATATTTCACGAATAAAGAGAAAAAAAAAAAAAAAAAAAAAAAAAAAAAAAAAAAAAAAAAAAAAAAAAAAAATGCTCGTGTTGTGGTGGTTGTATTATATTTATATTTCTATCATCTGATTCATCTGAATTAGATTTCATTCTTCTGATTCGTCTGAATTAGATTTCATTCGTCTGATAAGAATATAATCTTTTTGAATTCATGGTTTTGAATGATATATGTATTGTTTTAAACTCTTCAAATAATTGGTAAGTTTTTAGATTCTCACGGCCAAAAGCATTTTTGTTGTTTGTTTTTGGGGTGTTATGCCGTGTTGCGCTAACTCCTTCTTTAGCCGACGTTTCGGACAGCGTTGCAGTGTCCATCATCAGGGCAGATCCGGTAGATCTTCGGATCTACCGGATCTGCCCTGATGATGGACACTGCAACGCTGTCCGAAACGTCGGCTAAAGAAGGAGTTAGCGCAACACGGCATAACACCCCAATAACAAACAACAAAAATCTTCAAATAATTGATGAAATAGTTGTTGATGACTTTGCTATTGACGTTTTTGGCTTTCCTTAACTCTAGCGCCTCTAAGTTATCCAACCTAAGACCTATTCCGTTTTTATGTAATAGACTGACGCCAGTATTTTTGTCGAACGTATGGTTGGTTGCTATGAGATGATTTGCAAATTCGGAGAACCCATTACTGTTTAAGCATCTTAGGTGTTCTTTGACTCGCGTGTTGATATTACGCGCTGTTTTGCCTATGTAAAACGCGGGACAGTCACTACATTGCAGTGAGTTAATACCTGAGTGATTTAACCGATTTTCTTTGTCCTTAACGTTCATCAAAAATTTACCTATACTATTGTTAGTGTAAAAAGCTGGTTTGATATCTGGTGGGAGGTTTTTTATGCTTTTTTGAGAGAAATTATTGATGTACAAAATTCTACGCCATTGTTGGGGTTGATTATTATTAGTTGAAATATTATTATTATGAGGGGAGCTGTTAAATAGAAATTTACTTGTCGATAATCTTTTTAATTTCTTATTTAGGATGTTATTGACCATATTTGCATTTTTTTCAAATCAAATCAAATCAAAAATTATTCATTTAAAATAAAAATTACAAAAGGTGTAGCTTATGGGTAGACCCCATTTCTTCCAGCTAACCACATTTATTTAATTACAATGTTTATATAATATTATTTGTTTTATTATAATAATTACAATGTTTATACAGATAAAATAACAATATACCATTATTAATCGCGATTTGTTTAATCGTCGCTAATTCTAATAAGAAGTTGGAATTTGATAACGGGACGGTAACTAATCTATGGAGCATGGAATGGAAAGCAGAATTTTTGAGGGAGATGGGATGGTTAGATGAATTATTAATAGTTGTATCAGTGTAAGTGGGTTTACGATAGATTTTAAATTCTATTTTATTGTTAATGATTAATAGGGTAAGATCTAAAAAGTTTAAGCTAGAATTAGTTCCTATTTCTATTGTGAATTTAATTTTTGTATGAAAAGAGTTTATTAGTTTTAGGAAGGAATCAAGTTGGCGCTCAGTACCTGTCCAAATACAGAAAACATAATCGATAAATTTACAACAAATAAAACAAACTTACAACAATAACATTGCTTGCAACTGCTGTCAAACTTTGCTCTTCCAATATTTTTTTTAATAAAATAATATATTGCGATCATTTTAATAAGTTATAATTTAAAAAAAATTATTACATTTTTTTTTTTTTTTTTTATTAGGTACAATATTTTTTACTATTCAAGGTTTTCAGTAATGTAGGCCTCACTGGGTGGCTTGCCCGTGCTGAGGCCTTCATTTTATAATATAAAAAAAACTACATTTAATGAGAAAAATTATACATTTAAAATTAAAAATACATAATAATATATTTAAAATTAAAAAAAAAAATAGTACATTGAAAATAATCTTGTGTGTTTGTGAGTGATGTGTGTTTATATTGGTTTTGTGTGTTACGTGTAGGTTTTATTTTTATTTTATGCTATGAAATTTTGGTAATATTGTCTTTTTTGTTCTTTAATCCATTTTGTAATTTTGTGTGTGAATTTATTTTTATTTTCCTCAATTTTAATATCAAGTTTTAAACTGTTGAAAGCTTTTATTGCGTGGTATTGGTAGTGTCTTTGTCCAAAGCTTGAATTTACTGTCAGAGTTTTTATGTTTTCTTTGTACGCTTGTCTAACTGGTCTGTTAGTGTTATTTTGTGTATGTTGAAATTTATTTTTTTTGTCAAAAATGTAGTTTAGTAGTGTTTTAACGTATAATTGACGTATATCTAGTACGTCACAGCTGTTGAATATTTGGTCTGTATCAGTCAGTCTATGTTTTTTTAGTATTACCTTTAAGATCGTTTTCTGTGCGGTTTCTATGTAATTGATTGCCGAGTTTGTTGCTCCTCCCCAAGCAATAATTCCATATTCTAGTATTGATTGGCAAAGTGCAAAATATATTGTTTTCAATTTTTTTTATTTTATATATGTTTCTTATGTTTAGGAAAATGTGTATTGTTTTGAGAAGTTTATTTGTGATTTGTTTAATGTGAGGTGTCCATCTAAGATTATGGTCAATTACGATTCCTAGATACTTTATTTATTCTGTTTTTTCTAGAGGAGGGCAATCGCAGATGTTGGTGTTTAAACATTCGTGTATTTTTATGATGTTTGTGTTGTTTTTTGGCTGTCCCGTGCTATTTATACTGTATGTTGTGAATTTTGTCTTTGATATGTTAAGTGTAAGTATGTTTGAGTCTAGCCATGTTTTCACTTGCGAGATTCGCCAATTCGCTATGTTATATACACTATTCCAATCCTTAGATTTGAAGAGTAAAACTGTGTCATCAGCGTAGCTAACTATTTCACCGTCTATTTTCATGCTGCAAAGTTCATTTATGTAAATAGTAAAAAAAACGGGCCCTAGTATGCTTCCTTGTGGAACTCCATATGTAATCGGCAGTGGTTTACTAGTATGGTTGTTAATTTTGACTTGTTGTGTTCTGTTACTCATATTACTTTTTAATAGTTGGAGTTCCTTGCCTTTGATACCCTTGTTTTCTAATTTTTTAAAAAGTGAATTGTGGCAGATTGAGTCACAGGCTTTAGCTAAATCTAGATATATAGCTATGCATTTGTACCCTTGATCTAAGTTGCTATGTATATAATCTATTGTACGTGCCAAAGCTTCTTTTGTGCCTATTTTGTCTCTAAATCCATATTGGTTATCCGAAATTAATTTGTTTTCTTCTAGGTATTATATAATTTGGTTTTTTAATACTCTTTCGAAAATCTTTGAAAGCGAGTTTAACTGAGCGATTGGTCTATAGTTAGTTATTTCAATTTTGTCTCCGGATTTATAAATGGGGATCACTAGTCCTTTTTTAAGAGTACTAGGAAAGCAGGAGTGTGTTATACTAAGGTTGATTAAGTGTGTTATAGGTTTTAAAATTTCATTTTTTAATATCTTAATGCAATCCGTTGTTATCTCATCTAATCCAGGAGCAATTCGGTTTTTCAATGTGTTTATTATTTTGTTAATTTCCTCTTCCGAGGTTGTTTTTATTGTAAATCTGTGTTGTGTCGGGTATTTATTGATATTTGATCTATTTGTTTGTGGTAATGTGTTTGTGTTATGCAATTTGCGGTTTGCTAAAACTTTTCCTATATTTGCGAAGAAGTTATTCACATGATTTGCTATAGTTTCTGTATTTGTATTGGCATCTAATTTTTTTGAGTTAATATTTAGATTTTCAAAAGTATTTTTCTGTTTGTATTTTTGTGTGTATGTAACTACTTTTAATATTTACCATATTTCCTTTGGGTTATTTTTTTATTTTTTAAGTTTTTCTCTGTAGTACAATTCTTTAGCCACTCTAATAATTTTCGTGCAGATTTTTCTATATCTTTTATAGTGGTTAAGTTGTTCCATGTCGTAGGGTGTATTTTTAATTTGTTTGTGAATTTTGTCTCGTTTACGAATACAGTTTAATATTCCCTGTGTTATCCATAGTTTTTTTTTTTTTTGCTTTGTGTGTGAGTTTTACTTGTTTTATAATAGTGTTATTATTTATTTCTTGTGCTAACATGTTATTAAATTTATCCCAGGCCTCTTCCACGTTCTCTATTTGGTATATTGTACTCCAGTCTATAATAATGACAACGCGATCAAACTCTAAGCCTGCCAGTAATTCGGAACTTCTGCAATTACTGGACAACAAGTTTGAAGACTTCAAAATTCATTTCCTAGAGAAAACCTTAAAGGAATTTAAAAATACTATAGTCGAAGTCATAAAAAATGAATTCAATGAGGAAATTAACGAGCTTAAGAAGAAAGTGTTCCTTTTGGAAAAACAAATTGAAAGCAACGACCAATTTAATCGTTCAAATAACCTCATTATAAGTGGGATCCCCGAAACCAAAAACGAAAATGTGTACGATATTCTCTCCAAAATTAGTGCTACGCGCTGGTTGCAATATCACCAGACAAGAAGTGGATTTCACTAGCAGAATTGCTCCCAGAAAAAATCATGATGCAAATAATGGGATACCAAGGAACATTGTCGTCAAATTAACTCGCAGGTACCTCAAGGATGAACTTATAGCTGCAATAAGGAAGAGGAAAGGGATGCTCGCTTCTGAATTACAGCTCCCTGGTGCCGGTAAAATATTCATCCACGACCATCTAACCCCAAAAAACCAACATCTGCTGAAACAATGTCGCGACATAAAAATAGCCGGTAAAATTCGCTATTGTTGGGTAAGAAACTGCAAAATATTTACTCGTATAAGCGATTCAACCCCCATAATCCTAATTGCTGACCAAGAGGATGTCAACAGGCTATCAACATTGAAGTCATCACAAGATGCACACTCTACTAGTTCAACCGGCCTTTTGGGAAATATATAAATCTAAGATTATTTAATTACTTTACAAAGTCACTAAAAAACACGATTTACACGATCTGTCACTACTTTCATGAATTATTACAACCTGCTAAGTACAAAAAACTATTACACACCATTGCAAGTAATTGTGTTATTTCGACACAAATGTTATGTTTACAATCAATTAACCTAATCATAAATGAACTTCTTAACCTTGTTCTGTCAATATCTGATACCATAGACAAAATCATTTACCACAAACAAACAAAAAATTCTCATGTTCAAAATTGCCTCCTTTCAAAGCATAATTACTTAATAACACTTACTTAATTACTTAATAACACATAAATTATTTTCACATCAATTTTACAAAAAGACATATTTAATAATGCTTAATATATACTTTCAAAATGCATTCTAGCAAAACGGCAATAACATTTTACTATCAAAATGTTCGTGGTTTGAAATGCAAACTAAATGATTTGCACTGCGAAGTGCTCAGTTGCAATTATGATTTAATTTGTCTTACAGAAACATGGTTAGACTCCTCAATCTATGACCATGAAATAGTAGATGATCGATATAATATTTACAGACGAGATAGGAACACATCGAGTTCTTTTAAAAAATCAGGTGGTGGAGTTCTAATAGCCATAAAGAAAGAAATGACATCTATCACAGTCCCAACACACAGCTCAAAATTTACAGAAGATTTATGGATTAAATTTAAATTGCATGAAACATCTAGGCAAACCATCAACATATGTTTAGTTATTCCCAAACATAACATAAAGACATTCAGTCAAATTTAAACTTTACACTAATTGGGGAAACTTTACTGGGGTAAAAACCATTAATAATTTCTAATATTTTACTCAGAAATCAATTAAGAAATCAGCAATTGTAATTAAAATACCTACCTAGAAATAATATAAATGTATCGTCTGTAAGTGGGCTACCCACAGTTTGATAATGCCTTCAGAAGGCGAAACAGCTGTCACGCGTAAAAATAATTACACAGCAGAACTTGTTTAAAAATAAACTGTTTTTATAAACCCAATAATAATATTATTGAATATATAAAAAATAAAAAAATAAAATGGAGTTCTACAAATTAAACTTAATAACAATAAATATCATCTATTCAATGCCCACTAAATGTCAATGAAATTCACACCAGACCAGTCATATATAATAGCCAAAAATCAATATCCCTACTAGACTTTCAAAATTTGACTGGACTTAATCAGTTCAATCACGTCTCTAATAATATAGATCGAATTTTAGATTTACTGTTTTCCAACCATCACCTTGAAATTCAAATTGCTTCATATGTGCTATCTAAAGTTGACTCCTATCATCCTCCCATTGAATTCGATTTTCTAATATCTAAATACAGACCCCTACCCACCAACCCAGATCACATCAAATATAACTTCAAAAAAAACGGACTACACTAAATGCAATGAAATGCTATCACTAAATAACTGGAACGATCTTAAAACTATTAATTGTAATGACTCCCTACTACATTTTATAACATATTATGGCTATCAATTGAAAAACACACTCCGCGCTTAAGAAACAGCAACAAAAGGTTTCCAATTTGGTTCAGCAGTGCTTCGATCCACCAACTCAGAGAAAAAGAAAAGTTTAGAAAGAAGTGGAAAAAATACAAAAATCAATGTGACTATGACAGTTTTTCCATCTTGAGGGCTAGAGTAAAATTATCCATACGTACCTGCCTTAAAACCTATGTAGATTCAATAGAAAATTCTCTCCCTAACAGTATATTTTTGACGGCCGGCGTGGTCTAGTGGTATACGCTTTTGACTACAGATCCGAAGGTCGCGGGTTCGAACCCGGCGTGCGCAAATACATTTTATTTGATTAATTTGTGTTATTTCACAATAAATTAATTAAAAATAATATATAGTATATTTGCGGCACGTTCCAGAGTGGAAGATACTCTCAGTATCGCCCTGGTGTAAGACCACCATTCAGAATTGAAACGTTGCTTGAAATGGCTTTAGCCGTGTTTGGTGACCAGATCTGAATAGCCAGGTACTTCCCCACCTTCCTCTTCCCCATCTCCCTCCCCTCCCCAATACCCTCAGCCTCACAACATACCCCAATTGGGGATGCCATAGTCTCACTGGCTCTAGACGGGAGCAGTTGGGACTCTTGTGCGGTAATAGTGTAAAAAAAAAAAAAAATCAAAAATCTGTTAACCATCATTAAATCGAAAAGAGTTTCTAATTCTCTCCCAAAAATCATGCATCTCCACGACAAATCAGCAACAAATGGCAAAGAAACATGCGAATTCTTTTCTACTTACTTCTTTTCTGTATTTAGCTCACCATCTAATTCTAAAAGTGACTCTAAACTTTCTTTCCCACTCTATAATTATCCACTATCTCATATCAAAATAACCCTAGACGAGGTCAAGGTGAAGTTGAACACTCTCGATATCAATAAGGGTTCCGGTCCAGATGGTATTCCTCCACTATTCATTCGAAATTGTGCAGATCAACTTGCAGCACCTTTACACAAATTATTCGTCAAAAGTCTGAACGAAGGGGTATTTCCAGATCTGTGGAAAGTTGCCCACGTCATTCCGATCCATAAGTCTGGCAGTAAAAACGATGTAAATAACTACCGTCCTATCAGCCTTTTATCTTGTTTTGACAAAAAAAAATTTGAGTCCATTGTATATAAAGACATATTTAATCATGTAACACACATACTTAGCCCTTTCCAACATGGCTTTGTAGCTAAACGATCCACAAACACTAAATTAATCGAGTATATGGACTTTCTGTGTAAATCAATGAATAAAAAAACACAAGTAGATGCCGTATACCTACACCGATTTCAGTAAGGCTTTCGACAAAGTTAGTCACCCTATCTTAATGAATAAACTGGATAAAATCGGCATACACGGAAATCTGCTTCGTTGGTTAGAATCATATTTATCAAATAGAAGTCAATTAGTTACTGTTAACGGTTTTAACTCTTCCCCAATATTAGTCACGTCGGGCGTTCCACAAGGATCACACCTTGGACCCTTGCTTTTCTTAATCTTCATTAACGACCTTACGTGTAAACTCCACTATAATTTTTCTCTATACGCTGACGACCTCAAGATATATAAAGCAATTAAATTTATGGAAGATTGTGAACTCTTACAACAAGACCTTAACACATTATCTGCCTGGTGTATTGACAATGAAATGGAATTGAATATAGCTAAGTGTAAAGTTATAAATTTCACCAAGAACACCAACAAAACTCTATACTCATATAGCATATGTGGTCACAATCTGGAAACAGTTGAATCGATCAAAGATTTAGGAATTATATTCGACAACAAACTAACGTTCAACCAACACATAGAATACATTGTAAATAAATCAAATAAAGTACTAGGTTTTATTGTAAGATCAACTAAACTGTTCAAGAACTCTAATAGCCTAATAATTCTATTCAATTCGTTAATCCGTAGTGTTCTTGAGTGCGGGTCAACAGTCTGGAATCCACATTACATTACACAGGTATCCAGACTTGAATCTGTCCAAAGAAAATTTACACGGATTTTGTCATATCGGTCAGGTGTCTACCATCTTCTAAATGGGTATGAACAAAGACTTACATATTTCAAACTAGAGAGTTTAGTTAAAAGACGAAATATAAATGACCTCTTAATGCTTTACAAAATTGTGAATAATCGTGTAAATAGTAACTTAGTCAATCAAATCAATTTTTACGCCAGGCCCAAATATACTAGAAATATGAACATATTTTGGACCGAAATCTTTGCCAATAACACTGGATATTTTAATCCTATGTCTAGAATGTCTCGATCATACAATGATCTTGCTAAAACACACTGTCATAGATATTTAAGCAAATAATATAACTTGTTTCAAGAAATATCTCCACGATTTCTGTACTTAGTTAAAAAATAAATAAAAAATAAATAAAATAAAAAGAAAAATAAATAAATAAAAAAAAATTTTAGTGGTTTAGAATTTTATTAATATATACTCTTTAAATTTTTCTACTTATTATGTGCTTCAATCTTTGTAATTAAGTTTTAAGTTTTGTATATAAATACTGTCATTGTTAAACATGTTTGCTTATGTGAATGTGCAAATGTGATTGCTGCAGACACATTAGTCTGGGGATATTTATAATTGTATTTTCTTTATTTTGTAATCCATAATTAATGTTTTTATAAATATCCTGTTTGTGTCTCGAATAAATAAATAAATAGACATATCTCTTCCACAACAACACATTTTTTAATAATGGCGATTTACAGTTAAAAATGTTATTCTCTAGATTGTCCATAAATATGTAGGCGATGAGGGGAGAAGTCGGAGCTCCTATCGCCAGGCCATCTGTTTGTTGATAAAAAAGTTCATTGTATTGGAAATAATTTTGGTTTAGACAACATTAAATAGGTGAGAAAGTTCCTTAGAGAAATTATTTGGTAGTTTTAATTTTGTAATAATTTGAACAATATGCTTTTACTTTCATCTATGGGAATATTTGGAAATAAATTAACAACATCAAATGAGACTAATTTTGAATTATTCGGAATATGTAGATTTTTCAGTTCATCAATCAAAGCGAATGAATTCTTTATGGCGAATTTTGGAGCAAACACTTTAGAATTATTAAATACTTCAATTATAAATGAAGCTGTTTTGTAATTCGGAGAATTACAACTTGACACGACCGGTCTAATAGGTTTGTCACTTTTATGGATTTTTAAGAAACCATATAATTTAGGTGCTTTTGGACTTTTTGTTAGAAATTTTACTTGTTAGTATGAATTGTCTTGAAAGATTGGGGATTTGCATGAATTCAAAGCACTTTTAATGTTATCTAGGTATTTGGTAGTGGGGTCTTTACGTAGAATGTAAAATTTGTCCGTCTTAATAAAGTCTTGCACTTTGGAATTATAGTCACTTTTATTCATTATAATTATCGTGTTGCCTTTATCAGCCTTTGTTAAAATTAATTGTTCATCCTTTAATTTCTTCCTGATGTTCAGCATAATGGTTGTTTCACGATTATAGTTGATTTTAAGTGTAGGAACGAGCTTTTTTATTGTTTCTGCACTTTTGTATCTAAACATATCTATCTAATTTTATACATCAATAATTTCTCTCAAAAAAGCATAAAAAACCTCCCACCAGATATCAAACCAGCTTTTTACACTAACAATAGTTGTACCCGACTAAATGTCGTGTGCATACAGACTGTAAAAATAGGGGTTAGTTACACGACTCAAACGACTTTGTAAATGCCAATCAATTGACTTTCGTCCTGAAAAGGACGTTTCTGGAATATACACGACTTTTGTGCAAAATGCAAATCAATTGAACCTCGTCCTGAAAAGGACGTTTCTGGTATATAGACGACTTTGTGCAAATGCAAATAAATGATAGATCACCTTTAAAAAGGCAGTTAAGTATGTCAGCTTCTTAAGCCTCGTGGTGCCCGCCGGAATCTAGTCGATGCAGGATACTTCAGTCGAGGGAGAAAGGCCAATAAAATTCTCAGAACTCGGCAGAAAGGGGCAGCGGCAGGTAGCTCGTAGATGCGAAGGTCCGAGGCGAGGGTGATCCAATGGAGAAAGAGACTTTAAAATTTAAAATTGCTGCTTTTTGTCAAAGTTCCGACTCGACAACGGCACATAAAAAAAGGTCGGCCACGGTTCGGCGGCCCGTTTATGGCTTCTCATTGGTCGGATTTCTAAAGCCGTTGGAGCGAACGAGCCAGCCTCGGTCTACCCACTTTCTAATTGCTACCCGCCGGCCAATTGTTTATTGTTTATTTTTTACAAGTTACATTTTTTTACATTTCAAGGAATTTGACAATCTTAAAGCTAGGTACACAATGCAAGGTTCCGTGAATGTGGACAATTTCAAATAGTTTATTAATGTCACATCTACGGATTAACATTATACACAAAACAATATTTATTTACTTCTTCAAATATAAAATAGTAGCGACAGATATAAACAAAAACAATATAAAACTCAATTCTTAAAATATAATGCACAAGCGTCCGATATAATAGTATAAGTAAATTTTTAATGAACGTTAAGGACAAAGAACATCGGTTAAATCAATCAGGTATTTACTCACTGCAATGTAGTGACTGTCTCGCATTTTACATAGGCAAAACAGCGCGTAATATCAACACGCGAGTCAAAGAACACCTAAGATGCTTAAACAGTAATGGGTTCTCCGAATTTGCAAATCATCTCACAGCAACCAACCATACGTTTGACAAAAATACTGGCGTCAGTCTATTACATAAAAACGGAATAGGTCTTAGGTTGGATAACTTAGAGGCGCTAGAGTTAAGGAAAGCCAAAAACGTCAATAGCAAAGTCATCAACAACCAAATAAACCTAAATAATAGTCCTATACTCAGATTGTTCCCTATTGACAAAGAGCACTCGCCTCTCAATCTCCCACCTATCCCTACCTCTTCCACTGTAGCTCAGACTGTCCACTCACCATGATATCAACACATGTTAATTTAGATTTTAGATGTTTAGTATTATACTGCCGTGATGAAGCTACGGTTGTAGCTAAACCCGGTCGGCATTAAGTATTTACCTATAAGTGATGTTTACAAAGTTATTGTTTAATTTTAAATTATAATGTCACATCACAAAGTAACCGCTTCATATGAAGAAAAAATTAAATTATAAGTCAGAAAAAACATGAACTGATTTTTATAATTACAATGTAATTATAAAAATGAGTTTTTTTCTGATACCAAGAGAGAAAGAAAAAAAGAATCCCTCACTAATTTTTTTCCTGTATATATAATATTTTTTATTACCAAGACTGCCCTATTTCCGTATTTTTAAATTACTATTTGTACTCTGTACGATATTAATTTTCGAATACGATTTTATTCCAAAAAAAAATGTTTTGTAAATCTGTTGGAACAAATTTTTAATAACATATTAAATGTATTCCAGAAATCCACATCAAACGTCGGTTTCAGCCTGCTAAAAGTAAAACATTGTTTTCAGAATTCAATGGTTTATAATTATCGGAATTTTTTTAATATATTAATTACTCTAACATTAATTATTATTTGCTGAAATGAGATAAACAAATTATCAAATAAAAATGTGAGTTTCGCCCAGTTAGTTTTCTTCAGATTATCATTTTTTAGTTGCTGTTTCGATGCGTAGTAAACGAAAAACTAGGTAAATACTGTTTTTTAATTTGACAATCTTAAAAAGTGGAAAAAATGTATGGGTAATAATTAGATATGCTCCTGTGATGATTGATGGCCTACATGGTTTAGGGGTAACGCTCTTGACTAGCAAGCTGGAGGTAGCGGTTTCAAATCCCGGCGTGCGCAAGTAAATTTTATTTGATTAATTTTTATTATTTTACAAATTACTCATTTAAACTAATATATATTATATTTGCGGCACTTTCCGGAGTGGTAGATACTTTCAGCATATCGCCCTGTTGAAGGACCATAATTCGGAATTGTTGCTTGAAATGACAATGCTGGCTCATTGGCTCCAGACGATTGGGAGCAGTTGGGACTCTTGCTCGGTTTCACATTTCTTTTTTTAAAGCTGCTTGTCTTATTTTAAACCACGTGTAAACGGCTCAGTGCCAATCTCTCCCATGGGCGGACCAATCGTGTGTAATTTTAATGGGAACAAAAGCTCCTGGCAACGAAGGTGTTAAGTGGTTGTCAGAAAACAAAATAATGAGTGGAAGTTTATTTTTGGCGAATAATTTTTTTTTAATTGAAATTTCTTCCATACTAAATTTGGTAGTCTTACCTAATTTGTATTAGTGTCTTCTTTCAAAAAGGATGATGATAACAAAAAAACAGTAATAAAAGGTTTATTGTCCTCTGGAAATAAATTATACCTACATTATATTAGAAACATCGCACTTTCTTAGTCTAAGTCACTCGCCAGTAAAGATTCGTAAAAGCCCTTGTGAGAATATTTGGCCAACGTAAAATACTGTGTACTCTGATACTTCTTACGTTGTATCAGTGTACACAGGGGTTAGACTTAACTTAATTATGTTAATAAAACTCGAGTAAAAGAAGTGAGCTCTATAAAGATGTTGATAAAAAATGGAGAACAAAATGATAACACTCAATGAAAGAAGCGTAAGTAACATTGAAGTCAAATTCAGACGTGAAGTGAAAAAGCACCGGGAAGTCTTTGTGTGCCAATTCCAACCACTCCAAGCGTGCCATTGATGCCACGGTCAACACTGCAATAAGTCACGGTTACAGAGGCTGTTATTGGCCTCGAAAAGGATTTCGGCTGTTCTTTCTTCCCAGTCTGAATAGGGCCAAAGTGGTGGTTAAATTATTTTTTTTACTTCCAAATGAAACTTATAATGATAATGAAAACAAGAAATTAGTAAAATAACTAATTCTAACCTGGAGAAAATAAATGCATTCAATTTGTATTGCAATCACATAAAATCCAAAATGGATTAAAGTTTTGTATGCATTTATGATGGACGACAATACCCTTTATCCTGAAAATGTGCAAATGTTCGGAAAAAATTATCAGCCCATCATGAAAAGACAAACTTCAAAGACCTGCAGAATTGACACTAATTAAACGATATGAATTACGAAGAAGTAGGTAATTTATGAAGTGAATGATTCCCATATCGAGTAGGTAGAACAAAGTAACTGCAATAACAAATAACTTACTCTTACATCATCAAACTTAATAATGTCGGTTGTCGGTGCGTGAAGTGAAATATTTATGCGTAAAGTTATTCACGTTCGATGCTTTGAATTTTCCAAAATTAGAATTGACTGTGAATTCAGATAAACAATTAAGTAGCAGTACCTACCTACAATACATTTTAATTTATCAGGTAATAATTCTTGATTTGAAATGTGTATTTCGTTTGCTAACACTTTTGACAGTTGTTTTTTTAAGTATTTTGAAATGTGAATTTCTAATCTGTCTCCCAAATTTGTCATAAAAAATATAATTTTATTATAAAGAAAATTGCCATTATTTAGTTTTTGAAAGGGAATAATCCCGAGGCAAATATATTTTATAAATACTTTCAGCTTCACTTACATAGCTACATAACGTTTTTCTAAAAAACGCCAAGTACATTACAGGCTTTACAGTACTTTAGGTACAGTACATGTTGGCTTTTAGCGATTTATAACGCAAAGTTAAAAAAGGGTAATTATTCGGAATCGCTGGCCAGGGATAATACGAAATATATGTTTGGGTAAGCTTCGGTTTATGGGTGAAATTCCTAAAAATTAAAACTAGTTATTTTTATACTAACTTTGGGCCGGGGAATCCGAATCTGGAAGAATTAGGTGGCGGCAAGCAATATTAACTGAATTACACGACTTTAAAATTTCGACGCACAAAGAATTTAACTGGCCATTTTGAACGCTTTCTGACAATAAAACTAGTTATCTTTATACATCTTTATACTAACTTTGGGCCGGGGAATCCGAATCCGAAAGAATTAGGTTGGGGCAAGCAATATAAACTGAAATACACGACTTAAAAATTTTAGATGCAAACAATATACAACGCCATTGTCGATGCGTTTTTTTGGCAATAAATCCATAGAAAAATAACCAAAGATATATAAAATTAAGTGTTGCTAGTAAGCAATAATATCAATAACGTAAAATAACATGTTTATAATTTCAGTAATATTTCATATTCAAACAGTTAGATTTAGGTTTATTATCACGAAAGGTGAGTTTTTATGTCGGGGGAGACGAAAAAATATGCATTTTATATTTTAATTTTGCTAACATTATTTCATTTACGTAAAGTATTCAGATACATTTTATTCACTTTTGTATCACAAACCATGTTACACAAACCTAGCGTAGCCGCTAAACTACTTGAAAACTGGGATGTTTTCTTGCCTTGACGCGAGTAGGCGCTACGAAGGGGGCACTTTCTTTTCTATCACAAACCATGTTACACAAACCTAGCGTAGCCGCTAAACTACTTGAAAACTGGGATGTTTTCCTGCCTTGACGCGAGTAGGCGCTACGAAGGGGGCACTTTCTTTTCTATCACAAACCATGTTACACAAACCTAGCGTAGACGCTAAACTACTTGAAAACTGGGATGTTTTCTTGCCTTGACGCGAGTAGGCGCTACGAAGGGGGCACTTTCTTTTCTATCACAAACCATGTTACACAAACCTAGCGTAGACGCTAAACTACTTGAAAACTGGGATGTTTTCTTGCCTTGACGCGAGTAGGCGCTACGAAGGGGGCACTTTCTTTTCTTTAGTTTTTAAATTTAGTTTTAGGGATAAATATTTTTGAGAGTTGATAACACTGTATGTAATATCTTTGGTTATTTTTCTATGGATTTATTGTCAAAAAAACGCATCGACAATGGCGTTGTATATTGTTTGCATCTAAAATTTTTAAGTCGTGTATTTCAGTTTATATTGCTTGCCCCAACCTAATTCTTTC
Organism: Hesperophylax magnus; assembly: GCA_026573805.1. NCBI lineage: Eukaryota > Metazoa > Arthropoda > Insecta > Trichoptera > Limnephilidae > Hesperophylax > Hesperophylax magnus. The sequence goes on from JAIUSX010000053.1 coordinate 1,851,811, forward strand.
GGATTCGGATTCCCCGGCCCAAAGTTAGTATAAAGATGTATAAAGATAACTAGTTTTATTGTCAGAAAGCGTTCAAAATGGCCAGTTAAATTCTTTGTGCGTCGAAATTTTAAAGTCGTGTAATTCAGTTAATATTGCTTGCCGCCACCTAATTCTTCCAGATTCGGATTCCCCGGCCCAAGTTAGTATAAAAATAACTAGTTTTAATTTTTAGGAATTTCACCCATAAACCGAATTTTTTCCATATGTTTTAATAAAACCTTCTGATTTACCTTAATTACTATAAAAGGAAATTGACTGCATTTGGAAAATTTTATTTTAGCATTTTAATTGCGCAATTTGAAAATTCACTTTCGTTGTATGGGATGGCACCTGACCTGGCATTTTGTGTTAATGACGTTTTCTTTTGTTGGTATTCCTGATAAGAGTAGCTAGAATTTTTACCATTTACTCCATGCAAATAGTAGGTACTATTTTGGCCGAACTCTAAAAATAAAATAAAGGTATTATTGAGAATTGAATAGCGTAAATTATAAAAAAAGTACTGCCGAAAAGTGCCTACTTAAAAAGCATTAATTATTTATTAAGGTATTATTATTATTTTATTTAACCTAACCTATAATAACCTAACCTGTAATAACCCAACCTAACCTAACCTAACATAATCTAACCTAACCTTTACTAAACTATAATAACCTAACTTATAATAACCCATCCTAACCTAACCTAATGACTGTCATACCATACAGTGAAAGCGAATTTTCATTTTACGTAATTAAAAATTAAAATGCTAAAATAAAAAAAGTCACTTTCCTTTTATAATAATTAAGGCGAATCAAAAGGCTTCATTTAAAAATATTTGGTATTATCCGTGGCCAGTGATTCCGAATATTTACCAAAAAAGATTCACATATGGTTAAAAATCCAAAACGATCACTCCATATCCCCGGTAGTGGAGGGTTAAGGGGAAACGCCACACTTGCATGTCTCACAAACAAGCTTTAATTCATCCTCATCCACACATCAATGTCTCAAAAACACTGTTGCGCTAATCCGACTCTCCCCATCGAGAATTCGATTAACTAGGTAGTTCTTTGTTTTCCCAAGATGTCTCGTCTTTTACTTCAATGAAAATAAAGTAAATTGAACATCCTGCCTAAACATATTCTCCCGACACTAGTTTCTCCGTCCGTATGTCCCAAAAGTCCAAACCAGCTAAATGTCCCTTTCAGCTTACTGCCAGCATTGTTTTCGTTTCTCCTCGTTCGTAATTCGGTTAGAAATGGTTTCTCTGGATCTCACATCTACTGCATACTGTATTTTTCATACTTCCTCTGTCAGTTGCACATCTCATTACATACGTACATCAAGCTTGGTACTATCACTTAAAACATTAAAGTCAATATGTAAATACATACAGTTATCATGTCAACCTTTAGCAGTCTAATTAGATTTTACAGGACCAAATGTTTTTTTTTAACATTAACTTCACACTGGGGATGCTGTGTGGATGGTCTTTATGAGGAGAGGAATTTGAACATGGGTTTTTAAAGACCCATTTTGTAGGAGGGATGAAACATAGAGGCCATCAAATAGTTCCACAGCCGATCTGTTGAACTCAAAAACGAGTCGTAGAAGCGACCCGTTCTCATATGACAATGTCAATAAGTATGTAGGTTTTAGAAATGTTTAATGTAGTAAAAAAACATTTTTTTTGAAGACATCAAATTACATAGCACTAAAACATTGTTCTCAATATCCAGGTCATGGTCAATAAACCATAGAGTTTTAAAAAATATATTTTTATGTTTTTACTAAATTTCTTGCACCAATGGTGATTTTGCAGTATCTACTCATATCATGAGGGCAGTTGTGTAGAAATTTGTATGCTTATAAAATAAATTTAGTGGCTTGAGGACATAATCTTCGCAATTTCTGAAAAGTCGTCCACTAATTGAGCAATTAATTTCAAAGGAACATTCCGTCGTTGTTTTTGTATTAAATAACTCTTTTGATAAATGGCCGCAAAACATTGCTAAGCCGGATACATTTTTTAAATACTTTAATGCATTGATATGGCCGTCAGAGGGGTAAAACTTTTTTTAAATTACCTCAGATCTAGTATTTTCATGGTTATTGTTATATTTGACGTCGCGTTATTAAATTTCTACCATACTGTTACAAAGTACACTTACTTCAGCAGTCAATATTCGACTTTTCTTTAACATTTCTCGTCTACAGAAAGGTTGGAGTTTACAACTACAACTAATAATAATCTTGACGTCCTCCATGGTCTATTACGGAGTAAGGTTCTCGACTACGAAAACAGAATTCGACGGTTCAATCTTCTTCCCCTTCCCACTATCTCACTATATACCATAATTGAGGATGCCATAGTCCCACTGGCAGAAGCAGGTGGGTCTCGTGTACGGTATTCGCATAAAAACATATTTGTAATCAAGCCTATAAGCAATTTTTCGGACAATTCGTGACAAGCGCCGTTATTTCAAAAAAATAAAACAAATTGTTATCTGTCTTATTTGTTTGAAAAATAAATCAATTTCTTTGACGAAACAACTAACATCTAAACAATTGATTTAAAAATTCAAATAACACAGACCAAAACACCAAAAGTTTCATATGTTTGAATAAAAAATAAGTTTGCCTGCTTTTGTTCCCAAAACTTTCGTAGCATCGCCCATCTTGTGTTCTTTATATTAGTGTTCGAAGGCTTTGGAGAGCTTAACATTGTTTTTGATTTATAGCCCTCTGTCTCCGTCGCTCAGAGTTTTTTTAATATTACAATAGAGAGGCCTTCCCTTTGTTTTATTGAATAATTAAACCAGAGATAAAGAAGGCCCAAAGCGCATTATATGAAAAGTCGTAAAGTTCTTATGATTGTTTTATCTTAACAGGTCGCCCCTTGCACAGCTTAAACCCTTACGGGGCAGTTTTCACTTAGGTATGCTGTTTGGTTGTTCCTCGAAGATTTTCAGCTTCCTTGTTATATTGATTTACATAAATGTAACTTGAGGACGTGTCTCTTTTAGACTTTGGTAAACAAACAGTGCTTTTAAAACAATGTCATTTACATAATAATACTAGCTGAAGTTCACAGGTTTCACACGAAATCAGATGTTGACATTAATTTTCCTCTTATTTTGGAACGTCAAGTGTGCATTATTTCATAAAATATCAGAATTCTACTTTAATGGGTGGAAAAAGGGGGTGGGATTGTTTTTCTAAATTTCATAGTCAGACAATAACCTTCCTCCTGTTTTGTGGGTCAACTATTCAAAATTTATAGAATAAAATTATATTATTTTTTAATGATAATCTAATGTTTATAAGACAAGGATTTTATGCATAGCACAAAGGATAATAAATTATTATAAGCAATAATTTAATAAAATTATATTTTATGTATATAAAATCTCGAAATAAAATGATGGATTTATTTAAAAAATAATCCCACACTTGGACAGTCTTCTTTCTAGATATCAAAAGGGGAGCAATCCTCAGTATCGACTAGGTAAGAGATAAAAATATGTTCATATCCCAACAAACCAAACTATCTAAAATGTAATGATATGTTATGAAGTATCTCTTGTTGAAATAATATATCTGAAATTCTATACTGTTTTATTGCGAAATTCATACAGCCTTACTTAGCATGTGTAAAATTAAGGCGATGGATAAAGGACCGTGAACGTAAAAAATTTACTATTAAATTAAAATTGACTTAACTGATATTCAACCGTCAAGAAAAGTTAAGCCAAGAGATTCAGCCTTAATAAAAATACGCTTCCCAACCTTAAACGTTGTTTTAGTAACATATTTAAAAAGATTGTAAAGTTTTCTATTTCGAATTATTACTTATATTCTTTTCTTTAACCTTTCTGCGTAAAAACATTGCATTTTAGTGGACTGACGCATACACCACGCGGGTGGGTTTCTCGACAAAATTACGTTTTTTATTTGTTATTTGTGATGTACGTAAAGTTGAAAAAAAAATCATATGAAGTTTTACTTCAAACACCAAAAACCCAACAGAATACAACATTCTCAAAATTCACAAGAAAACCGTCACTTCACTTTTTATCTTGTTTAAATCATAAAAACATGCAATAAATTTTCTTAGAATAACCCAAACAATGACATTTTGGATTCACCGTTTGTATAACTCAAATATTGATTTTTTGGATACATATTTATTTACGCACGCATGCGGCATTAATGTTATTAAAAATATAACATTCATGAAATTCTTGTTAAATTCACGAGATAATAGTCAATTAAAAAAAAAATCATAAATAACCTCACTTTTTAAAGACTGAATAGTGAGAAAATCCATACTTTCTATCCATATCCATACTAGCTTTCTCATTTAAGTAAATTGCACACGTATAAACCGATAATATCGTAAACTGTCGATTTCCCAAAAATAAAAGAAATAATTATTTAGTTTGTTATTTAAATATACTTAATACCTTAGAAGACCTTTTTGAACCGGCTATATTATAGATATAACCGGCAATATTCAGTAACATAGAGGAAAACGACAGCAGTCGTAAATTCAAATCATTGCCACAAGGGAAAATTACACATACCTATATTTACACATCGCACAGGAGTTATAATTTAATAATTTAATTTGATTATGTAGCTCCAAAGAAACATTTTGAGTTTTTGAAAATACAGAACGGTTTGTTGGGTTTTAAACGTTTTGAGTAAAAAAACATTCCTTACAAGTGTCGCTTTAGGTTTTTCTTCTATTTAATTATTTCATGTAAATTTCACATTATAATTCATTTGCATTGACTCGACTACCATACTAGGCTCATACCGGTATCGTGGCAGTCGTATTATATTATAAGTAGTGTAAGCCAAGACCGACTCTTTTTTTATTTATTTAAAAGAAAGACAAACATTCCAGGATTACGAATAACGTGACAATAATTTTAAAATCTTCTACTACCATCACAGTAAGGTGAATATGTTGCTTTTTTCGTGAAAGAGAACTCAAGACGCCTGAACTCCAACTTTAGACCCAGACGCGTTGCCCACTCATTCATTGACCGGTCTTGTCTTGGTTTTGCGTTTCGTCCTCTCTGCCTAAACTTTTTTTTTAGAAACTATAAAAAACAATATAGAAAAAATTTGTTCAATACAATTATGCCTTCCGCATATTTTTCGGCCTCCCCAGATACTGCAACGCTTCCAGTATGTTTACAGATGAGCGAGTTCTCGGTTGTGCAGCCCATAAGATCCAGGGAGGCGGGAATCATGGAAAAGATAAACAGAAAATCCTCATCATGGAAGTCCGCATCAGGCCAGTCTCCATGATTGACGCATGCTCGAGAAAGGTACTGGGACTAACAATCTATACTTTTATTTATTTTGTTTAATTTTTAAGTGTTTAGTATTTTTTTTTCTTATTTTTTGTTGCTAATAAATATTACTCTTGTTGCTAATAAATATATAAAACTACTCGTACACTAACAGGAGGTTACACAGGAGGTTACACGAGGAGGGCACATACCGCAATAAATAATATTATGCTTATTTCATTGGAAAAGTATAAAATTGGGGGCTTATTTGTACCATAATATAAAGTTTGGAGCAGTTATTGGTAAGCAAAAAGAAGCTGGTATTGATGAATCAAAAATGATAAGGCAAAAACCATAGAAAAGGTTTCCACTCTATGATTGTGATAGTGGCAGCAGGTGCGGGCTGCCCGTTTTGCCTGATTATCACTGGTATCCATCTGACGGCCTTCATTTGTCTTATCTCCTCCCCCCCTCCCTCCACTTCCCTCATCCGCACAACTTAAATTTCATTTACTTCATTTAAACAAAAACAATTTCAACTCATCTCTTTGAAAACAAAAAACAAAATTTCACGAATATACACAAAACACACAAACATGCAGCATAAAACATAAACACAAAAACAACATTTTGACAAAGAAACTTCAAATATATTGCAACTAAAATATAGTACAATAACCTACCTGACAAAACAAGACAACTAAGCAAATTTTAAATTTTGACTAAACAATGGATCATCAAAGGTCGTGCAATAATAATAAGTGAAATCACCCAGATGGAAAATATTTAATATATTTTCAGATTATTAAAAATATTGTTAGAGAATTTAAGAGAACACAATTTTTTTCTCTTTACATAGATTTCCTACTTTAGATTCCATATATTCTGAGTAGAATGATTTGCGACACAAAAAATTTACAAGCTAGTCCCAAAGTAATATGAGTCAGACGTGCTTTTGCTTTTAGCGGTTATATCTGCGTGAAGTTAATAGTCATCCCTACACGTACCCAGTACCCACAAGTCTAGTGCACAGATAAATATAATGTTGTCTCGTCGCTGCTCAGTCGCTATCCGTCGCTTTCAGTTTAGTGTGGAATTAGGGGCCAATTCGGTTATCGTTTATGATTTTACGACGCCTAGCGCCACGACGCCGCCGTAATCAGCGGGTATTGTCGCGAATATGAGGGGTACCTACGTTTATACAAGGTATAAAGCACGACACGGCGCAGTCGACCCGTCAATCAGTTCACAGCGACGCTAGCCGGCGACGCGTCGGGACGCGATGGGACCATTCATTCGAGGGAAATGTCATCAATGATTGGATTGCCGTCATGTCATTGGGAATTGCCATTGTCATTGGTCGTAATGCACCCCTATGAGACTTAATAATAGAAAATCAACAGTTTTGCGGTATTTGATTGAATGACTCAAGGCCTTGGGTACGAATAAACATGCTTAACACTGTACACACCCATTTACAATACTGATATAATGACATAATAAACGTTTATTTGATATTTGTTATTATATTAAAAGCAATGCCTTAAAAACATTAAAATGTACCAAAATTCGAATGAAGATGTTATTCCGACAAATAACATATTGTGTTGGTGATTTTGTTCTGATATGAAAAATCGGTCACAAAATAACGAAGAATTGCTAAGAAAAACAGAGCTAATGATCTTCAAAAAATAAATATATAATGCGAGAATCTCAGGTAGAACGAGAGGGGAAGTCACAGCGGCACCAAAATCTCTTTTTCATCTTTAAAAGTTTGTTTTTTTTTCATTTGTTACTTCAATAATTAAAATTAAATAGGAGTTTGGTACAGATTCAATCTTTTCAGTATTGACCACAATAAACACTAATTAAAACTTTTTGTTCTAGAAAAGCGTGACAATAAGAATAACGTCACAGCAGGCCAATGCGCAGATTTTGGCTTTTCTAATTTGATTTTAGAAACACTGAGTGGCAAGATAATCTATCAAAAACATAGTCCACGATTAAATATGAATTGAATGGTTCCTTTAATAGCATTTCGAAAGAGATCAATATTAAATTTATAATTGTAAAAAATCATTGGGCCGGTGAAATTTAAAGGATATGACTTTAAATGTTGGCATATTGAACAGTGGTTTGCCAGGTGATTCTGATTTTCAGTATATTTCTGCTTCTAGCCTTTTTGTTAAAGTCCGAGTGTCTGACACGGAAAAAACGTACTAATAAAAAATCTTACTAACTTATAAAAAAATATTCTTGCTTTTCCTATTAAAAACGAAAGTGCAGTCCTTTGACAAATGAATTGATGTGTTATTAAAACTTGAAATATTTTCATATTTCGTCATTATATAATTTTATTAAAAAAAAAAAAAATTAAAATATATTTCTTTTATATAAAAACATAAAAATGTTATACTAAAAAAAACTAATTACAATAAAAATGTTTTCTTTTTAACGTAACTACCCAATTCAATAGAGAAAAACGTTTCTCGTGTTTGAGTTGGGGAGTAGTGCCATTACAATATACATAGGGTAAAGAAAAGAAAGAAAGTTTTTTATTAAGTAAGAAATAAACAAAATGTATATAGCATAGTAACAAAAGTATAGATAGTGAAAATAGACTATAATAGCAGTTACTAAAAGGATAAACGCAACTGCATGAACACGTTTTCCGATATATTATGAAAGTACTAATAATTTAATAGGAAATGGTCTGCTATCTCCTTTAAACAGGATTTTAATTAATCAGTAATACTCATTTTTATCCGTGTACCACTGCAGTGTGGGTTCTGTAGGTATAATCGAAATAATTCCACACATTTCAGAAACAATAGTTTCGGTACCGAAATACATTATTTTTTCAAACACAATGACAAAACTCAACATACTGCAGACTATTCACGAAACAAAATTGATTCCTCTGAATAAAGCATCTTCTGCAGCGGAAGAAAGCGAATGATTTATTTATTCGTTGAAAAACAAAGACGTTCCTGCCAATGCTTTTAGGTTTCTACATTTATCTGTTTGTTGAATTTGAAAGAATCTGAGTACTCCTTGAACTGAATACGGAGGTGTTATTTCAAAAAAGGAGTAAAACGCAAAATATCGTAAAAGCAAGTGTGTTGCCCTGAACGGTAGAATGATTTTCTTTCGCTTGGACAAAAGTGTTAAAATATACAACTTTAGGCAGAAAGTCATCATTTAATGCCTACAGCAACCCAAAAACGTAGTAATTGGGTTAAAAAGAGAGAAAAGCAAATACATACACGAGATTTGATTATTTTAGCCGACATAGAGTACTGTTTATATTCCGCTTGCCAGCTACTCGTAGGTATATAGGTTCCTGTTTGTATCTACGAAATATCGTCGACGAAAGGAAATTTAAGTAATTTGTTACAGCTAATTAGGCATGAGATAAAATATTAAAGAAATGGAAATAGGAGGCCAGCCATACTATTTATTTAATTTCATTACGACATCAATCATAAACTAGTAATGCATCTACGGGCCAGCACACACTTGGTCTGGGGAGTAACGCATTCCCTGGAAGTTCTAATTAAACTATTAATGCATCTACGGGCCAGCACACACTTGGTCTGGGGAGTAACGCATTCCCTGTAAGTTCTAATTAAACTAGTAATGCATCTACGGGCCAGCACACACTTGGTCTGGGGAGTAACGCATTCCCTGGAAGTTCTAATTAAACTATTAATGCATCTACGGGCCAGCACACACTTGGTCTGGAGAGTAACGCATTCCCTGTAAGTTCTAATTAAACTAGTAATGCATCTACGGGCCAGCACACACTTGGTCTGGGGAGTAACGCATTCCCTGGAAGTTCTAATTAAACTATTAATGCATCTACGGGCCAGCACACACTTGGTCTGGGGAGTAACGCATTCCCTGTAAGTTCTAATTAAACTAGTAATGCATCTACGGGCCAGTACACACTTGGTCTGGGGAGTAACGCATTCCCTGGAAGTTCTAATTAAACTAGTAATGCATCTACGGGCCAGCACACACTTGGTCTGGGGAGTAACGCATTCCCTGGAAGTTCTAATTAAACTAGTAATGCATCTACGGGCCAGCACACACTTGGTCTGGGGAGTAACGCATTCCCTGGAAGTTCTAATTAAACTAGTAATGCATCTACGGGCCAGCACACACTTGGTCTGGGGAGTAACGCATTCCCTGGAAGTTCTAATTAAACTAGTAATGCATCTACGGGCCAGCACACACTTGGTCTGGGGAGTAACGCATTCCCTGGAAGTTCTAATTAAACTAGTAATGCATCTACGGGCCAGCACACACTTGGTCTGGGGAGTAACGCATTCCTTGGAAGTTCTAATTAAATTAGTAATGCATCTACGGGCCAGCACACACTTGGTCTGGGGAGTAACGCATTCCCTGTAAGATTTAATTAAACTAGTAATGCATCTACGGGCCAGCATACACTTGGTCTGGGGAGTAACGCATTCCCTGGAAGTTATAATTCTTCGGTAAATTTTTATCATTGTCTCGATAATTATTTTTGTTTACTTGATGCATATAGTAGAAAAAAATAATTATAAAGGTGGTCGATAACCCAATTGTCCGATTAGTCGTCAAACGCAATGACTTCTAGAATAGCGGGTGCTGACTTACTCCATTTATATTACCCCAAAAATTTCGGTCGTTTGGGCGTCCTGCGTAACTCTGGTTCAGTTAACTAGATTTTGCTTTAAAAAGTGTTTTTTTAATTGGACATGATTTGTTAAGGATTCAAACTCTCCCTTGATTTTTCAAGGTTGTCACTAGTTAACACTAAATTGGAGAAATAATTGGTGCAACAAAAGATCCAGCTCCACTTTTTCGAGCTACAATCTCCGAAGTGAAAAGTGTCTCAATGGTTCCAGAATAAAATATAAAATATTTTTTGACTAAACCACAAGTATTGAAAATAATTCACAAATCTTCTATTCCGTATACGTAACTACGGTATCCGATATAATCTAATAAAATAAAATACGGTGAGCGAATAATCGAGCCTCTCAACAAGTTCTCAACAGTTAATTAAAAAAGTCGATTTATGCATTACTTTTGTGGGTAGGCACTGACATAAATGTCTGCTTATCACATTATGGAGATAGAAAGGTAAAGTCGTTCATTTCCTCACGAAAGTTGCGTGTTTTCGGGTAATTTTGGCCGCCAACACTTGGCTCTACCATAAATTCATTTCTTATCATAGGCATCCCTTTTGGCCGGCACAAACAACACAGTCCTTTGCTCGCCGCTATCTCGGTGAGGGTGACAAATTGTGGAGAACGCCGTTGATTGCATGACGGAGCGCAGAGATATTAGATAAGGCCATTCCTCTAATTTGCTAACTTAATTAGTATCATGGTGAAGCTAGCCCGTAGGTACACAGTATAATATTAACTTATTTATGCCTTTGTTATCTATGTTAGGTGACGTAACAGAGTCAATTGCAAAGAGTACAATTTATTAAAGCTTCCAGGTTTAATTCATGTTCAAGTGTGAGTTAAATGAAGGAATTCGTAATAAGCGAAAATTATTTTGAGAGCAACGCAAAGAGAAAAAATGGATGGTCATAAAATGAAATCCTAGTATTTAGAGGCCCTCCAGAACACAAAGAAAGATTCATAAAATATTACCACGAAAAACAATATTAAATAGTTTGGTGTCGAAAATAGAAGCAATATACAGAACAACAATGAGGGATATGTTAACACTCTAGTAACAAAAATATTAAATAGTTTGGTGTCGAAAATAGAAGCAATATACAGAACTACAATGAGGGATATGTTAACACTCTAGTAACAACAATATTAAATAGTTTGGTGTCGAAAATAGAAGCAATATACAGAACAACAATGAGGGATATGTTAACACTCTAGTAACAACAATATTAAATAGTTTGGTGTCGAAAATAGAAGCAATATACAGAACAACAATGAGGGATATGTTAACACTCTAGTAACATCAATATTAAATAGTTTGGTGTCGAAAATAGAAGCAATATACAGAACAACAATGAGGGATATGTTAACACTCTAGTAACAACAAAATCTTATTCGGTAGCCAGGTTTTGGAATTGAGTATTATTTTGGATTTGGATTAATTTTGGTTTATTGAGTTAATATGATTCTTATTTTTAATGATAGACTAATGTTTAAGAGACAAAGTTTTTTATGCGAATCACAAAGTTTAACGTCTTATTTTTAAGCAATAATAATTAGCCTGAAACACCTGCGTAAATCGAAAATATCTTCCGAGAAAAAATATATGCTGCCTATGGGAACTGAAACCGCAGGTTGCCGGTCAAGTGCTCTACGAATTGCACCAAAAAAGATTCTATATTACATATGTACTGGTATTTTTCATTCGAAATTTATCGATTTTTAGATTTTTCACTAGAAAACAACTATTAAAATGAAAGCATTATCTCATAACATTGGGTAATTCCGACACTTGATGTAACCCGACTAAGTAATTGATTTACTTGGTCGTGCTATAAATAGTTCTTTAGACGTCCCAACTTTTCCTTGGTGCGTGATATACTCTCCTGAAATAGAATTAGACAGCCAGAGAGGATGAACGGGGAAATGGGTGTCCTTTATCTAAATAATAATGTGTTTTTTTATCTCAGATAACGTAAAAATGCCATAGGGGAAATTTCATCAAAATAAAAGGTTATGATAATGCTTTCCGCATCTGACTATTCGATATTTTACATTATAATTTCCTTGTTTTTGTGTGAAGAATGTGATTCTCTACCTGATAAGCTTCATTGTTTGGGGATAATTAACATTTAACCATCTATCGTTTTATACCTGTTGAGAATAAATTTCATCTTTTACAACGTAGTAATATTGACGTATACTATATTACACAAGGATAACAAATAATTTTAAAAAAAAACAAACATATTAACAACAGTTCTAAATTTATGTATATATTATATACAAATGTAAATATTTGGTAGACACTGTATGTATGTATAGAAATAAATAAATTAAAAAATTAATTAAATTATAAGCAATAATTAGTCGCCTGAACTATCCATACAAATTGAAAATATCTCCCGAGTAAAAATAAATGCCGCCGACCGGAATTGAAACCGCAATTTCTGATGTTCGGTCAGGTGCTCTAATGATCAGTAATTGTTGATTGAAGTACTAGTACATTTTGAATTATTTGGCGTGTTGGAAATAAGCCGACGTGGCTCAGTAGTCCAGAGCACCTGACCGGACATCAGAAGGTGCGGATTCAATTCCCGTCGGCGGCATCTATTTTTACTCGGGAGATATTTTCAATTCGTATGGATATTTAAGGCGACTAATTATTGCTTATAATAATTTGTTATCCTTTGTGCTATGCATAAAAAACCTTGTCTTATAAACATTAGTTTATCATTATAAAATATATATTTATATACTACACAAGCTCTCGAATATGAATTAATAGCTCATATGATATGGTCTCCTGCAATGAAACAATTAACACATGTTGAAGATACAGGCCGTCAAAATGTTTTGTTGAGAAAAATCATTTCATGGGCGCTGAGCAATTTATTATAAGTTATTACGCTCCATCTAATTTTATTAACACTTCAGATAAACAAACTCATATTCAAAAGTTTACGATTTTGCACGCAGAAGACATTTTAATTAAAAAAAACTAGACTTTGTACGATATAAATTTATATTAGATTTACTGGAAGATTGGTGCAAAAGTAGAGTTGATATTTATTTAAAAAGACTGGAGAATTTAGGACTGACAGTTATTTAGTAGATTGTTTAGGTCGTCAGTGATATTACAAACAATTCGCACGGGTACACATACACATAATATAGAGTTGAGCTGATACAATAATTTAAGGTAGAAAACTTACTAAAAACTTAAGCTATTTATAAAATCATTCCTATTGTGATATTACACTCTTATGTGTGCAAATAAGTTGTGTGTGATTCGAGTTGATTATTCAGTATATTCAGTGAGCAATCTTTCCTCATCGGATTTACTCACGCACTTTCATCATATTTCAATGGCATTGAAATGTCTTGACGAGCTAGTTAGAATGCCTACTTTACTGAATCATACCATATCCTTCTCAGACTCAGATGTCTCCCACATCTGTTTTATCCCACATTTGTGTACACCCAGTACCCATATCATTCTTTCCCCATTTCTTTATCCGCACAAATATATCCTTACTCAACATATTATTACGTCTCAACCTTCAAAACGATAAAGACATACAGAGAAAATTTGTTTTTTAGAACTCTTTAACCTTTACTTTCTTTATATATCGACTTTCACTGCTTTACAAACTTATAAAAGAGGTCAGGGGCGTTGGTTCGTAATATCCTCTTTTGCCCTCCTGCAAAGAAATTAGTGCATACTTATCCGACCTAGTTTGAATTCCAACACCTACTAACTAACCATAATGCATTTTCCCTGGAAGGGTAGACAGAGAGGAAGAACCGCCACATAATTCAGTCTTGGTACACTTACTACCTTTCTGTTATTCTGACATTCGCATTCGCGTCATATATTTTTTATACGCCTTTTTTAGTTCATTCGCTCTACAGATAAAAATAATTGACGAATATGTAACAGCCTGATGGTTGTTACATATTCGTAGCGTTTTGCCTTTAAATTGAAGAAAGACGAAAATGACATCGTTAACAAAATTAATTGCATTGACCAAGAATTTTTCATTTCCCTCTCTCCTCGAAACATAATATAACCTCTCTACTATCATTTCTCACTCCCCTATCCTCCTACACCATAAAATTCACCATTAGTTTGACGATCATATTTTTTTCCCTTTGACCGTAAGATTTTTTACACAGAAAAATATGAGCTATTATTGTTTGTCGACAAAAATCTATCTCACAAATTTGATAATTTGTTACAAAAGAGTCAGAAAACGTGTTTTCTAATAATACTTTCGTAAAATAGTAATGAAATAAAACTGTTTCTAGGCGTTGAAATTTCCAATTAAGTCAAGTGCAAAAATACATTTAATACATCTCGCACGTGAGACTAAGTAATTGGATTGGTTCCGAGTGTTGACTGGTGACGTCAAACATCTTGTGCCTAGACAATAGAAGAACCTATAACCTATAGTGTAGACACGTCTTAATACAACCTTTGCTTTCGTCAAGGTCTTCTCTATCGTTTAATATGTACATTAACAAATGGTCTTTGTCAGATGAAAGCTCTTTGTGTATTTTATGTAGGTACTAAGCTTTATAATTACTAATTACTATCGGATCAGTATCACACTTGCAGTATTACGTGCGTATTAGCGCAGATTTGTGAAAAATCAAAATAGTAGGATTTGTGATACTGAAAGTACTTATTAACAAACATCAATGTTTGCCTCCGATTATTTTCGGAGGCAAAGAACTATCCAAGTTGGATTTTCCGCGCACTGACACGCAAAATTACGGTCATGAAAAGTTAGGTTATTTCAGACACATTATTTTTTTAATTGACTTTTACCGCTGAAGAATTCTATGAAAGTGATTTTTTTAACGGCATAAATATTTTATGTACTCGTAAGTTTAGGTAAATATAAATCCTAGAAAATGTGGTGAACGTATGTCTGTCGGTATGAAAGAGACAGGCATATCTGAGTGGGACAGCATGACCGAGACGTATAAAAAGACATGTCTGTTGTAACTCTTCCTCTTTTCAATATCAAACTCTTATTTTGTTCACTTGTACCAATACTTGTACTTCCTAAATAAAAACGCATTATAACGGAGTACCCACATTCTTTCATTAAGAAGAAATCTGGAGGAGCAAATCACCACAGAAAATATTGTTTATATACTAAATAACATACTAAATTATTATGATATTTTTTGTTTTATAAACGAGATTAAAAGTGAGGTGAATGTTTTCTTTTGTTATAATTAAACATAATAAACATGATTTTTTGGATTAAAACACCAAAACTCTTAAAGTTTAAAAATTGTAAATAACGTAATAATTAACCACTAAACCAACATTCCTCAAAAAAAGATTAAATATTTGTTTAAAACCCTAAAAATATAATATACCACAACCTCTACGTTTATTAAAAATACATTAAATTGTGAACACAAAACCATTTACAAGCGGACCTTTTCTTTTTCAAACATAACGAAGTGTGAAATGTTTTGACGTTTCGAGTGCGACTCGGATGACACGAGAGTTATATTATTGCTCTAATTCCTATTTTAAGTGTCTCTCTATGAGTGTCTCCGTTTGCCAGGGGATTTACGACGTTCTGAAACACTAATTGTTCTTTAGTTTATACGTAAGGCTAGAATTTAAGCGGTCTCATTAATTTTTATTCACTGCGTTTAGAATGCAATGGAGCAAACTTGAAAACGATAAAGATGGATTTTAGATTTGATAAACTTGTCAAATTCCGCCGCACGCTTAATACCCAAAAAAATGTATTCCCAATACCCTTCAGAGGCATTTATTTTTTCTCGGAAGTTTTTTTCAATTTATATTTTGGTTTCAGACTAATAATTTTTGCTTATAATAATTTATTTTAATTTAATATTTAAAGCAATAAATATTTTAATCTAAGAATATTTATTTGCGAATTTGGCGGGTGTGGTTACCGCCGTCCGGGAATCATTTTTTTGGATATCCAACATCACTACTGTAGGTCACCTGAAATGGTTACATTTGGTGATTTGGTAGGGTCTATAGGTTGAGGTTTTTACAGGTCTGGGCGGAGGATGCGTCTGCAGACCAACTGCGTGGCGGGCCGGACAGGGAGAGGCCAGCTAAGCGAGATCCTTTAACCTCTCCAGCCGGACTCTATCAATCCATCACTCCTGGAGACACAATATATATATCATTTGAATACCAAACAATAAATAAAGTAAACTGCAAGATCTTCTATTCAAATACAAAGTAGTAAGAAAACACAAAGCGTCCAGGAAACCAAAATGGATTTAAGTTCATGCTTCCCAAGACCGTATGACGCAAAATGGTCAAAAGATATACCAGAGTGACTAAAATATTTAATTCATTGCCTATGAGAATTGAACTTTATATTTGACACTTGCACAAAAAAAAATTGCTAAAAAAAAATGATAGTCAATTCTTAGTATCTTCGACAGTTTGGTTGCAAACGAAGTTTAAGTATAAACCAAATGTAATAAAATGAATTTGTTTCCCATTTAGTTTAATTTAACAACGCTCCTAAGCTATATTCCATATATCCACTAAGCGATAGGTGGTATGTAGATACTTAATAAAAGTACGTACAAACTTGTTTAAAGTTTCGTCACAATCAAAGTGTCGTCTATTTCAACTTATAACCAAGACCATTCACATTTCCTTGGTCCTTAAATTACTTGAAAGTAGGAAAAAGACGTATACTGTTTACTTCTGGGCGGTTTAAGTGTGACATTGGGACTTAAAATTTATAGCGTCTAATTTTGTAAGGAATTAGAAGATATTCATTTTCTATAAGAACTGGCTTAATAAAGTTTGTAAATATAAACTACTAAGTATAAATCCAGTTTAGCAAATAAATGCTGAATTTATTGATTTTCTTGCTAATTTACGAGTTTTAAAATACGATCTCACTAGATACCTGATACCTATTACCAGTTAGTATCTAATCTCGATAAGTTGGCCTACTACTAAATAATTGTTTATCATTTTTGAGATAGCCATTGTTAGTCAATCAAAAACTGCTAAATTTCCGATGAGATTTTTTCATAAGAATAAAGTAGCAAGTCACTCCATGTGAAAACAATACTTCTGATATAAAAACCTTTTTCGACTTTAACATTGTGAAGAGCATTTTTCACATCACAGATTATGCACCCGATAAAACTAAAAGTAATGAAACAATATTGACTATTTACTTCGCTTCACCCAGATAGGTACCAATGTACCTTTTTATATTAACTCCACACAGGATGCCCTGAGGAAAATAATTCCTCTTATGGCTTTTGTCATCTTTGGGGATGCTGTGTGGAGAGTATTTTATGAAAGGAAAGAAAGTAAGATCTCGGAAGGAAAAGGTAGAAGGGTGGGAAGGAATTTGGGGGTCATTGTGTCCAGGTGTGACAGTCGTATGAATCAATCCCTCCCACTGAATACAAGACGATGTTCCGAGAGAGTTCGGTTGGAGATATCAAAAGGTCACCCTCAACCATTCTTTCCCGATCCGGCCTGTCACGCAGTTGGTGGGTAGACGCAACCGCTACCAAGACCCGGACAAACCTCACCCCATGAACCCGGGCACTCCTGCTAAGTCACCAAAAGTAGCGAACTACATGGGGTGACCTATGGTAGGGGTGTTGGTTATCCAATAAATCCTGGGGCGGCGGTACCCATTCCCAAATTGTAAAATGAATAGACTATTGTGATGTGTTGTATTATGAAATGGATTGCAATTACGTTTTTAACAGAATTTCAATAAATCAGCCATACTTATTTTCACCGTGTACAAATGAAAACAGTTCTTTGTTCAATACCACTTTATTTGAGTTATACAGTATTATACACTACGACCGGTTCCGGTTGATGACGGTTTATCTGCAATTCCGTTTTTAACCAGAATACCAATAATTTGTTGAGATACTTAATAAATTAGCAATACTAATTTTTCTCCGTGGGGGAGAAGGTTATGTTGAATATAGAAAGTTTCGAGGTTTCTTAGCAGACGTTGATTTAAATTAATTTTGATTGTTTCCAAGATAGAAGATTCTACATGGTTATTTATTATTTTCAAATTGGATGTCGCTTTTGTCAGACGTTCATTAAATGATTCTGGTTTTAAATATTCCAGACGTTTCTAAAAGTCGGTAAGCAGTGTGGACAATTACACGGAATGAGTATAAAGATTTACTTTAGAGGAGAAACGCTTTACCACATCATTAGAAAAAAATCTAATAAAATAAATCCACTGATTACATGGTATGAAGTACATACCAAAAGACATGGTTCCTGATATAAACGCATTAAAAATTAACGACTGAGGAGGCAGTTAAAGTGCTATGAGGTTAAATATTTCACATGTGTGATTTTTTTCTTAGCATTTCATTTGGAGGAAAGGAAGGAAATAATAAAAATACATTCATTTAAAAACAAATCGATTTTTATTTACTGCATTGTTGGATGCTGTAAATTGTAATTTTAAGACAAATATGTAAGTAACAAGATCATCTCTTCTGTGCAGTTCCTCTCTATACACTTTTATATTATAATCTAATAAGCAATATTTAAAGAAATAACCTACAAATTGATGCCCATGGAGTCTCAATAATTCACCGTTTCACGATTGAAAGAAACCATTATCCTTTGGAACACAAGACCCTTTCCGAGGGGCTAGATGCGTGAAATCAAAAATGATCTCTAAAGTGTTTCAAATGCAAGCGATTCTGTCATTTTTGTATTAACTTATCAATGGCATAGAGGTTTAAATCGCATCTTAAAAGATTCCCGCTAGGGCGAAATTCGAATGCCACCAGCGCACAATAGGTTTGTCGGAGGGAAAAAAACTTGTACAAATTGGCGAATAGAGCGAATATAGTATTCCTTTGCACTCTGTGCCCAAATACTTCAGCCGTAGTCGTCGTCATGACTTGTTCAAGATACCACACGGCAGAACAGATGTTCTAGCCCTAGCGCAACATAGTATGACACGAGGAATGGTGCCGTTGAATGAAATTACTGAAACGGATGATTTATTTAATTCCTCTTTAAATAGCCAAGAGTTTTTTTGTATTCTTCTTTTCGGAATGAGAAGATTGTACTGTAAATGGACTAATAATCTATAATAATAATAATAATAATAATAATTGGATAATTTGTAGAGCGCCGTTTTTGTGAAAAATCACCTCAAGGGCGCTGTACAATTTATTTCCTAGGATCTACATTTGTTATGGTACTCGTTTTGGCAAGTGATCTTTTTGTATATTCGTTTGATAGGTTCCGGTTTCGGTTCAAGATGGTGGGTATATTATATACTACCTTGAGTGACATTTCTTTGGAAATATTGTATTATTCCTTATTTTAAAAAAGAAGTAGGTAGTACATAGTTTTTTGGACGTGCGGTCTACTGTTCACACAACTAGTAGTTTACAGTAAAGCAAGAACATTGTGTGGTTTTGAAGATAACTTTAGATAGTACCTATTTAAATATAGAGAACTTGTTTGATATTTACATGGTAGGTATCAGAACATAGTATTAATTTTGAAAATCTTTGCTGTTTAAGTGGAGGAATGAGTTCTTATTGTAAATTTGTTTTCTTCCCGATTAATATTATTTCTCTGTGAGCATCGCAATATGACATTAAAACGGTAATAAATAACAACATTTCCCGATATTCTTTGTTCTCGAAGATCTCTCCAATCATGGGAACAAGATTGTTTCACATATTGCTCATAAAATGAACTAATTTGTACGAATGGGATACTTTGATTTCATCAGTTGGACGAGAAATCCACTAGATAGCGCCTGACCAATAGAACAAACCAAATAACAGATGTGTGGAAAAAGTAATATTACTACGTAACATTTGTTAATGAAGAAAATATTAAGGTCGTAAGGTCTCTCTACATGGGTAATACAAAAATGGGTTAGTAATATAAACAACATTCCGCATCTGCTATCTCTTTAGCTACCGTCTCAACATAGATAAAAATACATGCCCCATGCGCTATAGTATCAACATGTGAATCGGCACCGTAGTACAACATTACACTACATTGGTAATACAAAAATGGGTTAGTAATATAAACAACATTCCGCATCTGCTATCTCTTTAGCTACCGTCTCAACATAGATAAAAATACATGCCCCATGCGCTATAGTATCAACATGTGAATCGGCACCGTAGTACAACATTACACTACATTGGTAATACAAAAATGGGTTAGTAATATAAACAACATTCCGCATCTGCTATCTCTTTAGCTACCGTCTCAACATAGATAAAAATACATGCCCCATGCGCTATAGTATGAACATGTGAATCGGCACCGTAGTACAACATTACACCTTAAATATGTTCACAACAGTCGCTTACATCTATTAATTATAATCGTGTTTGTAGTAACGCGCTTACTCTATCATTCGAATTCACAATATCTAAAACAAACTATTTTCATTAATTTACTTTTTAAACGCATGGAGCCAACATTTATATTAAAGTATCAACTATTCTGGAACGAGAAGCAAATATTTCTACTATAGTGGTCCCAGAGAGACGTTGTACATGATGCCATCGTTATAGTTTATTCTGAATTTTTCGTTTTCATAAAATACATAAATGTGGGGAGGGAGTAGATCGTCGATGACTTATTTGCGACCTCTCGCTGGGTGTACTATATAATAATAATAATTTAAAATAAATATTTATGTTAACACGTGTTATGTGTGTTATGTTATATTAACACATTTTTCAATGCCGGTTTTTCGACCGGCGATGTCTGGATCCAAAGACAAAAAAGTTCATAAATCAGGTAACTTTGATTTAAGTCAAACGACGGATCTATAGTTACATTGATTCACCCCTCAAACAAAAGCCAATCCCCAGATCTTATATCAATGAAGTTACATCCCACTCAGCGCAGATGCTTCACATATCTTTTCAATCAATCTAAGAATCTCAAATATCTCTGGAATATTACAGCTGCCGAAGAGCGCCAACGCCTCGCGAAGCATAAAATTGGAATAAAAAACGCATAAAAAACCAAATGGTGGATATTCGGTCCAGAAAGAAATATTTATATATTTCAAACATTCAATTTGATAAAAAAGGTGTTGGTTTATGATTAACCATTTGACTCAGCCAGATTTGTGCCTAGAATCGGAAAACAAAACGGTTTATTGAGAGTTCAAAATTATAAATATTTTTATTTCAACAAAGATAATTATGCGGTGTCGAATGAATCGAAATTAACCACTACTTGATGGGTAATTGTATTCAAAAGCGTTGATTGATTAAATATGTAGAGTGATATACAAACATAATAATTTTAATCGATTTCATATTGAAGGGTTTATTTCGACTAATAGAACTTTAAAATAAACAGCAAATAAATGGTTTCATAAATCGAGTTTAACGGTTTAAGACAGTCTGGAGCCGGTGAGACCATGGCAACCCCGATGAAGGTGGGCAAGTACCCTACTGTTCAGATCTGGTCACCAAACACGGCCAAAGCGATTTCAAGCAAAGTTTCAATTCTGATACTTTGAGTCCACACACGCATACCTATCCCAAAAGCAAAATATTTAAGAGGTTCAATGTGTTCCACCTTATACAAAGAGTTAACTGCTAAATTTAATTATTAATCTAAAAAAATACACAGAAACTTATAGAAATCTGTTTTATTTTTTTTTTCTAAAAGAAAGACAAACATTCCCAGGATACAAATAACCTGATAATATTTGAAAATCTCCTACTACCACCACAGTAAGCTGTAAATTTTGCTTGTGTTGTGATTGAACTCACTACGCCTGGGTGGGACCCAAACGCGATGTCAACTCGGCCACCGACCGGTAAAATGTTGAATGTTGAATGCCAAAAGGTCTTATAAACAATTTTCAATTTATTTTATATTTTTCCAAGGGTTTTATTGATATTTATTTACAAGTAAGGTTCACAATATAGATGTTTGTGCTTTTATTTACAAATAAAATATTTTTATACGATGAAGAAACCTGTTTTCAAAAACTGCTAAGTAAGAAAAATTGTTCGAGGAAATTTTTATTTCGCTTACTCATTTTTAGTTTAACGATTCAACTAATTACATTGGAAAAAATACAGCATATTTTGTTTTTCTTGAGCATTAGCTATTTAACAATTTTTTTTTACATTTACCCCACACAGGACGCCCTGGGGAAAATAATTTCCCTCGGGGTCTAAGTCATCTTTGTAGATGCTGTGTGGAGGGTCTTTTTAAGGAAAGTAAGAGAAAAATGGAATGAAGGGTGAGTAGGAATCTAGGGATCAATGTATCCAGGAGTCCTGAACATACCTCACCCGATGAACCCAGGTGTCCTTGCTAAATCACCGAACGGGGCGACATATGACAGAGGTGTTGGATATTCAATAAATGGTTCCCGGAGCGGCGGTAACCAAACTTGCCTCCCAAATTATAAAACAATTTCTAGGCATTTTAATTTATAACTTATAAAAAATTAAAAAGCTTAGTGTAATAAATTACAAAATAAAAGTGTTCAATGAAAAATATACAACAGTGAAACGGTGATCATTTTTTTAAATCAACTTAAAAATATTCTCATTTCTTTGCAGCATTATCGGTACGACTTTTATTATAGCCCATCCGTATACTGGGAAAATAAGGCATTTTTCTCGTCTGCAGCAGTTTCTTGGAAAATGTTGTTAAAATCTTAACGGATCGTTACTTATGTCACCATCCATTGGTGCTTGGTGCTTAGTTCACTATCGGACAAGAATCTTTACATTTCTAGACAAAAACAAAACCACATTTACAGACTGATCGCTTTTGTAAGGGAACGGTTTATAGCCAAGAGTTTTCAATTATTATTTGACTACCGGGCTTGGGTACCGCCACTCTGGAACCATTTATTGGAAAACCAATATCTCTGCCATCCCAATTTTAGTAGTGTCCCCGGGTTCATCGGGTGAGGTGTGCTCAGGTTGCGTGGCGTGCCAGACCAGGAGGGGCAGGTTTGGGGAAAACTTTGATCTCTACATCTGTTCTCTCGACTCATCGTCTTGTGCCGCAGCGAGAGGGATATATTTATACGTTACTCCTGGACATACTGATCCCTAGATTCCTACCCTCCCCTCATACCTTTTTCCTTCCCAGAACTTCCTCTCCTTAAAAATACCCTCCAATCAGCCAAACCCCAAAGATGATAAGGCCTTGAGGGAAATTATTTTCCTCGGGTCCTCCTGTGGAAAAAGGGAAATTAGGCAGAGAGAAAACATCACATCTAATTAATTTTAATAAAATTATCAAGATTTAAAAAAATATAATATGCGATGGGAGTTTGCCAAACTACCCTCTGAAAGCAAACAATTATTTTGTTCATATTAAAGAAAAAAAAATAATTTCGTTAGTAACTACTTGAAGGCCATAATTGCGAGGATGCTTAATTTGAGGAAATAATGTTTGTCAAAACATTGAATTACCGTAATAAAAATCTGAAAGACATATAACTTGAGCTATTGGACGATGTTTGCTCCAAAAACTGTAAGAATTTTAGGTAGGTATCCATAGGTTTTATAATGAAATTTGTTATAAATTCGCCATTAGGTATTTCATATTTTACAAAATATCACTGACGTTAATTCGAAAAACTAATAAAATAATCTAATGTGTTGGCAATAATTTTACAAAAATTGTAATTTTTTTTAACTGCAGGGAGTATAGTTACAAGAAGGCTATAACATACCTCAATAATATTAATAATTAAGCTAAGCATAAATTATCTTCTGTATTGAATTTCTATATAACTTTTATTTCTTGATTACTGTTGCACTAAACTATAATGTATATCAATTAGTTGTAAAAGCGCGTATGGGCGTAGGATATAAATATTTTTTTTTTTTTTTTATAATTATTTTTTATTTTTAATAATATGTTTTACATGGGACATAATTCATTTTACATCATTGGTTTTTTACTACTCTTCCATTGAAAGCATTTGCTTGTGTATGGAAGGGGAGTGTACATAAATGTTGTTGTTAGTTAGTACTTAAATAATTCATTGTACATAAATGTATGTTTGCTGTAATATTTCTTTGGAAAGTAGTGAAGGATAATATATTATTTATTAAATTTTTAAAAAGAAAGGAAGCTATGGAAAACTAAGGATATTTGTGAGATTAATTAAGTGACAGTAGTTTTTTTTTTTTCAGAATATTTTTAAAGTGTCTCTTGACAGAGAGCAGTATTCGGGTTTTATCATTAATGCTTCTGATTTCTTCTGGTAAACGATTGAAAAAAGTTCTTCCCTGGTAAGTATAATGATGTTGTGCAAAAGACGTATTTAGTTTTGGGCATAGAAAAACATGTCTAAGTCGCGTTCTGTTTTCATTTAAAAATTGATATTTATCTTTTTCTTTTATAATTTGGATTAATGAGTTTTTAATATATAGGTCTTTAAATGTAGGTACTTGAAATTCTTCAAACAGGCGTTCTGTTGGGTAGTCAAAGGATTTTTTTAATATAATTTTAATAATTGTTCTTTGTATAATTTCAATTGGAAGAAGGTTACATTTATACGCGGATCCCCAACTAATAATAGCGTATTGTAAAGTGGATTGAACTAAGGCATAGTAAATTAAATATAGATTTTTTATCGACAGAAAGTTTCTAATTCTTAAAAATATATATATTAATTTTCTAATTTTGTTTACTACTTGACTTATTTGTTCTTTCCATTTCAGATTTTTATCAATAATTACTCCTAGATATTTAATTTTATTTGTTGTTTTTAGTACTGTACAGTTTGATTTGCAATAGTTTTGGCTGTGAATTTTAGTATTATTATGTATGACAATGTTAAAATTTTTAGGAGTATCATTTGTATGTATTGCAAATGGAATTACAAATGTCTTTTCATTATTAAGTGACAGTAAATTAGTGTCGAAAAAATTCTTGAGCGTGTTGATGTCTTCCGTGGCCTTTAATTCTACATTTTCCCAAGTCTTATCACTTATTATTAATACTGTATCATCGGCGTATGACGTAATTTGACCGTGTAAAGGTTGAAAAAAAATATCGTTTACATATATAGTAAATAGAATTGGTCCAAGCACTGTACCTTGGGGGATTCCAAAGCTTGTAATCTCTTGATCACTATTAACACCATTGATTTTTACTAATTGAGGACGGTTTTTTAAGTAGTCGGTGATCCATTTAATCGCGTTGCCTTTTATGCCGATATTATTCAATTTTTTTAATAGCATCTCATGGGATATGCTATCGAATGCCTTTCTAAGGTCAATAAATATACCCGCACATTTTTTACTTTTATCTAGTGATTCGTAAATGTATGAAGTTACGTTAGCAATAGCATCTTGTGTGCTGAGTGATTTTATAAAGCCAAACTGGTTTTTGTGTAATATTTTATTATTATCTAGAAAATTTACCAATTGTTTTTTAACTATTTTTTCAAAGATCTTTCCTATATTAGAAATTAGACATATTGGGCGATAATTCGTTGCTTGATGTGGATCTCCAGATTTGTAAATAGGTGAGATTATTGTGGTTTTGTAGTTCATTGGAAAAATTCCATTTGTTAAACTTAAGTTTATTAAATGAGTGATAGGTTTTATTAAGTGAGGTTTCATAGTTTTTAACATGTGTGTCGTAATAGAATCAAAACCGGGGGACGAACCTCCTTTCATATTTTCTATTATTTTCGAGATTTCACATTCTGTTGTTGTTTCAAACATTGAAAGTATATTACGTTTCTGTATATTTTTATTTTTATGGTTTTCTTGGTTTGAAGGCTTATGAATATTTTTCGCAAGATTTTTCCCAACATTTGCAAAGAAGGAATTAAATATGTTTGCACATTGTTTATATATATTATTTATTTTATTTATTTATTTATACGCCCATTGGGATTTTACATATATAAAAAATATTATGGAGATTGTAAATTCACAATAGTAACAGTAATAATACATTTAACCATATCCATTTGACATATTATAACAGCAAGTAAATAGTAAATGCATACAACAATCATTTGTAAGTATAAACCTCTTGTACAAAAATAAGAATATGTATTGTTAACAAAATATAGAGCGTTTGACTGGTTATCGTGGCCTGTTAAATGGAGGGCGTTCGGTCTGCCATTTTACATACATATTTTAAATAGTTTATATAAAAAATAATGTGAAGATTATAAGTATAGAATAGTAAAAGCAATAATAAAACCTTCACCATTTGACATATAAAAGCAAGCAAAAAGCAAATGGAAATTAATAAACTAAATAAACTGTCAAACTTTGCATTATTCCATAGCACGTAACTGCTTTGAGAGCGAATCAGTTTCACAAGATGTAAATTTTCAGTTATGTGCCTAGATCGCGAATATGTTATACGTATATGTTCGGGTATATATAAAACGCATATACGAAAGGATAAGGAATCGTAACTTTAGTTGGACAGAGCTCTAAACGTCACTTTGTTCTGAGTTAAGAGGTGTGAAAATTTGCAAATAAGTTTTCTCATTATCTATTCACCAATTTCTGATTTCGAGATTGAATCATTCAATATAATACGATTTTAGTTGCACGGTAGAGGACAATAATAATAGCTAATCAGAACAGTTACGAAACTCTGAGAAATAATCCTGAAATATTTTACGAAGGTTTTTTAAATATAAAAAGTTTATTTGACGTTGTGTCACAAAATAAATCTTTTTTTTTCAACAGTTATACTTCATATAAATCTCGTTAGCGCGATGGATAATCGAGATTTTGGCCATTTTTCTTCTGGCAAATGACCTTGAAAAATCGTTTCAGTAAGATAAGTACACTCCTTATCAGGCCGTAGGTTTCTGAATACATTCTGACCTCAAAGAACTATATCTATCACCTATATGTTTTTTGTTTAATATGAATTACGCACAAGAGAACTGTAACGGATGTTGTTGGGCATATTTTTCCATTTTTAAAAAATATGTTTACATTTATAAAATGTGATAACTCCACTCCACTGGCAAATTCCTCACTCCCCACCACTGCTGATTTGTATCCCGTTTCGGCCAAAATGGATTTTTTTTTTGATTTTATGGATTCTTTCGTAATCCTCTAACTAGCTAGGGCTTATATAATACCCTTCATGTTTCTAGCTGACTAGTACTGCGGCTCATTTGGCCTTATTACTATCACCATCTGATGGTTGTATTTACTTGACTGATTTTATATTACATTAATGAGTTTTATGAGGAAAAATTCTTAACTGGATAAAAAACTTCATACAAATGACAAGAAAAAGAAAAACAATTGCCAAAATTGCCCGAAAATTCTGACCCCGAAAAGCATCGATACCGTATCGAGCACGTACCCTGGCAGAGCGGTACGATGTTCAGTTTTTTTGTATTCAAATTTTAATAACTAAATTATAATTTACAAAATGTTAATAATACCTGTTTTAACTTGTACATCTCCTCAGCGGTAGTCAAATAAAAACTATTTGCGATATGCTACCACTGAGGTATTTAAAATGCCTTTTTTAACGATTTAATGTAACCATTTTTTAAAATTAATTTACATATTTGTCTCTACGAAAATCCAGGAACCTCGTAGCATAGTGAATTTTTCTTTTTTCGGAGCGCTAAGTTACTGGGAACCTGCGAAAAATACTGTCATAACCCTTTTACAAATTTGATCGCTTCAAGATCATTTTTACAATTTTATTTTACAAACATTCTTATTTTTTGTCGTATCTTGACAAACTAAAAATCTAGTTCAAAAATGAAGATACACATTGTTATAACTACTATGTAATAAAACTATGTAATTGTAATACAGACGAGCTTGCAAAATCTTTGCAAAGTCTCAATTTCAAGCGTCTGCCTTCAGCTAATCCACCGACAAAATAAATGTGCAACATTTTGCGGTGGCTTAAATACGCATATGTGGCGGGGTAAAATCCCCACCCCTTTTCTGTCGACAGCCAAATGTCGGCTGCGAGTCGACTTTATAGGATATAAGCAGCGACAAAAGTAAAATTAAATCGGTTCAAATTTACCATCAAAAACAAGTGTTTTACTTCTACAAGTGACTCCTGCCCTCCAACTGCCTCAACTTGCCTAGTCTTCTGCTCCAAATCTTCTGGTGTTACCTCTTCCAGACCAGCCGGCCCTGCCTAGGAAAACCGCCAAACGCCAGAAGCGAGCAGAGACGACAGCACACCCAGTGCCCAACATTCACTAAGCACCGGGTGCGGGACGCAGATTCCCATAATTTATCCAACTATCATCATCATCGGCCGTAAAGGCGCAATCCCATCGGTTGAAGACATGGTTTGGACCCGGCTACAGTCTATCTACAGTCTTGTGCGGTTGGTTCCTGTCCAGTACAAGAACCAACCGCACCCAACCGTCTGGAGCCAGTGAGATGATGGCAGTCTCAATGATGGGGAAGTAGAAGGTGGAGAAGTACCTGGCTATTCAGATATGGTCACGAAACACGGCTAAAGCCTTTTCAAGCAAAGCTTCTGAATAATGGTCTTTCTCCAGGGTGATATGCTAAGTACCTACCACTCCGGAACTATTTTAGATTTTAATAAATAATACAGGTGTCCGGAGGTAAAGTGCTCTAACTTAACATGCGATTCTACACGATGGTAGGTAGAAGTTTTAAAAATACTAATATCTTTTTTGGAAATTCTGTTGTTTTTTTTTCCATTCGTAATTTTTTTCTATTCAAACAATATAACTTTTTACCTGAAAACTACCTAACTTTGGAAATGAAAAATGGAAAGTTTTTTTTTACTTGTACTGTGATTTAAAATCACCTCTCGATTTGAATGTACTTTGCACCCGGAAACGTTGTATTTTTAAAATACTACATTTTATTTTATTCGTGAAATATGACACATTAATCAACTAAAAACCACAAGCGCACGCCGTCATTTGAACCCGTGACCTATGAATTCGTTGTCGAGAAGCTTAACTACTCGACCACGTAGGTCGTCAATTCAATGCAATACAAAAATAATGACGAAAAAATTGCAACAAAACTATTTCATGGAAAACTTAGGTGTTTTGTTCGGCTTTTATTCAGTCGAACCCCATTACGAAAAAAGCCTATATGCGATTTTTTATTAACTGCCAAAGAAGTGCGTTCTTTTTGATCGTCTATCATGTGTTATTTAAAAAATAATAATAATGCAAACTAACATACTAAAACTGGACAACACACTCTTGTTGAATTCTCAGTCGAGACGTATTTGTGCGTGCGTGGAATGCGCGTAGTAAAATCTATTTGTGTCGCAGCCACTACAGCAGCGTTGAGTGTCTTTTTTCCATTCCGTCCACCTATTGTCTTCGAGTCTTTGTTTTAATTGCTTTTCCCTAACTGTGGCTGGTATTTAGTAAGGGGACGTGACACGGGCGTATGTTAATTTGGCATCTTTAAGTTTTTGTTTTATTTTTGTCTGCTATTCCAACCAGCGGAATGACTGTTTATGTATGCTGATGGGTGCTTTTAACTGAAGAACATATCTTGATTTGTTTGCTGGAGCATCAAACTGGCATCCGCTGGTGTATAAATATGTACTATAACTCTCTAATAAAACAAATAAAAAAGATAGAAGTTTGGTATCTTACACATTTAAAAAAAAATATATTAATTCCTTCATGCAATTGATTTATAAATAATATTTTAATATTTTAAACTGTTATTTCGTGGTGGAATTCCACTATAAATATATACAAAGAACACAATTTTAAACTATTGTACCAGTCTGAAGATGGCCCTAACAAGCTGAAACCGGTCACGGTCAAATAAAAACAAGTGGAAAAAAGTTTAAAATTGTGTTCTTTATATAGATTTATAAATAGCCCATTACAACAAAATATTGGAGGATTCAAGTTTTATAACTACGCCGGTAACAACGCGATCGGTTCTTACAATTTCTGAGTGTCAACTGAATGCTGTATTTGCTTCCTCAATCACGGCACAATCATTTAAAAGATTACAACTATGTGCAACGAGCTGTTTACTGCCGGCACTTTATCAGCTGAGCCAGACGCATCTGTCATCATTCCAATAATGGGGCGTCTCCGTTGCCGGCCTTTATAATCAAATGACCATGCCGCCGCTGAATTCCTGCAGGCTATCGAATGAACTGGCTACCGCTGTTGATCGCCTAGAGGCTGTCCAATTCCTCCTGGCTACCAACTGAATACCTACAAATTAGCCACTGATGCTGACAACCCAGAGGCTGGCCAATTCCAACTGGCTACCGACTGATCCAGCACTGATGCTGACAACTAAGATGCTGACCAATTCTTCCTGGCTACCGACTGAATAAGCCATTGATGCTGACAACCTAGAGGCTGCCCAATTCTTCCTGGCTACTGACTGAACCAGCACTGATGCTGACATCCTAGAGGCTGTCCCATTATTCCTGGCTACCGACTAAATGAGCCATTGATGCTAATAACCTAGTGGCTGTCCAATAAATTCTTCCTGGCTACCGACTGAATGACATGATTACATTTCAGGTTTTTTCAAAATTGCGATGGAAATCTTTTGACACTTCACTCCATTTTACATAATGCATAAAAAAATTCCCGCAAAGAAGGCATTAGTAGCCGCCGAGTTTTCTTAAAAAGATTATTTTTTATTTAAACTGTTTTATCTTTAACAGGCTCAAAACCGAAGGTTTTATGTGAATTTAGATGTCGTTTTCAAATTTGCTGTAAAAAAAATCTGTGTCTTAATTGTTCATATCTTATACTTTGATGAAAATACTAGATGGCACAGGAAATTAACTTTCATACTGAAGAACAAAGCTGAAGAAACTAAAAAGTCCTTATGAGTCTTATATTTGACCTCATGTGATAACAAACATTGACGTTAAAGCTGATGCTAAGTTGAAGCTTGAAGATTGAGTTGAAGCTGATGCTGGAATCATAAAGGAACCGCTCGCCTCAACTCGCCACTCCTCGCCTCGTGTCAATAGCGCTCGGTCCGAAAACGGTTTTTTATGTTAAAGAATACAAGACCCGAGAGCGAATGCAGACACTTTGCTACCGATAATAACACAATCAACAACTGCGCGATATTGCAATGAAGAGATTGGTACTGTAAAGTGTGAAGCTAGTCTCGTGGTATGCGACATTTAACTTGTAGTTAAATGAGTTTGTCGCCGAGAATTCTTACTCTTCCCCAACGACAACCGGCAGGAGTTTTAACAAAACTTTCTGTGAAGCGCGAGTGCTGATGCACTCGTGCGAAGAAGTATACTATTTTCAGCAAAGCACAAGTAATGTACCTACTCTTTGGAAACAAGATAAGATCACTGAGATCGTAGGTTTCTTCCCATAGTTTTGGTGGTGGTGAAGAATAGTAATTCAAAGACGAGGTAGCGAGTTCAACACCCGTACAAGTCTTCCGATTGAATATTGGTTTTATCACAATCACAAGCAGTTGCAACTTGTATTGAACGCTTTTCTGTGGAATAAATAAAACTTTATCAGAGATAACAGCATTTTATCTGTATTACTCTACCTAAGTACGTGTAATGTCATTGATTACAATAGATACATTATCAAACACCGTGTTGGTATATTTGTAGCTGTATAATGTACAACTTTGTCTTCACAGAAAAAGTTAATCAAATTAATATTTAATTATTTGTGTCTGGTATCATGAAAATGATTTATTTATAAATTTAAAACTCAATAAAATTTAAATTCAAATTCTTGCTCGCGTTTTGTTCCATAGAGAACGAAAGATATTTAATATTACAATCGTTACATAATTATTGTTTTCCATTTATACATTAAACAAGATCTGGTGATATTTCTCAATTAATCACTTCCTATTTCTTGTACTACCATCAATCGCCTCTCATCTCAAAATATTGTCTTTATACTAAAAAAACATATGAAAAATCTCTAGCAATAAGAAAGCTGCTCTACAAAAGGTGGTATGAGTCTATCTTCATCTTCAACTGATTTAATTCATGAGTCAAATCCAAAAATTGCCAAAATACTTGAAGTTAACCCCTCAGGCCTTTGCCATATTGACCGTATATTTCTTAAAGACGCTGTCCGTAGGTATGAAATTTTTTTGTGTCCACCAAAAAATACAAATAAATGGAATATTTCTGAACGCATCCAAAAACTGTTTTTGAAAGGTAATGAAATACACTTTCTAATTATATTGTAAGAAATAAACATATAATTTTGTTAAATACAAAATTTGTAGGCAATCAAGAAAGTTTGGAGAATGGCTCATCACGTTTTTTCGCTTAAGCACAGAACTAAAATTACTGATAAAAAAATTATGTATTTTTTAAACAAATTAACAAGTTTTATCTCACTTTTTGTCGTTTTATTCAAAAATAAATTATTAATTTTAAATTAATATAACATAAAGTTTCATTTTTTTTTTCAAATTACGTTCGGAACCTTTGGTTTCATAGACGTGTACATTAATCTCTAGTTGTTTAATTCTTCTCTAGTTGACTTAATAATATATAATTATAATTTAAAATAAAGTTTAGTATTTTCTCTTTCAGTTTAGTTCATATTTCTAAGTATGACAGAAAGGGTGGTACAATGATTTCTATACTTAGTAGTATTACCATCTGAGCTGTTCCTAAATGTGAACAAATTGATTCTACGTTTAATAACTGTTTGTCCCCAAAACCGAACAAATTAGCTTGAGGGGTTTCACTTTTGGAAATAGTATTACCATTTAGTAATTAATGTATTTCGCTGAATAGCAAAATCCCATTAAATTTCGCCAAAGAAATACGCGAAGTTTTTTGCAATAATTTCGTGGAGCCTTGCAATTATCACGAAGACTTTTCTTAAATATATACGAGATACAAAAATGTCCTTTACATTTCACCCTATGTATTCAATTGTTAATCGTCCATAACTTTTGATTTTTATTACGACATTCAAAATTTTACTGACGCAGTTATTTCAAAAAGTGCCATTCGCTTTGAATGAAATAATAATGATATTGAGCTTATCTTCATTGCTTTTATTCTTTCATCAT
Organism: Hesperophylax magnus; assembly: GCA_026573805.1. Taxonomy (NCBI): domain Eukaryota; kingdom Metazoa; phylum Arthropoda; class Insecta; order Trichoptera; family Limnephilidae; genus Hesperophylax; species Hesperophylax magnus. The sequence goes on from JAIUSX010000053.1 coordinate 1,884,881, forward strand.
ATTTCTGTTCTATAACTTTAACGTAGCAACATTTTATTTGACATAAAAATATTTTAAAAGGTTATAATATAAACTTTTTTATTATATTATGATGATATCGTTTAAACAGGTTCTCTTTATCTGAATTCTTTTATTTTATTCTTTTGAAGCACATTTTTTTCTATGAAGCTCACAATATCCGGACAGGAATATGTATAAATATTTTGATAGGATAAAATCCATGAATAATAATTGTAAAGGGACCAGAATGTTTCGGTAAAGCATACTTATATGTTGTAAGCAAGCACTTATGCAGGTGATACATTTTTGAGTATCATACAAGAACTATTATGTAGGTACTCGAATATTCTTAGCTCCTTTTTATTTCGTATCATTTCCACGTTGTTCTTGTTGCCACGGGATTAGGTAGCAACAAATAAATAAAATGAATTGTAAAATCCTTCGCTACTGTTCTAAATGGATGGGGTATTTTACAACAGAAAAAATGTTGTGTTTAAAAAATGTATATAATAAATATCAAGTACTAAATTAAACTGTCTAACAAAAAAGCCATGTTTGGAGTAATAATACGGTGTATTATTATTCTAAGCAAGGCTGTTTCTTGGAACGTACTTAATAAACAGCTTGGCAGACATCAATAAAAACTCGGCTAAATTTCCAAAAAAAAGTGTAATTTCCAGAGTAAGAGTAGCCTTGTCAATCATGACTCTAGGACAAAAACCCGCGAGTGTCCAGGATAGGTAGATGTTTCCCGATTACAAAATTCCTCAAGAATCCGGTCTCTAATACCATAAGGTAATGGTGGCGTTATTCACGAGTTGTCGGATCCGTCGTCCGTCAGCGGTGATACAATGCTCTCGGCTCTCGGCTCTCGGCTGTAGTTCAAGGAACGCCAGGAATGCTCAGGTTTTGTGTTCCGAGCGCAGGCAGGTGTGGCAATTGTGGTGTCAACAAATTCCAGAGTTGGCAATTTAAACAATGCACAATGCTCCATTGAGTACCACACATGGAGGTACCACACATCGAAACGATAGATATAAATCAATTGAAATGAACCACGCACCTTGTTATTAATCCTTTATGTAAAATGATATTTCAAAGTGGCTTGATTAAGCTCATTATATAAATACTGTTAAAATAACTGTTTTCATCAGGAAACTCTAGACAGAAATTGTTTTTTTGAATATACTTCGAATTTTACAGCTCAAGCTGAGTTCAGCATATAAATTTTCTGCTTTATAGCAGTTAATAATACATTTTTATTAACTTTTCTAACATAATAATAATATAAGTTTGTTAGTTCCCTGACAAAACTTATTAACTATCGTAATAATTTTCTTCAGTTTTTGTTAGAAGATATTGAATACTATTGAACAAAGGCATTTTATTGCAGACAAAGATCGGCGGGGTGGATATTCTAAGAAAGGAATAGATAAAATAGCGAATGCAAGACGGCTACCCGCGGCCGTAATGCACTTAGATAAGCAAAAGTCTTCCTTCGCCTTCAGTTCTCTTCTGAACTTCTACATTCTACAATGTTTGGCTACGAGACGATGTTCAATTTTGTTTGTTCATAGTCTCAGGGTTAAGACGCAATCAATGACGTTTCCATTGAATTCCTATAGAAACCTGTACGAAAATCACCGTTGAAATATTAATTATTATATTACAATATATTATCTGTTGGATACGGATATGATGCAATGTATATAAATAAAAAATAAGATCAATCCATCGTGTTATTATCTCAATGAAATACGAGGAGAGAGAAAAAGAAGACTTTACCTGGTTATGTTAATGTTAGATCTATTTACTTTCACCATGCTACAATATTAAACTCACAGCTTCACAAATCCCACAATTATATTATCCCGTGAATCACATAGATTTGCTTCCAAAACTTTTGCGTGTTATGTATTTATAGTTGTCATCCCAGCTTCTAAAAGTGATCGTATTAGACGTAAAATCAATGTTAAAAAAATAATTTTCCTATGAAGTATTTCTGTTTTTTATGAATAAAATACATTGGAATAGTACGGGAAAGCTATATGAGGGTATCATTTTCCGATGAGATGATTTTTGAGTTTCGCTTTGAAATCCTTTTTAAAGAGATTTTTATCCTTCTTAGTTCATGTGCGAGATTACCCCAAGCTTTAAGGCCCTATACCCTGAAAGCGCGATCTCAGAACTTAATGTCCGGACTGCGCTTTGGCTCCTTTTCTAACTGATGACGTTGCTGATCTAATAGTTGATTGTCTTGTTTTTCCGAGGATCGCACAAATCAGATAAACTGCTTCAAGCAAAGCTTCAATTTGATCATTTTGGGAGATTGGAGGAAATGAAGGATTTCTAGATTTCCAATATTTCCCAAAATATTAAGATATTTCAATATTCCATCACCGTTAATTAGAGGTGCAGGAGCATTGCAGATTGATTGATACATATACGACAGCCTCCATGATCGAGGGGTAAGGCTCTCGACAAGCAGTACAAAGGTCGTGGGTTCAAATCCCGGAATGTGAAAGTAAATTTTATTTGAAGAATTCGTGTTATTTTACAATTTGTTCATTTAAAATAATATAAAATACACTTACGGCACGTTACAGAGTGGAATATACTCTCCAATCGCACTGGTGCCACCATTCAGAAATGAAACGTTGCTTGAAATGGTTTTAGCCGTGTTTGGTGACCAGATCTGAATAGCCAGGTACCCCCCCCCCCCTTCCTCTCCCCATCTCCTACCCTGCCCCACTACCTTCAGCCTCACAACATACCACAATTGAGTAATTGATTAATTCCATGCGGCATTACTTTTGGTGGGTTCAATACATTGAAACATTCAATTCAACGAAGAAGAGCTACTCTGGAAAATCTGCTTTTTGTTAGGGGGATTGTGAGCTAACATTAAATATGACAAAGTACATCTTTTAGTTACATTTTATTATTTTTCTTTTATATTTCAAAAACAAATTATCTTCACTTTCTAAGGATTCTACATTATACCTTATTGTGGGTTCTAAAGAATTCAAAAATTGAAAGGTACACCTACTATTTATTTAAAAACCTACTATTTAATACAAACGTGTGTGTGTGCAGAAACTTAATATTTCCTAATTCGTTACTTTGAGGGGTTTAGGAATATAGTCCTGCAATATATAATAATTGGAATATGCAATATAAATATGAATCCATAATATTATCTTTACATGGATAGAATAGAACGTATTCAAAACAAATTTATAAAATATCTTACCTCCAAATTCAACAATAACTTTGAACTTTCATTTCAATCTTTGCAGCAAAAGCGAGTAGTAGCTGATTTAACATTTACACATAGAATTTGAAATAATAACAACTAACTGTACCGAATTTCTGTCCCTTACTTTTTATCATACGTTTGAGAAGTACACGACTTCCAGCGCTATTCCACACGCCAAAGTACAAAACAAATGCAGCATCTAAATCACCAATTAACCGTACTTTTCATACTTTCAATATTATTTGAATAAACTCCAACATCTACATTTTTTCGGACTCACTGCCCAAATTTAAACGTGACATCCTGTCAATAATATAAAGGGATCATTGCACATACATATACACACGCACTCACACACACCTAAATACTACATACGTCACCTGCTAATATACATACGATATGCAAGATAACATATCATAGGTACCCAACATGAAAAATATGATATCTGCAAATATCTGTAAAAATTTCATCACTGTAACCAATTTACTTTTTGTGTCTATAATATAAAATTAAATAACATAAAAAATAAAAAAAATTGCAATTCGCATAGTTGTTGTGAGTTCTCGGCGCACGTGAATGTTTTGTAATTAGAAAGTACAAGTACTAGTGTTCTTTTAGTAATTTGATTAATAAATTATATAATTTATTTGTTAATAAACTGTTGTATTAAAGTGTGTGTTATTTATACTATTCTCGATCTAAGGCAGTGAAACTAGTCGCCACAACATTCTTTTGAAAAATAAAAAAAATATTTTTATATAAATAAGGTAAACTTATTCAGTTCTTAATATTTTTTGGATCACAAATGATATAATAAAACTATTTTAGCGACATTCTCATAAAGATCTTTATAAATAAATATGTATACATTATTATTATACCAAAATAATAACGGTCTACTGCCGTAACTTTGTAAGAAATAATTATTCTGTCCTCCTTAAATCTCCGTAGTTTTATCGTAGAGCAATTTCGTTTGTGCCGTATTAATTCGGTTTATCTTATTTGCTTATTTACGTGGTCTGCGAAGCAAGAAAATAAAGTAAATTGTGTACTCAAGACTTGGGAATAATTTTGTTTCGAAGCGGCTTTGAATAATCTATTTACTAAAATGTTTTAAATGCCAAACGATAATAAGACGTTATACGGTTGATATTTATAAGAACGGGTCGCTTCTACGACTCGTTCTTGAGTACACCCGCTCGGCTATGAAACCATTTACCAGCCTATGTGTTTCCTCCCTCCTACAACATGTTCACTCCTTTCTCTCCTCAAAAAGACCCTCTACACAATTATTTTCCTCTAAAATAATGAAATATTCCGTCAATTGGTACGATCTATCTATATCTTCTATGGTATCTACCATTCACAAAAATGCTCTAAAAATACATTACAAAAATATCTCTCTGCGTTCGATAAATTTGATCATTTCTGATTTACTTCCAGACTCCAGTAACCTTATCACTATAAAAAGTAGACCTTATCATTGTAAAAAAGTCATTATGAAAAAACCGGATTCCGTGTTTTTATATGCTGAATGGAATCCATCAATGTCAAATAAAAAAGGTCAACCATTTCTAAAATAATGTATCAAAATGGTGTTCTAATAACTTAATAAATGCTTCAAATTTGTATATTTTTCCCATCGTGGTATTAACTACGTAGGTATTGTGTATTTATCTGTGATTTCATCTGCCGAAGCTACATGCACAAATTTAAAAATTTCTATTTAAACTTTCAGTTCAATCGCCTGCCAAGACACCTAGCATGAATTAGGGTCGTCCGAACAGTTTTATTTGGGGAATAACTGTGGATGGGAAAGCAGGAGGCGAGATTCGAGTCAGTGATATATAGAAGCGTTCAGAAAGGCATTTAGCCCAATCATGGGCGGCTAAGGGAAATGCTTCTATAAGAGATTCATAGGCAGTTAAAGGGAAAGAATGTAACAAATCGCCACTCGGAGAGGTGATAACAGAGCTAAGAACCTGCTCAGTGCTCAGAGAGAATATGTTTCTTTGGAAAATAGAAATTTTAACTTAAATAATTAGAATATCAGAGCAAATATCAATTTTACTCTTTATACTTAACAGAACAAAGAAATAAGAACAAAATATGTTCAGATATGAGTTGAGATTTTCACTGCCAAAAGTATTACCTTTAGTGATTTATTTTTGGGGTGTTATGCCGTGTTGCGCTGCCTTCTAATTCTCCAGCATTATAGTGTCCACCATTAGGGCAGATGTTTAAACCACAGTAATGCTGTTCGAAACGTTAGCCAAAGAAGAAACCACGTATAAACCACGTATAATACCCCAAAAATATTTTCAACGCTAAATTTTATGATTCACGTTGGCTTTTTGAATGGAAGATGTTGTCAAACTCAGAATCATATTTATTTTAATTGAATACCAAATAAGGACTAGAGAACAAAAATATTAAAATGAGGAGTGATTAATAAATTAATAATAATAATAATATTTGAACGATTTTTATGGCGCCGTTTTTGTGCAAAATCACCTCAAGGGCGCTGTACAAATATGTGATACATTTCTACAGTTATCGAACTTATTACTAACTATAGACTTGTCAAACTAATATCAATTTATGGCTAACAGATATTATTATTCTTATTTATTTACATTTTATACAGGCAGATAGTATACAGTACAATACTTACCTGGTAGGTCATTCGAGATAAACACTGTTTATTGTTTATTAGAGAAATCTAGATACAGTTCAAACGTACAGTAAGAAAAATGGACATGATTGAACTTTCCTGTATTGATTTTAATAATATGCATGTATGTTTTGAGTTATCGTGTTTAGTAGGAAAGGAACAGAAAACTTTGTGGTGGGCGGTACCAAAGTACAAGGTTTTGATCAGAACCTTCCTAAATGTGATCGATCCCTCGGTATAAGACACATTTCAAATAATATAATAAGATAAATAAACTTGCACACAAACAATTATATGCATTAAACAATCTATATTAATTATGTTTATATTTTAATCTTAATGTTTAATATTTTTAATTTTTATTTGTATCTTTTTAAATATACATATACTTTTTCTTTATTTTTCAGTTTACTATTAATTTTAATATATTTGTTTTTAGTTTTATTTATCATTAAATTTGTTTTTTTTTTTTTCTCTCTAATTCTTTCTTATGTTTCTATAAAATAGTATTTTTAGTTCTTCTAAGTTATTTTTATTATTACTTCATTATGATTTATACTTACATACTTATGTTACTATAAGTATTTTTTAGTTCTTTTATGTCATTGTTATTATTATTTCATGTATAACTACCACAACACGGGCATTAGCCTAGTATGGTAGTTAAAAAAAATGTCTAAAAATGTAACTTGTAAACATTTATTAAATAATAAATAAAAAAAAATATATATATATACATATATAAATCCAATCAGAAAAGTGTGATTAGGATATATTAAAGGCAATACAAGAATGATACTCTCAGGCAGGTATATTTAATTTAAGGGTATGAGAGCTTAAAAACGTAAGTTTTTAGTGTAACCTAAATTCTGTTGGACTTGTAATGGATCTTAGTTCCGGAGGGTGTTTACTCCAAGCCTTCGGCCCAGATGCTCCGAAATCGCGATCACCAAACATAGTATTTGACTTGCGCTTAGGTTCCATCAGTCTGCCTACAGCTGATGATATTGCTGATCTAAGAGTTGACTGCCTCTGACCATTGTTTTCCGGAACGCATAGTTAGAGATGTAGGGTGGGGCCATTTAATTGATGGATTTAAACACCATCCAGCCCAATTTGTACTGAATTCTTTCAGGGCACTTGAGCCAGTGAAGGTTACAAAGGTGTTTTGAAATGTGCGAATAATTTGAGTCCCGGTTATAAGCCGTGCTGCTCCATCAAACACTGATTAACGTTTGTCAGTTTGATATTTTGGAATGCTGGCATAAATGCCGTTGCAGTAAGTGAGTGTTGCGTGAGACTACAGGCTACGTCCGCACAGACAGGCGGCTTGCTTAGCGCCTAGAGCCTGGTGGCTTGCATTCTGGCTACTTGCTAAGACACACGGTGGCCGCGCTGAAGGTGGTTTGCGTGGTGGCTCGCTAGGTGTCTTGGTCATTTGCTTGTCGCCACGAGACGTGAGACTACGGGGTACGTCCGCACAGACAGGCGGCTTGCTTAGCGCCTAGAGCCTAGTGGCTTGCATTCTGGCTACTTGCTAGGACACACGGTGGCCGCGCTGAAGGTGGTTTGCGTGGTGGCTCGCTAGGTGTCTTGGTCATTTGCTTGTCGCCACGTTGACGAGATGTCACTTTCAAAAATAGCTCTAAAACTGCTACTTACAGAAAATTAATCTTTAAAATATACCATTTCACGGCTTTATTCATCATGATGGGTTCGTGACATAAATGAGTCAGGGTCAAGTCATGGGGAGTTTAATGTTCTGAATAAAAAATTGCGTATTGACCAAAAAATTTACGAATATTTGCGTATGTCCAGAGAAACATTTGATCTACTTCTCAGTAAAGTTAAAGGAAAATTAATTCATATGGATACGCATCTTAGAAAAAGCATATCAGCCGAAGAACGACTAGTTGTTACATTGAGGTAAATGAAACTCCAAATATATATATTATTTTCATTTATTAAAATAACACTGTAATTTAAGAAATAAGGAAAAAACATTATTCATTTAATTATTTGTAATTGTTTATGTAACTAATCAGAGCCGAATCGTTCTCCATTTGCATGGGTATATTATGAATTAAATTATGTTCAGATGAATTCTGGACGTGCAATTCATATTTCACTGATTGTTGAGTATTTATATTCGATACAGGAATATGCAGCTCTGGTACCGATTGTTGAATATTATTTTCTACAGCTTCAATTTCAGCCAAAATTAATTCTTGAATCTTCGATCTTATCCTTAGTTTTAGCCTTAATGGAATATTTTCCATGTAAGGCAAAAGTTGCCCAATATTGAATGGAATAATCAACAAATGTCAAGTAACAGAGATCAATGCCCACTCGCGTTTCTTAACTGCTATTTAAACGTTTCCCCAACAAATACGGTCAAATTTTGGACCTCGCCTTCTGTAACATTTCAGCTAATGTGTCGCTTGCCGACCACCCATTAGTTAATGAAGATCATAAATCATTGATTGTAGAACTAGAATTTCTATCCACTTTTGCAACCCTCTCAACTCCTCGAACAATAAAATTATTCCATAAAGCAGATTATTCAGAGGTTAATGAGAGAATGAAAGAAATAGGAAAAGTACAGCAAACTTTATGGTGGGCGGTACCGAAAATTTTAAAAGCTCTACATTGTTTCCCGATTGTATGGAATTGCAAAGCAATCCTGATAATTTATGCGCACACTGTGAATCAAATTTATTGTCCTTGAACATATCTAAGTGTCACTCGATTACGTTTACTAGAGTAGTGTGCCAACTGCCACACGCAACGGTTGTGTCCTCCGCGCTGTTAGCGATGCCACCGGCACGTTATTGTTACCGTGCATGTAGGTAGTGCAGTGAGTGAAGCGGATACCAAATTATGTGGGCCTTCAACTACAAACTATGCCGCTATTTAAGGGGCCGAAGACCGATAGGTCTCCCGGCCGAGGGGAATCGAAACATATCGGGGAACAATTTAAACTAGCTGAGGATGTGACGCGAACACGTCAGAACAGCATCCATTGCCCTGGTTTTCTCAACGGCGGAATACTGTGCTCCAGTATGGGCTAGAAGCCCATACTGGAGCCCACACTCCCATGATAGACGTTCAGCTTAATGCCACAATGCGAACCATCAGCGGGACTTTAAAATCTACTCCTCTCCCTTGGCTCCCCGTACTTGCAAACATAACCCCTTTGCACGAAGATGTCGTCTCCCACCCGGCATGCCGCTTGAAGTCCCGTAAGCCCTTCTGGGTGGAAGGAGAGAGGCTCCTCCGATTACCTCTCACCCCAGAAGATAGGTGGAAACTTGAGTGGCAAACGGCCAACGTGAGAAATGCCCACCTTATACAGGACCCCACCGAGAGACAGCCTGGGTTCTCATTGCCACGCAAAACCTGGTCCGCCATCAATAGGTTAAGGTGCTCTCATAGCCGTTGTGCCCACATGATGCACAGATGGGGCCTCAAAGAGTCGGTGATGTGTGAATATGGTGCGGTGCAGACCACCGAACATGTGGTCAACGAATGCCCGCTCCATTCATTCCCCGGCGGGATTGATGAGGTCCACATGGCGACGCCTGAGGCCCTAGACTGACTCGCAGACCTAGATGTCCCCTTCTGACCCCCCATACGAAAGAAGAAGAAGAAGTCTACTAGAAATAAAAAGAAAATCATCTGTCCATACAACTTGAACAACAAACCTTTACAACCTATGTCTACGTGTAAAGATCTAGGTGCTTACTTAGATAGCAAGTTAATTTTTGACAAGCACATCGAACACATAATATGAAAATCCTACAGAATACTAGGTTTTTTATTAAGAATATGCAACGTTTTCAAAAGTGCTATGACTCTAGAAATGTTGTTTTGTTCATTGGTCAGAAGTCCACTGGAGTATGCTTCTACAATATGGAATCCTCAACATAAGATATACATAGATTTAGTAGAAAGTATACAGAATAAATTTTTGAAACATTTACTCAAGAAACCCAACAAAACTACAAATAATATGTTAACTTTACAAAAAAGACGCACATTGTCAGACCTGTTGTTTCTACAGAATCTGCTAAATAATAAAATAGATAGTCCCGAATTGCAATCAGTCATTGGTTTAAATTATTTTATAAGCAATAATTGTTAGCCTGAAACACTCATCCACATTGAAAAATCTCCTGATAAAAGATACATGACGCCAACGGGACTTGAACCCGTGTCCTTTCGATTGCCGGTCGACAGCTCTGACCACTGAGCTCAGTGGTCAGAGCTGTCGACCGGCAATCGAAAGGACACGGGTTCAAGTCCCGTTGGCGTCATGTATCTTTTATCAGGAGATTTTTCAATGTGGATGAGTGTTTCAGGCTAACAATTATTGCTTATAAAATAATTGTTACCCTTTGTGCTATGCATAAAAAATCTTGTCTTAAACATTAGTTTACCAAAAAAATAATAATTGGTTTAAATGTTCCAACGAGGCGTACCAGGCACACTACACTTTTTAATATTGAAGCCAACAATACCAATGCAGCAAACAACTCGGTAATTACTCGCGCAATCACAAATTGCACCCACTATAAAAAAATAATACATTTAGACATCTTTCATGATTCCTTTCTAACATACAAAACTAACTTATTAAATTACTTAGCGTGACATATTTCAAAAATATTTTCACTTCATTTTTCAAAACTTCTATGTATTAACAGTGAATTACAATTCGTGAGCATATTATATTCTTGATTTCAATTTATTTATTTCTCTCCACACACTTTTTTCCTTTTATAACAATCTCAGGAGAAATTAATGATATTTTATAGACATTCGTAGTAGGTAATACAACTATCTAATAACAAAAATTATCCTTAAATGTATCTGTCTTAATAAATAAATAAATAAGACTATAATTGACGGGCAAGACAATGATTGGCAATTTATCTTGCTCGTTTGCCTGTACCTTTAATTTGAATAATTCGCTAAATAGTGTCATTGTCTTAACCAATTTATAGCAGTATAAACAAGTAAAAAGATAAAAAGGCAGCCAAAACAATGTGAGATAAATTAATCTTCAAAACAAAATTGTCATTTTCCTTAAAGAGATTTCCGTAAATAGTGTTATTCCAAGAAATTTAATATCAGTCTGTTTGTTGTTGAGAGTGGTCGAAGTTTTGTAACAGAAATCTAATTTTCAACGATTTAAAAAGTATGTATCTTAATTTGTTTATTCTTTCATGAAATTATATTGATGACCTCTGTAGCAGAGTAGTGAGCGTATTGGCTTGGTTGTTGAACCCAGAGGTATGATGGTTACATAATATGTCAAAAGTGTCGGTAATTCAATGAATGTTGGTTCTTGGGCCGCGGTACCACCCACATTCGCACTCGAAATTTTTGCTAAGCGTATATGTTTAACGTTAGTCATTTATTTGCAGAATGTTGGTAGCACTGTTCTTCCTGCTGGTGGCGTCTTCGTATCTAGACAGCGGACATGCGCAAGGAAATACATTTAGGAAAGCTTTTGATAGCATATCACACGACAAACTTATAAGTAAATTAAGAAACATTGGATTAAGTGGTACAGCTATAGAATGGATAAAAAGCTACCTTTTCAAACGCCCTCAAGTCGTAAAAATCAACGATGTACTTAGTCAACAAAAAACAAGTCACTTCGGCATACCTCAAGGTACAGTCCTGGGACCATTACTGTTTATCATTTATGTAAATGACATATTCAATCAAAGATTAAATGGAAAAATAATATCTTATGCTGATGACACTGTCATAATAATTGAAGGTACTGATTGGAATAATGTTAATAACTTAGCAAATACTGATATTAATATACTGAAAAATTGGTTCGATAAAAACCTCCTCTCATTAAATACTGAAAAAACAAAATGTATCCCATTCTCTATCAACAAATTTAAATTAATACCAGAATTAAAAATTATAATACATCAACTTAAATGTAACAGAACTAATTGCAATCAAGAATGTTCTATACTTAGTCTAACTTCTGAAATTAAATATCTTGGTATATATATAGATCAACATTTTAAATGGAAAAAACAAATTTGTGAACTTGTCAAAAGAATTAGAAAATGTATTTATATATTTATAAGACTTAGAAATATTCTTAGATTAGAAAACCTAAAAAGAGTGTACTATGCAATTGTACAATCTATATTACAATATGGTATTATTGGCTGGGGAGGAACTTATAACAATATATTAAATCCACTTAAAATAGTTCAAAGATTGATAATTAAAGTAATATTGAAAAAACCATCCAAATTTTCTACTGAGATTATCTTTTCAATATTCAATGTACCCACAATAGACAATATATATAAAAAATATTCAATTCTACAAATTTATAAAGAAATACAGTTAAATAACTTACAATTCAATTCATCAGCAAGATATCAAAAAACTATCAAAATCCCAAAACTTAATACAAAGCACACACAAAATACCTATCTCTATCCAGGTATAACATATTTTAACATCCTTCCATTATATCTAAAAAGTATTGAAGATATTCAGGAATTTAAAATAAAATTAAAAAATTACCTAAAACTACTATAAAAGTCCATATCTTACTCTTATTATTATTTCCTTCAAACATTGAAACTGTATTACTGATAAATCTTGCCCATTTCTTACTTATCCCCTTGGTTTTGCAAATATATTATTTACTTACTTACATGATTCCATATAATTGAGCTAGGATTCACTCACCAAGAGCCTCGTCTCTTTATGGTGAGGAAAAGCTATTATTATTTACCTTTATAACACTGTATAATATGTATAAATTGTATATTTACATATTGTAAAAAAACATACAAATATTAAATAAATTTTTAAAAAAAGGCGCCCAGACGGGCCAGTGCGTGGCCTACTACCTATGTAATGATTACAAATACTTACGCTACTTCATCGACATCTTTGGATCGTAAATAGCGCATTACTTTTATACGATTATGTCCTCTCTCACCCTGCATGCCGCTTGAAGTACCGAAAACCCTACCAAAAAATACAAACGGCTGACGGTACAGATGCCCTTATTGCCCATCTCGTATTATGACCCCACTGAGAGCTGACAGCCCGGGTTCTTACTGTCTCGTGAAATTCGTGAAAATTCGTGAAATTGGTGAAATTCTCTTGAAATCTCGTGGGTTCTTATGAGGCAGTAAGAACCCAGACTGACGGGAGACATGCTCTTATTGCCCCTATTGTATTATTACCCCACTGAGAAACAGCCTGGGTTCTTACTGTCTCGTGAAAATTCATGAAATTGGTGAAATTCTCGTGAAATCTCGTGGGTTCTTACGAGACAGTAAGATGCCCTTATTGCCCATTTCATATTATGACCTCACTGAGAGCCAGCCACTGCCTCGTAAACTCTGGTCCTCCATCAATAGGATAAAGTGCTTCCACAGCCGTTGTGCCCACACAAGGCCGGCCCTGTGCAAGCGAAATTGGAGCAGTCCAAAGTGACAAGACACCAAGGACCCAAAGAGCAAAGCGCTGACAATAGAAATGGCCAAACATAGGGAAGCCCAGTTAGGTGTTAGGTATTATCAGCGTCTTTGCTCCTTGGGTCTGGTCCTGTACCTAATAAAGCGCCTTGAAGTTTTTGCTAGCGATAGCGAGATGATTACTTGACGGATCGGAAGGGTTAATAATAATCATAATAATTAATTTACAAAAGTTTGGTAATTAAACATAACTTGATTGACTGCCGTAATATAATACCATTTTATGAATACGCACCAAATTCATTTTTAGAAAACGAATTTTATAAAATATATTATGATAAAACTATACTAACAGACCGAACGATTAGTCATAATAGACCCGATATAGTTTTACATGACAAAATTAAAAAAATAACTTATATCATTGATGTCGCTATTCCAAATTCCTGTAATATTCAAAAATCTGTTAATGAAAAAATAAGAAAATACACAGATCTAGGAAATGAGATAAAAAGAATTTGGCATTCTCAAACTATAAAAATATTACCATTTGTTATTTCGGCTACTGGCATTATACCTAGTTCTCTTATTAAAAATTTAGGCGTATTAGATCTATCAAAAAATTTATATATAAAGATGCAAAAGTCGGTCATTTTGAATACATGTAGGATAACGAAAGATTTTTTAAATATTTATGTTGAGGGATCAGTAGGACTTATAGACCCTGTTAGGAGTTCTACCGAGCCGAACCCTCTAATATTAAAATATCTGGAGTCAGTGAATTATTTTCCCATTTGATCTCTGGTGAGTTGACGTGTTGTTTTTGTATTTTTTTGTATTTTTTTTGCTTATTAAATGCACTTGCATAATGTTGATTGACTAGATAATCATTTGTGGAAAAGTGTGTGGAAGGGTTTAGTTTTTCCTATGGGGAAGATTTAACCCGGACATAAAATCGGAAGTTATTGTCCATTTATTCCAGAATGAGGGGATTATTGTGATCCATAAAGCATATATACATGTACATAAAGAGTAAGAATGTACAAGTAAATATATCTGTTAATATACTAAATACAGAGTTCATACTTTAGGTTTTCCTCATATTGATAAGGAATGTATTGAAATGAATTCCAAGAACTTGAAAATTGACTTTGAAATTTGATGAATTGTTAAAAGTTCTACGAAACAGCTGGCCTTAGACTGTATTTTTGCTCATACTAAATTGTAAAATGTATTATTTACTATTAGATATGTAATTTTTTTTGTAAACGTTCAAATACGAAATCAAAATTCAGAAAAGGTTGCTTTACAGAATTTGAACAATTCACCAAATTTCAAAGTTAAAAATCAAGTTCTGTTATTATTACATTACGGGCCGGTTGTTTCACAGTAGGTACTTGGAAAGTATCAAAACATGAATAATAACTTTTAAACTTGAATACTAACTTTTAAACTTGAATATTAACTTTTAAACTTGAATATTAACTTTTAAATTTCATGAATTGTTCAAATTCTGTGAAACAACCCGTCCTGAGCGCTATTTTGTTTATAATTTTATGTTTATGTTGCAGAAACGCCTGTGAGGACTCCTCAAATGTTTGCTGTCCGATTGCCAACATATTCGCTACCCCCTATTAACCTAACCTAATCTTACCTATTATAGTAATATCATGTTTTGTTTTAAACAGTTACCCATTTTCTAAATATTATTATATTTCAAAATTTATTCCAAAATTTTTTTTTCCAATATTGCAACAGTGTTTTCATTCTTTTAAAAATTTAATTCTTAACAAAAAAATTGATTACTTAAAGAACAGTAATAAATTTAGGACGAGATGTTTCACAGTATTTTAACAATATATCAAATTTCAAAGTCCTATTTAAATTCTATTATTATCATTCAATATCCTCCCATTAGGCCTCAGCGCGGGTAAGCCATCCAGTGAGGCCAAAATTACTGGAATGTACTATGAAATGTAAAATTAATATTGTACCAAAATAAAATTTAAAAAAAAAAAATCAGTGTTCTTACATTTTTCAGACCTTTGTCATATCCGACCCGAGCATTTGATTCAATTGATCGTGCCACGTTCTTTTCATACAATAACTCCACGTCACATATTCCCATGGAAATCCTTTTTTCGTTTATCCGCTCTTCATGCTCAAACAATCTAAAAGACCATTTCTTAGTCTTAACTAACCTTTGCGGTTACTCTGCTCTGAATAAATTGTACGTAACATTACTATAATTATTATATTGTAAAGTTAATTCAACGTAGATTCAAAATATATTCTTTAGAAAGACAGTTAGTGATTTCGTTTTCGATTACCATTCATAAGTAAGCCTTGTTCAGATGGAAATACAATGATAGGCATCAAGATTAATGTACACTTATTAGAAGATGATGGTTTGTAATCAAATTATTACATTGTTATAGAACATCGGTTTGTTGTCTAGTGTTTACGTTAGTGTTTTTGAAAGTTAAAAGCAAAATAATATCGATACAAGATAAGACACAGTTCAAATTGTAAGTGATTATCGAGCACCTAATGAGCATTTTTCACACTCGTAAATGACATTCGTGACTGTTTTTTTCTATAACATAAAAATAAAATTGAAAGTTTAAGTATTAATCTTATTTTCGTTAGTGTTTTTAAAATTTAAAAGCGAAATACCATCATTACAAAACAGAACAGCCAACGAACAAACAAACAGAACTACCGCGCACATACTTTAGTACACACGAAAAAAACAGTTGACTGTTTTCCTTTATCTTAAAAAAATACTTTGAACTCTAAGGAAGGCAATAACCGGTATTCAACCTAAATATATCTTCCCAGTTAATCATCTCAAAAGATAATATAGTGTAATAAGCTATACAACAGTGATTATGCAATTTACACCAAAAACCTTGCTCAAAATGTTTTCAAAAGTAATTCCATCTCCATAAAAACAGTGTATTGCATATTGTGGGTAAACAAAGAAATAATATCAGATTGCCTTCAAAGGTGTTCTGGAATTTGCCCACAAACAGGTGTCAGTAGATCAGTGTCAGGGGGTCTAGCACAGTGAAATCAATAACTTTATAATGTCGAATCGATATGCGTAACTACCGATGATTTTATACTGATCCATAAAGCCCTATGTCAGTACGATATTGACGAAACCCGTCATCTATGGTCAGTTAACATTTGGAAAGTACAAAATGCAAAAGTCGTCCGAGTTCTCCTACACCTGAACCAACGACATCTGTTACAAAAGCTGATGTTCTATTTAATTGTCTCACTAAGCATTTTGATAACAAAATAGCTGAAAAACAATATTCTAAGAGGAAATCAGCTAACTAAAGTCCAGCTCGCAAATTTCAAACAATTCGTGACTCTAGTTCGTTTTTATCCAACAGACTAAAACTTCAATCGGGAGAAATAGGGCTTATAGTTTTTTTTCGAAAAAGGCAAATAAAATTAAATTAGATCAATTTTAAGATAGTAACTAAAATTATTTAAAGTGTTAGAAATTATGATTTTTTTAAAAAATTCGTTCTAAATGTTTAAAATTAAACAGAGAACGCGTTTTTAATTTGTGTGTTGGACAAAGTGATGAATTATTGTTTGTTAAAGTTGGATATCGGAAAAGGAGACTGGATGTTAGACAAAAGCACGCACTCTTGCGTGACTTCTGCTTTATTCAACGTGTTGGTATTACATTAAAATGAGCATTTCAAATTAATGTCATTATGAAACATAATCAAAATAGGTCTGTCATTGAACGTTTATATACTTAGAGGATTTGCTTTCAATAATATTACCTTCAATAGTTAAATTTTGGAGGTGAGACCAAAAAAAATTGGGTGTGATTTTTAAACATGTTTTAAAAAGTATTTGATACTTGATTGAGAATCAAATGGCAAGAGTGAGTTTTTATACAATAATAATGTCGTTAAATTATAATCGAAAACTTACCAATTCAGACAATCGCGCCCATAAAATAACATATTGGGCGGCATTACACTCTATCGGTCAATTCATTTTTTTAATACCGTTATTTTTCCCAATTTTTACATTAAGCGCATACAATATTATAAAAATCAATAAGAATAATGGGAACCCACCCAGGGCGTGGATAATATAGTTTAATACATTTTATTATTGTACCTACAAAGAAACAAACTGTGGGCGTATAAAACAAAAAATGATTACAATTTGTGAAAGCGGTTTGTATGAAAAGTGTTTACAATAATGTTCAATGAAAATGTATTGTGAAAGTCTAAGTGTTTAGTGTAGAAATAAGTGTATAGTTTGTGAGAAACATGAAATGATAAAAAATAAATAAAAAAGTTTCAACTGCTGTATTGAAAAGCCATAATTTTAACTCTTTTAAATATTGATGAAGTTTAGTTATCACTGGAATATTTTTCGGTAAAAGATTGAAAGTACGAGGTCCAATGAAACTGAAGCGTGTTTGCATTTGTTTGGAATTCGTTTTGGGGAGTATAAAATACATTATTATTTCTTATATTGATTCTGTTTTCATTTATTTCTTTTTAATGATATATTTCATTGTATGCAAAATAAATAGTTTACGGAGACAGAATAGTTTAGATTCTTTGTATAACTCATCAGTTGAACAAATCATCTTCCTATTGCACATAACTTTGATAAAATAATTTGTAATTATTAAAAAAGGTTTTATATATGCAAGAAGCGCCCCACCCCATCCTATTATTCCGTATATGAGTGAAGATTGCACCAAATAAAAATAAATAATTTTCAGTTTGTCGATATTGAGCACTTCTTTTAGTCCTTAAAATTTGTACTTAAGATATCATAATTTACAGACGGTATTATTAATTTGTGCTTATTTAAATTTGTATCAATATACTCGTATATACCCAAATATTTGATTTTTTCAACTTTTTCAAGTTCAAATCACGATGAGCATGTGGCGTCGAGAAAAATCTAGATTAACTAATTAATAATAAACCGCTCGACCTACTTAGTACCTACTCCCGAATTGTGTACCTGCAGTCGAAATCGCATCGTAAAAAAAGCAATCTACTTACTACAAGCACCTACTTGTCTACCAGGTGACAATACGTCACAGGCCGTCTTTCACATTACGAGAACTCGCCAGAAGGTTCGAGTCTACCGCCTAGGCATAATTGCCGCGCCGTCGAAACTTCGCGAAAGGGCCAGACCGAGCGAGTGGCCTCAATTTAATTGCAATTTACTACCTACTGTTGCCATCGGCCGTGTAGTATAAATAAGCCCGACGCAGCGAGTCAGTCAGTCAGTTATCTATCAGCCGTCAGTCAACGAGGCTCAACGAGTGATCACCCGCGCTCCTCTTACTAGCGCGAAGGACAACGTACCCGGCTTCGCCCGTACCATCCGTACCGGAGCCCAATATTTTTTCATCGGACTTGAAGATCATGAAGATCTTCAGATGACATCGACATCTTTTCCTAGAAATCCGATTTCAAATCGTCGTGGTCGAGGGGTTAGAATAAGAGGTAGCCGTGGAGGGAGATCTACACAACTTGGAGGACGTTTTTCTGCAAGAGTAACAGACCTTCCGGAAATTGGAGATACAGAATGGACGTGTACACTGTACATCACATACTCAGAGTACTTCCAGCCAGCAAGGACGACGTAATTGACAAAATTTACTCAGAGAAGTTGCAGGCTCAACACCTTATGCGAAGCGATATGTTGAAAACAATAAAGTTCTAAAAGACTTATTATAGTCGACATTATGGGGACTCCTCATATTCAAAGAAACTATAAGTAAGAACAGATTCAAAAAAATATTAAATATTTGCGAATTACGAGATCTTCACGACTGGCAACTGATAAATTTGCACTAGCATCGGCAATTTGGAACAAGTTCATTGAAAACTGTAATCTGTGTTACGTTCCTGGTGAAAATTTAACGAGCGATGAAAAGCTATTTCCTAGCAAAACTCGTTGTCCATTTACTCAGTATATAGCAAATAAGCCTGACAAATTTGGAAAAATATTGGCTTGTGGTGGCCGTAGATACTAAGTAATGGATTTCCATATTTAGGTAAAACTGAAGAAAGTTCAAATGAGTCACTACCAGAATATGTAATAATGAAACTATTACAACCGTATCTCAAGAAAAGTATCGTATCTATTTTCAATACATATTAAATTACTACTGAAGATCAAAGTACCCAACAAATTTAAACTATTTAAAAATTTAAAAGTAAAACAAATAATGACGAAAAAATTTGAACCCTGAAATAGCCGAAAAATATATTTTTTTGTTTTTTTTTTTTTATAAAAATGCTCAAATCAAAAAACTTTATGTTTATTTGGGTTCCCCGTGTGGTATACATTCTCCAGTTTCCGGCTTGTACTACGAGTTTTCCGGACACCATGTATATCTCGTCACAATTTTATTCTACAGCTTGTTGGAGAACGACGGTCAGCATATACAAATACCAGCGCTGGTCCAGTTGTGTGTGCTCCTGAAGAATTGACAGAAAGGGAATCCGAAAATAAAAATTCTAAAAGACAAGAGTGCCAAATTAATAATAAATTTAAGCAAAATAAAACAATTGACACATTTGATAATTGTAAGAAATCTGTTTGCGGAAGGTGCCTCGGATATTATAAAAAAAAACAGTTTGTACTAAATGTGCACCTTATCGATTAAAGTAAATCATTTCAATACATAATTATTGTTTTATTTATTTAATATTATGCCAAATATGACACAATTACAATAATAATAAACTCGCATGTTATCAGCGGTCAAAATGACCGTTGTGGTCTTTATAGGTATAGAGCAGTACCCGGTCTTTCTAGTGTTAAGGAGAAAACACAGATACAGACAGTAATTAAAACATAATTTTGGAAAACAATAACTTGAGAATTCGCCTGCATCCTAACTATTTCTCACAGTTCGACGTATTAAAGAAATAAAGCAATAATGACTGTGTGTATAACCATGAATTTATTTAATTTATTAGCAACACCCAGTTTCATTTAACACAAGCAGCATCAGGGTACAAATAATGCTGTAAGCGAAACCGGTTCGTCGCAATAAATTTACATTGATTATTATTTGAGATTTTCATGGACACAAAGGACACTGCAATGTTGTCCGAAACGTTAGCTAAATATGGAGTTAGCGAAACACGGCACAATACACCAAAAATAATAAAATAAAAAATTGCATTGTTTTATTCGAAATTTATTACTTTTATTCGCTTTCAGCATACGTTGAATTCTGATGAAGAAACCATTGGCCTTTGAAACAAATCGATTAATTTGATTAAATGGTGGAATAAATAAAGGGTTTTATTTTTATTAAAAAATGACTAATTAATGTAAAGCCCTAACCCAAAAAATATATTTTAAGAATAGAAAGCAAATAATAAAGCACGCACCGCATTGAGCAGCTTACTTACTTAAAGATGTTATTTTATTTGAGCCTCATTCAGAAAGCGGCTTAATATTATTCCAAAGGTAAGTCATAACTAAGTTACTGAAACCTTCAAAAAAACAACTCATAGGTATATTGACGTCGCCGTCGAGTTGTGTGTAACATTAATGACGCCCTCTACCCAGAGGCTTTCAAGTTCTTCAACACTTAGTTAGCAACCAAGTAACAAAATATATCTATAGATGACTGCAAATTTTGTCAATAACGACAAAATAAATAATGACGTGCCCCTGTCCGTGTATTGCAAGGCCAAATAAATGAGGGGGGTTAGATCAAATTGATGACCCCTTTAACGATCGTGCCGTCTTTTAAACATTTTATCCATGCAGGAGGTTCTAAAGAAAGTATTAATTAATGCAGCAATAGATCCAACTCACCACATATAATGTCATAAATCAACAAAGTTATAATCAAAAATTTACTTTTTAACGGCAAAAACTTCGAACTTTCACGTTTTGTCTTTAAAATTTCAACATCAAAATTTCAAACGATAATAGACGAGATATGAAAAAAAAAAATTTTTTTTTTGTAGATAATGCCCAATGCGTTTGGGAGCTACCTTTCCTTCCAAAACCCGGCTCTTCCATGCCACTTCTACGTAATAAAATAAAATCGTTGTTTGATGTAATGCGCAAAAAAGCCTAGATTTGTTCATTTGTTCTCCGACAGATTTCACCTTGGATCCTGGCCTTTAACTACAAATAAATAACCACCAGAGTGTATTTTTCTCCAACGGAAAATAGTGACAAGGTTATTTCGCACTCCATAGCAGCATTCGCGCTGTCGCAAACGGCACTTGACCCGCGACTTGCACCTCCCTGCCCCCCTGTGATATTTCACACTGCGCCTACCGGGTGAGCCGATAAATTTTCACTGAGATATCGGATGTGTTTTCTATGACACGGTCCGTAGAGAAATCAATACGGTTACACCCGGGAAATTATGGCGCGGACTCCAGATTGTTTGTTAGACGACTGCTACATGTTTTTAAAGAATATCTGAAGCGGGATTTACCAGTGCTTTATGTTATTCCCTTACCGGTATTCCCCGAGCTATATAAATAAATAAATAAAACTTAATTGATTCGTTCGGAGACTTCTATCAGAATAATGAAAGAATGTTTTATGACGAACGCGCAGAACGCTTATATAGATTTATGATTTTACAGGCCAACTTTTGTGTGTTATACTACTGTGGTAAGTAAAAATACAGTGTTTTACTCGAGAGTCTCAAAGAACACTTTATGTTTTTACTTATCCCGGTAGTATGGTCTAAACATAAAATGTAGTTCTGCGTCTTGACGAAGCCTTAGATTTAGACAAAGAAACTATGATTTTTAATAAAACCATTATTTTTTTCCTTTGGAAATAATATTATTTAAATTAAATATATTCCAAAAATAAATATTCAGTCTAGACTTGCAGAAAATTCAATGGATGCCACAGATTAAAACTTATTATGATATATTTATCCAAGACCCTATCTAGATTGCATTTAGCTCGAAATGAATCTTGCGATCATACATAAAGATAGCAGCGAATACAAATAAAAATATCTGGTGAGAAAATGAAGATCATGTTGCTAGTTCTTTTTCGAAGTGTGATACAGTTAAATATGATCGAAGGAAATAGGGTCCTAACTAACTAACTAACTAACAATCACGACGTTTCGCACGTAACACTGCAACACCCTGAAAACCCTCTCCGTATCTGGTCTCCTAGACCAAATGACGAGCCTATCATTATGTTGCATTGTACCGCTCTCTTTTTTCATCCTCTCTGCTATACAAAATTCGTCCACACATTTGCTCACCATTGTATCACACAATTCATTATTCTTTCTTTCCATTCCTCCTCTAATATTTCATTCGATATTGATCACGTTCCGTCCTCCTCTTTGCGCCACTCTTCGACAATTAGTGTCCCATTAGCTAAAATAGGGTCCCATTAGCTAAATTGATAGAGCAGCACCCTGGCAAGGCGAAGATTCTGGGTTAAAGTCCTACATGCGACCATATCTTTTTTTGATTTTTCTGTTTCAAATTTTCGTTAAAAATTGCCAATTTTATCTTCAATAATAACAAATTTTTATGTTAAGTTTTGTATGGTATCTTTAATCCTGACACTTAAAGAAGAAATAAAATTTTGTAGCTGAGGTGGTCTTTGTCAGACGCTATATTCATCAATTTGATTATGTTGTGCATTGAAAACGAAGTCAAACTTTAGTTATTAATATTAAACGGTTGCAATAATACGAAAAAAAATATTTAGTAACTCTTTTAGTAACTAGCCGGGTAGATACTTCCAGTAATTGCGTGCATGAAAAATGCTATCAGATTACACACGGTAGAGCTATATCGCCTGTAAAAAACATAAAGGGATAATCCGTCATTTTTGCGGAAACCACTGTTTTACTTCATTACATTCTCTGTGGCAAATGTCACATCCTGTCAAAAGAAAAAAAGGCCATTTAGAATGATGAAATATTATTTTATTTCACTTTCATTAAAAAATCCCAACGAGGCAGGACGAATTTCAGCGCCGAAACATTTTCGATGTTTTTTTTTTCTAAAAGCGTATTGACAAAGCTAAATAGCCACCGCAAAAGTATTATATTTTTATTTACCTAACGTTTAACGCTCCATACATATTTCTTTTAATCGCAATCAATATTTTTCATTAAAACTATCTAAGCATAAATGCAAAAATAAAACTATTATTATTATAAATTAGTATCACACCGTTTCTCGGTAGAAGTAATCAGATAACCAACACCTCTGCCATAGGTCACCCAAGGTGGTTCACTACGTTTGGTGGTTTAGCAGGTGTGCCCGGGTTCATCGAGCTAGATGTGTTCAGGATGCGCCTTCTGTGTGGCGTGCCAGATCGGGGAAGGCTTGTTTGGGGAGACCATTTGACCTTTCCAACTGGTCTTACGACCCATCGCCTTGCGCCGCAGTGGGAAGTATAGATTTAGATTTCTACCCAACACTCATACCTTTTACCATCCCAGAAATTCTTCTCCTTTCTTTCCTTAAAAAATACCCTCTCCACATCATCCCAAAGATGACATAGGCAATGAGGGAAACTATTATATTTGTGGGTTTAATGTAAAAAAACTAATCTTTATTGACGGAAATTCATATATTGTCTGAATCATATTTCGAATCAAGAGTCCACGTCAAGACATGACTCGAACCAAATGTATTCAACTTTTTCCTGCATCCAACTTGCACGTCGTACATTTTCCTGACACTTTTTTCCACGTGTCCAAAATAAGGGTGTCTATCTCAATATTGTTCGATACACTTACATCGAACATCGTCTGACCACACAAACGCTTCAGGATCGTGAACATCAGATAATGAGAAATTTATAAAATGTTTAGAATTTCGCAAAGTAGGAAGTGTAGTGGCAGTGTAGATACCATAATAACTCCTTTCACCCCCCTTTTGTTGACTTGACAATCCATTCCTGGATTACGAGATGCCCCCAGGTATCTCGTTCGCGTATTGTATTGATGACCTTGGTTCATTTAAGAAACGCACAGTCGCCAACAATAAAATAGTGAAATCATTTTAATTGCGCGATTTCTTAGTAATTCCCCACAAATACAATGACGCCACAGTTTTTCCGAAGGCCGAAACATCTTACACGCAACAAACAAAGCTTTAAGTAAATTTGCAGAAATTTATGTAAGTGTAATATTTTAACTAACAGAGAAAGCCTTACACATTTTTATATATTGAATCTCTTTCGCTACTCATCACTCCCAGATTTGAAATTCAAATTTGTACGCAATAGTGATTTATGGGAGGATTTAGTTAAATGGCGGAATAAACACTTGGAGACATGTAAAACTTGTACAAGCATTTGAAGAAAGAACGTGATTGATGAACATTTTTCCCCGAACAAAAACAGTATGTCGGAACAAGACAGAATGGACAGGATAAAGGCGGTTTCACAATGGGGAGGAAACGGGAAACGAAGAAGAATACAATATCATTATTATACCGACATTTATTATTTCTGTTCAAATGCTGAATGAACATTGACTTAAGTATTAACAATGCGGTGCCTATTTCCGTTCTCTCAAGGCCCGCTCCGTCGATAAAAGCTTAGTAAAGCTAAGCTTTAGCTCAAAGATTGGTTATAATATACTTTAATACTAGGCGAGAGCTTTCCATAGAATGGACGCCATTTCATTTGTTCATTCGCTAAGATAATATAATATAATATTAATTTATTGTCGCCGAGAAAGAGGTTATATTGGAAATCATCGTATTAAAATTTATTTTAACCAGTAATGAAATAAATAATAACCAGTTCTCATTTCTCATTCCATATGAAACATAATGTGAACACTGTGGATTTGGTCGCAACTGAAAAAAAAGTTTTACAAATATTTCAGAAAAGTTTTTGTGGATTCAGAAAGAATACCGCGTGGAAAAAATTTTTGACAGCGTGTCAATATTTGTGAAAAAAAGTTTTACAAAAATGTCAAACCCACCAGAAAAGTTTTACGGTGTAATATTACGACGGTGTCAATCACTTATGTTAAAGTTGAAAGAATTATTATATGTTTTGAAATATGAGTTCGGCCTACATTAGAAGACAGTAACGTGAGATTATTTGTTTTCAAGATAACTTGCAAATAAGTCATCTAACTTTAAAACCAAATAGCTGCTAGATATATCTGATGCGAGAAACGGAAGTTTTCATTTTCAGAAAGCATTCATTACAACAATTCGTTGTTCTAATATTGAAGTCGTTTCTAACCATATCTCCTTCGCATATTCTCCTTTTTAATTCATTTTTTAACACCACCGTATTGAAACAAAGGAAAAATCATACAACGATCTAGTTTTTCCATTCTTTGTTATACATACACAAAATATTTATTTCACTTATGGGAAGCGAACACAGCTTGATCTCACAATGGATTATCTTCCATTTACGACTTGTCCACCAATAGCGGTCGTGATAACTGACACCGTGTCCAGCACCGCGGCGCGGCGGGCCGAGCGAGCTCGAACCGAACCATTTAGGTTTGACTGCCGAGGTTACCACACAATGGCTCCCGTATTCGCTCTCCACCTTCTAGTTTAAATATCAATATTAAATCATTGTTTGTCAATACATCTGTAAGTAACTGTGATGGCGTTTTTATTTGATGTATCATCCAAAACAACACCCAAACACTTTTATGTTGCAGCATATATTTCACGTTTAAATACTAGATCAGCTAAATTCTGTTTCGGGAAACAATTATGAATGTTTAAATAATTTCTATAAGATTGAATATTCCTCGTATAGAACTACTTAAAAAAAAAATTGTTTCATCATCCACAAATGGTAATTTCCTAAGTAACCTAACGGATACTGAAATGGAAGGTATCTAACAAGGCACCTTATGGGTACATTGTTATTACAGCGCGTCCGCTTTGTGTACGAATCTATTAATATTTACATAAGTAGAATAAATAAGGGATAACATATTTCACAAAATAGCTTCACACCAGTGGCGTGGGGTAAAGAACCACCAACTTTTTTTAACCCTTTATAGGGAAAATTAAACACAAAACATACCTCATTTGTGGATACTATAGGCTCTTGGCAGACGTGTGGTATCCACAACAACCAAAATCTGGCAGCATGAGAATTACGAGAAGGTGTAGGCACATTTTAGAGACCTTTGTATGTGTAGTGATTTACTGGACGAAAAAAATGCCTTTTTAACGCTTTTTGTTTGGATGCACATTCAAATTTAAAAAATCGTTATTGTTTCCACCAATAAAATATAAAACATAATGTATAGCTTATAGATACATCATATTTTTACGGTCAACTCAATATCCAAAAAGTTAAAAATATAATATAAACGTGGACATTATGAAGTGGAAATATACATATATCTCGATTGATGCTGAGGGAAAATGATTAATATTGCTATGCATCCAGTATCTTTGGGCATTTGTGGGGTAAGACGGGACTACGAACGGATGTTCCAAACTATTTGAAAAAATGAAATTTTGATACTATCAACGTACACAAATACATTTAAATATGTCCTCTTTGAGTACATATCTTTATCGGAAAGTTTCAATATTAAATATTATCCGCTCTCAGTGCTAATTTGTATTATGAGCTTTAAAATATCGGTTTATACGTGTAAAAGTTATGCAAAACATCATATTGCTTAAAATCCTGCTGAGTGATTATTTAAATCCTTAAAATAAACACTTAACTTTAGTGAAACTGGGACCTTACCGCACCATACTGCTCCATTCTTATACGAGCGTGGTAAAAAACCTTTTAAAAATAAATTCAAAATAAAATGATACCGAATTACAATAATAAAAACACGAATTTGTCTATTGATTATTACACAGTGTTTTCCGGGGAAAGTTCGCTAACTTAGAGAGATGATTCTACATTATGGTAGAAGTAAAAAATAAGTATAACTTTTTTAGAAATTTCAATGTCTTAATGTAAAAAAGTCGAATTGTTTGTATGGGAAAATAAATTTTATTACACAGAAAAATATTTTTGTATGGGAAATAAACAATTACAAATAAATCATCTTTTTTACCTTAAAATATTGGAATTTAGAATAAAATTATTTATCTTTTTTTTATTAAATTAATGTAGAATCACCCCTCCCCGAAGTTAGCACGCTTTACCCCCAGACGCCCTGTAATTGGGGTGCGTATAAATACGCGAGCCGAACGGGTGAGCTAAACTACAACTTTTGTGAAAGGAACGAAGCGACTGTGATCGCCGCTTGCTTCGTTTCTTTCCCGTTATTCGTTGCTCGGCTGGCGCGTTTTTTCATCTCTATACGCAGCATAACACTTTCCTATATCATGCTTGGCTTTTCAACATTGTCAAGTCAGCTGTACAAGCCGCATCCGGAACAGCTGGTTTTCAGCAGTGCTCTATTGATATTTATCAAGTTTCCTTTTTGAGGAAGGTAGATTTAAAATAGCGCTACACGCTACAACTTATTGTTTTCATTGATATACCGGCATCTATTGTTTATGTTTTCTTTTGTTGCGAAGAAAGTAAGAAAATGATTTTCCAGTGCCTCGAGCGTTACAAAGGACGGGTAAACAATGTGCTGACGCCCTCGCATAGAACATATTGACAGGGAATAAGTATTTTATAATGGTATTAAAGTGCGTTATTGTCGAAACATACGTGTCGGTAGACACGTTTACAACAAGTACCCACATAACTCTAAACAATGTGCTGACATCCTCGCATGGAACATATTGACAGGGAAGAAGTATTTTATAATGGTATTAAAGTGCGTTATCGTCTAAACGTATGTGTCGGTAGACACGTTTACAACAAGTACCCACATAACTCTAAACAATGTGCTGACATCCTCGCATGGAACATATTGACAGGGAATAAGTATTTTATAATGGTATTAAAGTGCGTTATTGTCGAAACATACGTGTCGGTAGACACGTTTACAACAAGTACCCACATAACTCTAAACAATGTGCTGACATCCTCGCATGGAACATATTGACAGGGAAGAAGTATTTTATAATGGTATTAAAGTGCGTTATCGTCTAAACGTATGTGTCGGTAGACACGTTTACAACAAGTACCCACATAACTCTAAACAATGTGCTGACGTCCTCGCATGGAACATATTGACAGGGAAGAAGTATTTTATAATGGTATTAAAGTGCGTTATCGTCTAAACGTATGTGTCGGTAAACACGTTTATAACAAGTATCCATGCAACTCTAATATGTATATATTTTTACAACAACGTCACACGAGAGGTCATGATGAAATTTATTTCCGTCAAGGCCTATTTTATCTTTTGGGATGCTTTGTGGATGGTCTTTTTAGGAAAGGAAGGGGATGAATACAATAAGTTGTAAGTGTACACGAAGAAAAATACGTATCGAAAGTACATATATTGGTCGACAATCTTATTCTTGAGTCTTGTCGAAGGTACATAATTACATCGCCAAACGTCAAAAGTCATTCGACTCGAACATCGAGTGGTTCAACCTATTCGTTGTTCGTGTGAAATGACTTCGTCGCAAATCGAGACCCTGTTTCTCCACATCGCTCTAACGGGAATAGTGTAGCGCTCGTGCGAACCTGGTTTTCGCAGAATCTTTTATGTTTTAGGTGTATTCCGTTTTCAATATTAGTAATTTCAAAACACATTGCATGTAAACTGATATAACTTTTTTTAAACGAGATCTGAAATGAACTCTGAAATTAGATTTGGGAAACAAAGTGCGTTTCTATTGCAGAATGATTTTATTATATTTTCTGGAAAACACCAAATAAAATAAAGTTATCTTTAATATGCCAATACTATTAATAAAATTGTTTAAGGAAAACAGTATTTTTCGTAGATACACTTTATACTGATACACTTTCAAATAATTCAAGAAAAACATATTTCTCCAAGAAACTGTTTGAAAGTATTTTTATGTCTGTGGTTATTTTTATCTAGGTGCCATATATGAACTTTCTGTTAGATCAGTTAGTTTCACGATTGCTCTGTCGCGTTGGGTATCCTTTTTTTGTATTAAAAAACTGTTTTAAGAAAACTGTAAGCTCCTAAGTGTATCCTAAGAAATACATTTATTAAATGAGCTTTCGAAATGCATACAAATGTAAAGGCTGTATAGAATTAGGGCAATTAATTAATAGGTTCTACATCGATAGACATTTTTTCCAGTCAATTGACGAATGAGGATATGTTGTTAAATAATGCGACAAATTAAGTTCCATGGATTATGATGTGAAAAAATAATAATATTTGGGCCTGAACTTTACAAAACATATTTTTTTTGTTTTTGCTTAAATCAAAATAGTAAGCGCGGGAATTTCAACCTTAAAAGGAGTTTGTGATTTTCCCTGATTTTTATTGTCCAGGTGGATCGCCTTAATTAGAAAAAAACTGTTATTTTACGTTTTAAATATAATTATGTAAATTAAAAAGTAATTTTTTTTTAATCAGATTTATGTTCCTGTAACCCAGATGGTTAAAGTTTCAAAGTTGTTTTTTTTTTTACATTAGCTCCACAGAAAGAAAATATTTTCCCTCAGGGCCTATGTCAGGCCTTGGGGATTTTTTGTTTTTTTTTTACAGTAATACCGCACAAGAGTCCCAACTGCTCCCGTCTGGAGCCAGTGAGACTATGGCATCCCCAATTGGGGTATGTTGTGAGGCTGAGGGTATATTGGGGAGGGGAGGGAGATGGGGAAGAGGAAGGTGGGGAAGTACCTGGCTATTCAGATCTGGTCACCAAACACGGCTAAAGCCATTTCAAGCAACATTTCAATTCTGAATGGTGGTCTTACACCAGGGCGATACTGAGAGTATCTTCCACTCTGGAACGTGCCGCAAATATACTATATATTATTTTAAATTAATTAATTGTGAAATAACACAAATTAATCAAATAAAATTTATTTGCGCACGCCGGGTTCGAACCCGCGACCTTCGGATCTGTAGTCAAAAGCGTATACCACTAGACCACGCCGGCCGTCATGGCGATGCGATGCATGGGGATGCTGTGTAGTGAGATTTTAAAGTCTTATATTTTTTAAAGGAGTTAATCTGTAAAGTAGAAAAGGTGTGAGGAGTGAGGGACGTTTTTTTTAACTTTATTTATTCTCATTTCTTTACGCATATAATACATAATAACAAATAGTATAAAATAACATAATATGTAATAACAAATAGTATAAACAGGAAATGAAAACCCACTAAGGCACTGCCTGAGTGTGGGTAGTATAAAAACGATTATTATATTTCCAAGTACCTAAAGTATTGAATACACAAGTAGAACAAGTGAAAACATAATGTACTACAGTTTAGAAAGTTACAGCAAGTGAGTTGTAGAAGGATAGATAAATTTTAAAGAAAAATCATTTCAATATCTGATTCATTCAGCCATAATTTTACCTCTTTTAGATATTTTAACATTTTATTTATCATTTGAGTTTGTAGTGTTAGAAGGTTAAATGTACGAGGATCAATCAATTTAGTATTGGTTTAAATCCATCCCTCCTACTCCGGTGCTCGGCGATGGGTCAGAGTCCCGCTTGAGAGGTAAAAAAATCACCCTCAACCATTCGCTCCAAATCCGTCACGCCACACACTAGGTGTTCAAATGTATCCGCCGCCAAGACGTACAAAATCCTTACGCCATGAACCCGTTTATCCCTGCTAAGTCACCAAATGTAGCAAACCACTTGAGGTGACCTATATGGCAGAGGTTTTATAATCTCATCTCATGAATAGTTCCTAATTAGTGCTATTATTCTACCATGGGGATTACATTTTACATGTTATTACCTAAAATCACACATAATAAATACTGCATTACTACATCATAAAAAATAAACTAAGGTATAATTTACTGTTTTCGTTTGTGTTTTTGTTGAAAAATTCCACTTATAGTTAAAAAAACCCAAAAGTTTGGTGGAGTAGATTTTACCCCGAGAAAATCAAACCAACCCTGATTTAAATATACGTCATTTCTATATTACAAATGTAATATTCTCTGCGTGGCACTCAGAGAATTTAGAGGCGTGCTTACTGTGCTTAGTATTTCATATTGTCGCGTCGCAATCTACTTCCGTTTTAACGACGCGGTCTTGCACCGAATCCCGACACCTTTGTACACAAGTCAACAGGGTGTTTAGATATCGGCTATAATGGAAGAATCTAACAGATTTAGAATACTAAACTTTTGTATGGTATAGTGCTGGTGGTAGTCGAAGATTGCCATGAGGCTATCTCACCCAGTCTAGGGCCTAGGGTCTAGTTTAGTTTGGAAACCATATATTGGATAACCAACATCTCTGCCATGGGTCACCCTAAGTAGAACGCTACGGCCGGTGAATTAGCAGGGGTTTATCATGTATTTTAAGTGTGCTCAGGATGCGCCTGTCCACCAGCTGCGTGGTGTGAGGAGACCCTTTGACGTCTCCACTGGTCTCTGAATCCATCGCCTTGGACCGCAGTGGGAGGGATGTATCCATATGTTCGTCGCTCCTGGACACACTGATCCTTAGATCCCTCCCAACCCTCATAACCTTTACCTTCCTAGAATTTCCTCTACTTCCTTTCCTTCAAAAAGATTCTCCACCCAGAATCTCAAAAGATGACGTAGGCCATTCGCTCTTGTGGGGTTAAAATAAAAAAAGGGCCAGAACTATCTTTTGTGGACCTACTGGCTTCAGTTCAATATACCTATATTTCTGTGCGGTATAACGTAAAGCGTAATATAACGTGAAACGTTAACTATAATAATATATAGGCTCGGTATTCTGCACCAAATTACAAATCACACATCGCTGTACGGGAGTTTGCATGAATGGTTTCATCAACAGGACACTTGCACAACGCGCTGAGTCATACATTTCAATTCTACCTTTTGCTGGTTGGGAGCGGCTCAGCGCGTTGTTTGGCTTCGTGAGCGACAAACCAAGATGTTCATTCGTTTTATTTTAAGTATGAAAATAATACCTAAGAACTACGAACTAACCATTTTATTGAACGAAATAAAAAACTATAAAGGTTAAAATGTTTTTTTTTTTCTGAAAACTATTTTATGACACAAATTGATTTTTTTAAGAAAAAAAGTGCCACTTGACTACTAAGCAAAACAAAAAATTCAAATGTAGACTTCAGAAAAAAAATAGCAATGCAGGAAAAATACTAGTAGCATTGTCGGTGTGTGTTACCTATTAAGTACGAACACCCCGTAGCGGCGTCCATCCCTTATTCTATGGAGGCGCCCTTTGAGTCGCAAAGCAGCGCCCCGACACCTATTATATTGACGTCAATTCAACGGCTTTGTATTAATCAACAGCGAGATAAGGCACGACCTGAACAGTGTACAACCTGCAACCTCCTGCCAACCTGCAGCCGCTATAAGCCACTAACAGGGACGCTGTCAACGAGTGTATTGGAGACAAATGATTATAATCAACCAGCTGAGAGATAGCGAACCGACTGAGAACTATGAAATTAAAAAATAATTTTCATTTGGACAATTTGTCTAATTATAAAACATTCGTTTTGCTAAATAAGACAAGTAGGTATTTTAGAAATGTTTTTAACGGCGCTTAGAAAAAAAAAGCTTGCATGACATTTTGCAAACCTGTGTCCAACGAGGAACAAACAAGCCATGAAGAATATTGGTGATATAATATTGTATACTATGATAATTGTACCGGACAGCAGGGGCTTATATCCAAAAAAAATAATTATTCAAATAATTGTTTTTCTGTTCTCACATATTCAAAAGATGACTCTTTTCAAATGGTTCTTATAACCCTACACGTGTTGAATAACCTTCGCAAAATTTAATTATTCGAACAACAAACCGTGGAACCTTAATAATTCATTTGAAAAATGTATTTATCTCATCCAGGCTCCCCTGCATTCCACATTAACTAACGTGTAGAAATTGTACATATGTAGCCCAATAAACGAGGAAACAACTGGCCTTATCAGTCAGTTGTCCGACGACATTCATGAAGTCTTGTTTAATTTGCAAATTCTTACTCAAAGTATCCTCGAAAAGAAACCGGCATTTTTAAGTCGATGTCACTGGAGTTGGTGTGCAGTATAATTATATTAAATAAGAAGACATCTATTGCATTCAAAACTGCAAACGAATTATACAGTTTCAGGAGAAGTTTAAAGTGGACTATAAACAATTTTGTGATAGTGTAGATAAATAGGATAGAACAAAGTATGGAAGGAAATCGGGATGACAGAAATCACATACCACTACAGCATCTCTGTGAATTAGGAAACAACACAATCACAATATAGTGAGTTCCACTGCGATACCTCTAGGTAATTATCGACAAAACGAAGCTATCAGTTCTAAAACATACACCAACAACACAAACTACTTTCTTCCATGAAAGTCCGAATCCTCTTTTTAGGTAAAAAAATACTGGAACTTTCACAATTTTCTTCTAATAATATATTCCATTTTTTAAATTAGCCCCACAGAAGAGGCTTTGAGGAAAATAATTTCCTTAGGGCGATGTCGTGTAATATTTTAAATTGAGCCGCTATCAATAACAACCCTTACGTAGATGGCGATAAGGTTTAAATTCCCTCGTAACACCATCCGCCTGTTTTGATTTATGCAAGAAAAAAACATGGCCAAAAAGTGCCTTTTATTTTATTTTGTGGATGTTCAAGCATAAATATTTAATTTTTTTTCGGTCATTTTATTAATAACTTAATTTACCACATTATACAATAAAATCATTAAACAAAAAATGGGTTCGTAAGTAGGAGATTTTGAACTTTAAAGCAGTTTTCATAGGCCTTTACACTATTTTTTCTGGGGTTATAAAAAACTTATCTAAAAAATACTCGATTATTTCAAAGGCCAAGATGTATTCTACTCGCAGTATTTAATTAAAGCATCTGAAATATTTCTAGGCGACCAAATTTTCAAACTAAAAACACAAGATTTTGCATTACTACGTATGGCATCGCCTTAAGGGCCTATGTAATCTTTTGGGATGCTATGAAGAGTGTCTTTTTGAGGAAAGAATGCAGACGAAGATCTGGGAAGGTAAAAGGTATTAGGGTTGGGTAGGAATTTAGGGATCAATGTGTCCAGAAGTGACATTTGAATATATCGCTCCAACTGCGGCGCAAGGCGATGAGTGGCCCCTCAAATTTTGTTTCCAGCTAGCGGCTATCATTGAGGCAAGGTAGGTACTGGATAAATGACATTAAGGGAGGGGGGGACCCTTCACTCGTTCTTCACTCGGTTCGTTAAAGAAAAAAAACAAAACTTAGAATTTTTTGTGAGTGTGTAACGTTTGTTGTTAATAAACTCTCTTAAATTTTCAATTTTCTCATCACAAAACTATGTTAACAGCACTTTAAACTTATCGAAATGAACTGACTAGCGCACTGTCTCTTCTACATGTGATCACCTCTACCCTCCAATAAGCTGCTCGGTCGAGTAACGAAGCCTGTGACTCAGCCGGCGCTCTGCAGGTGTAATTCGGCCTTAACAGTTTTCGAACGCAGCATTGCATAACATTCCAAATCAAAACTATTCATTAGATGAAACTATAACTTATGTATGTAAATATTAACCAAATTTGTAAATACAATTCCGAGGTTTCTACCTGGGTAGAAAGCCGTTGTTAGTAAGCCAATAACGGAAACGAAATGAGAAAACATCGCAAGCTATTTTCCTCTGATAAGGTTTCTAACGTTACCTTCATTAGCATGCAAATCCAGAGAAAACTCAATAGAGGCCAACCACCCCTACCAGCCTTGCATTTTATAAATATTCCTACAACTGTTTCAACACCTTCATAAAATAAAACATAAAAGTTTAAATACATTTAATCAATGGGCCAGCATTACCGATGAATTTTTTTTTAATAATTAAACGAGACTAAAACAAAGCTTCATGTTTATTTTGTTTAATACCTGTCTAGTATAAAAAGTAATGTATCGTTTTATTTTTAATCTACTAGCTGAAGTCCCCAGCGTTGCCCAAACTTAACATGGAGTTTTTAAAATCATACCTGGACAATGAATTACTTCTTATTTTACAGGTCAAGTGTGCAAAATTTCATCAATCTCGAAATAAAACTGTAGATTTGCTATCACGCCGCCCACCCGGTAAATGACCGCCCACCCGCCGCGGACATTATTCTATATATGAATGTAAAACGTATGGAGAAGAATCAGATTATAAACTAAGGAACAATAATGCGTTGTATTATTGACTAAGAATTGATCGATAAAATCAATTAAGGTGTCCAAACCCATAAAGAAGAATGGCTAATTAGCTTACAACATACCAGAACCATTTAAAAACATGTAGTGCGAAATGAGTTTCAACAAGGATGTTTGTTAAATAATTAAAATTACTATAAAATTTTTAATGTTTTTTTTTATTTTAATTGTAACTATTACAATTTTAATTAACAAATTTTCCATATGGGTAACTACTAGAGAACAGAATAGATATCTCGGTAGGTACCTCTATATGTGTTCCTACCAGATAATAGAATCGATCCCTCGATACGAGTAGGTCCGTCTGTATTGGTACCAACTAGAGAGAAGAATAGATCTCTCGGTTGGTGCCTCTATGTAGGAACCTACCAGAGAATATAATAAATTTTTAAGTGTTTTAATTAAAAATCACTTTATTTATGTTGGTCATAGCAAAAAGTCGTTACCCGTAAAACTTTTTAGTTGAATAAAAAGTGAATAAAAAACTTACCCACGCAAAATTTAAAATATGACTTTTAACGTGAATGTAAGTACGAGTAAGGTACTGACGTTTGAATATTCTTTCCTCTGCGATAGCCACGCTTTAATGGTTTTACATAAATAAGGGACCAAAATTCTCTGAAATCTTCCACGTTTAGTATTATTATATTAGAATAATTGGAAACCCACATTCAGAGATTACCCAGAAACCCGGAAATATCTCCCCACCATTGCTGACACGAAGCCTGGGAAATTCCTGCATTTGCATATGCAATATACTTTATTAATTTGTAACTGCCGCATTGTTTGAAAGAATATTAAGGAAAAAGTTCCCTGCATTTAAGCCAGTTTTCTCTGGTTCTTTCCAGTTTCTCCATTTCAACCAGAGATACATAATTCACAGGAAGATTCAAACGCTAGCAAAACTTTTTTAAAATACAACTATTAATTATTATTTTAGACACCGATTTAGACATAGATTTTGTACCAAAGCTTCTTCGGACTCAGACCTGTATCATAAACTAAACAATATCGTTTCGGTTGTGACACATCACAAGTTCGTACGGAAAACTCTAAAATTCAATAATTTATGTTATTTTTAGTAGAGTAATGAAGGTAATTTACAATTAAACTGGATGTTTCCACTAAATAGTGTTTTGTTTTTG
Source organism: Hesperophylax magnus (assembly GCA_026573805.1). NCBI lineage: Eukaryota > Metazoa > Arthropoda > Insecta > Trichoptera > Limnephilidae > Hesperophylax > Hesperophylax magnus. Next base: position 1,921,704 of record JAIUSX010000053.1, read on the forward strand.
ACTAATAAGACCCCGAGGAAAATTATTTATAATTTTAATATCAGCGGAAGGCAAGTTGGAAAGATTGGTGGTAAAACAAATGAAAGTGCTAAAAGTACTGATTTCTTTTGTGACTATCTGTATTTCCGATTTAGTGAACTCTATAACTTTTGCTGCAAACTAAATAAACATTTTCATAATTTGAAGCGATTTTTTTGAGAAAATTATTTAACTTTATCGTTAGTTTGAATACCGATAAAGCGACAATTTTAAACATAATATTTTTATCAGAAAATTATTTTAATTTTCCATTTTGAAAATGAGTTTTTTTTGAGAATTTAGGCTATTTGTGATTTTTCACGGGTATGCCCATTTAAAAAAACGGTATATTTCATAAACAAAACAAAACCTATCTGAAACAAAAAACACATGGGAATAAAATATTTAGTTGACTTTAATCGAAACTTTTCCACACAGTGGTTTTGTTTAATTGTTAAGCATCAATAATGATCTTTTGACAAAGTGACTTTTTTCATATAATTATTTCAAAGCGCAGATTCGATACGAAAGTTTCCATAAAAAATATTTATTTGTGAAGCGCTAAAACGGAAAACTTAATTGATTTTGAAAATCTTGCATTTTCTTTTTTTTTAAATACTTCACTTTATTTAATTTTAGAGCTTTGAAGATCTTCAAAAAAATACCTACCAATATGAAAGACCGGGAAAATATGTATATTTAAAAAAGAAATGACGGAAATTTGAAAATGGTATTTTATAATTTCTGTTAATCTTAAAGTTTAATTTATAATTACAAAATACCTACTTTTATTCGTTTGTAACTTTATTGCTTTATCCTAATCGTGGTTTTTATTACAGCACACATTTCAGCACTATCAAGCACAAAGTAGAAAACAAATCACTTTGACTTTTTAATGTTTTTATTTTTCAGTCACCAATTACTTATAATAAATTGTTAGAAGTAGGTAATAAGAAAAGTGCTGGTCTAGTAATTATTAGCAAAGCATTGACGTGAAGAATATATTTTTATGCAATATTTGTGTTAATTATTTAAAATTGATTGCTTTAGTTATGGTCTGGTAAAACACCAAAAATAATTGATTTGAATAAACAAGTTTTGTTCTAGAACATAATAAATATCAGTGATGCCAGAAATGATTAGTGAAAACTCGATGTTTTTAAATCAAGCGAAATAATTCAATGATTACGACAGAATGATTAATGAAATACGCCTGTCAAAAAGAGGTGTTATTAAAACAAGTTACCCATTTTACAGGGATAATTAATGTTAATTGTTGAAATTAATTGAATTAGTTATCAAAACTCGATGTTGAATAAAAAATAATTAATAATATAAAGGTCAGGTTTGTCAATACCGATTACATGTTAAAGCTTTGATTGTGTTTTTTTAAGTAAACGCTTTAAATATTTAATGAATTTTATAAAGGTTTGATAGTTTTTTTTCAAACCAAACCTAGTCAATGAGCAGTCGTAGTTTTTTTCATATCAAATCCTACCTAGTGATTTTTTCCCCAAAGTTCTCGGCATATTGCAAACACTGGGCAATGTTATATGCAATATTCATCCTTAACGTTTCGTTATATTAATGTCCTGGGAAATACACAAGAAACACCCCCACACCCCTATTCTCTCCAGTGCGGACATCTTCAGACTTTTATTGCATTTTTCTCCCTTTGGTGCTGCGGTTTTATTTTTAATCAGCTTGCGCTAAGAATTGTTGGATTTTATCAAACTTTCCTAAGATTGTGAACTTTGATGATGATGAATTTGAAAGAGATGCTTTTTTCGACACTGCGGAAATCTTGCATAACTTTGGTTGACACAACCGCTTTGTATCTTATGAGATTAACAAGCCTTTTCACTCCAAGATTTAATGCGACCACATTGAATGTGAGATTTTGACGTGCTACCCTACGCAACTGTCACGAATATGATCAATGAGGATTTACTTTTGTTGGATATTTATCGAAATATTGTATATTTTGAAGTGTTGGAAAACCTTTCCACGCTTAAAATGAAGGTGATTGTCGGCTAACTTTTAAATAAGATTTTATGCAGATATATAACAGTTCAGTGCCAATCACTCCCTTGTCCGGACAAATCAATGTAATTTTATTGGTAACGAATGACAGCGAATGTTTTAAAACTAGAAGTCGGTTTGCCGAAGGGCGATCTCCAGCACGATGAAATTTAAACGGCTTTTGGGTAAAAAAATTGACTTACTATCCTTTGAATGTCATTAAAGTCTCATCATTGGCAATTAATATTTAAATGTCATTAAAGTCTTATCATTGGAAATAAATTTTAAAATGTCATTAAAGTCTCATCATTGGCAATGAATCTTTGTTTCTGTTTGTTTCTTACAAATAAATAAATAAATGAATCTTTAAATGTCATTAAAGTCTCATCATTGGCAATGAATCTTTAAATCGTCAATTTGTCGCTCAACATTATGAAGAGAGGGTCTATTATTATTATAATAGGCAAGTTATCTAGTAAGTATAGGTAGTCTGTACAGCAGAGTTTACTTAAGTTGAGATAAAAAGATTGGGTATGTAACATTTATTACAATTTTCACCTCTATTCCGCATTGCCTATCTGTGTATTCTTATTATTTGTCTGTTTATTTTAAAATATGAAATGTATTGCATTGCACCACCCCTGCACACATTCTGTAACAAACTCTCATTATTCTTGACATTCAGTGAGAGGTTACAACGAAGTTATCAGTGGTTGCTTTCACAAATATGTAAATGCTGGATCTAAATGGATGAATATAAACTTTGTTGAAGTAAACTATAAACAATGATATGTTATATAAACAGTCGCATTTCATCTTCATAGTGCAAAATCTATTGAATACCTCAAACTATACGCCTTTCGAGAGAACACGTGTCAGCAGTGATAGTAACATTGAAATGAAAAGCCGTTCAAAAACTTACATTTGTAAGCAGTTTCATGAACTCCCCACAGAAGTCACCGTCGGCTTTACATTTTGGAAAGCCTCATAACAAAGGCTTTAGTCGAGAATTATCATAGCTGCAACTTTAAAATGGGCTCCTGACCTAAATTTAATTTCTTATTAGGTTAATAAATTGCAGTATTAAATTAGTTTTACCTGCAGACATTTGGCTAACAAACGAGACGTTTATTCGCGGAGAGAAACAAATACACTTATTTCTATATTAAATCAAATAAAACACTTTGTTTAATAACCACGACTTTTTTATTATTACATCTACCGGTTTCGCTACGTTCGAGCTTCATCAGGATGTGAAATATAACTAAAAACTAAGACAGAGGTGATGCATATTTATAGGAAAACAGAGGGAGACAGAATATAATACATTATAAAAGTGGGAGGAGTCAAATATTACATTGTCATAGTGAATTGAAGATATATAATAACAAATTACAAAAAACACATTTTTACATGAATTATACATATAATAATACATTTTAAAGACATAAGAAAAAACATAAACATATTATTAAGGAGTGGAATGGATTGTGGGAAACAAGTTAAATATAGGACTATAGAATGTGTTTTTTTGATTGGATAAATTAATTTGTGTATTTAATAAATGGTCTGATAAGTTACTGTTTATAGATTTCCTTATCTCTAATGATTCTAAATTGTCTAACCTAATGCCTATACTATTTTTATGTAAGAGGCTAGTACCTGTTATTTTATCAAATCTATGGTCTGCTGATATTAAATGGTTGAAAAACCATTACCATTTAAACACCGTACATGTTCCTTCACTCTGGTGTTTACATTGCGCGATGTTTTACCTATGTAAAAGGCGGAACAATCACTACAGTTGAGTTTATAAATACCCGAATGGCTTATATAGCAGTATTCCGTCAATTAATACCAACACCCCTATTCACCATTGGCGTAGGATTTTATTTATAAATAATTTTTCAAATCAAAGCGTTAGGAACCTTCCTTTAGATATTAAACCTGCCTTTTATACAAACAATACCCTAGGAAAATTTTTGATTAATACTAAGGACAAGGATGACATACTAAGTGAATTGAAGATATATAATACATTTGTTATTATATATCTTCAATTCACTATGACTATGTAATATTTGACTCCTCCCACTTTTATAATGTATTATATTCTGTCTCCCTCTGTTTTCCTATAAATATGCATCACCTCTGTCTTAGTTTTTAGTTATATTTCACATCCTGATGAAGCTCGAACGTAGCGAAACCGGTAGATGTAATAATAAAAAAAGTCGTGGTTATTAAACAAAGTGTTTTATTTGATTTAATATATAAATGTCTAACCACAAAGTGATTGCTTCCTACGAAAAAAAAAAAAAAAAAAAAAAAAAAAAAAACACTTATTTCTATTCAGTGAAATTGTTATATTATAATGAGGACGTCTCCTATTTTTAAAGGAAAATGTGTATATTTAAAGAGTTATTAACGACAACATGGCAAAGTTATGAGCTTTGAAAGTAAACACTGGTAAAATGTATGCAATTGTGTCCTACGAATTCCCACGCAGTACAAAGAGCAGGTTTGCAGTACCGCCGTGAATGAACGGAAGGCCGAAGGTGCGGCAAACCTTGTAGGCGGTTGAGCGGGAACGGCGTAGACCAGTGAGGATGCTGCGTGTCCTCGTGGTGGTAATGGTGGCGTGGAAGAAGCGCTGGTCAGAGACACTGGAACCAGGGCGCTTGTAATCCGAGTAGCGCTTGCCAGGGACGGCGATCTGGACAAGGCGCTAAGATGATGTCCCGATAGAGTCCATGATGGTACGGGCGAAACCGGAAATATTGTCCTTTGCGAATTATCACTCGTTGATTCTTGTTAAATGACGGCGGACTGATGACTGACCGCCTGACTCGCTGCGTCGGGCTTATTTATACTGTTCGGCCGGTGGCAACAGCAGATAGTTAAATGGGAACTAAATCGAGGCCACTCGCTCGGTCTGGCCCTTTCCCGAAGTTTCGACAGCGCGGCAATTATGCCTAGGCGGTAGACTCGAACCTTCTGGCGAGTTCTCGTAATGTGAAAGACGGCCTGTGACGTATTGTCACCTGGTAGACAAGTAGGTGCTTGTAGTACGTAGGTTGATCTGTTTTGATTTCGACTGCGAGTACGTACCTAAGTAGCAAGTAGCAAGTACGTACCTAAGTAGGGTCGAGCTGCTTATTATTACTGAATTAATCTGGATTATTCTGCTGCAGACTCATTCGCCCGCCAATACCAGAACAAACCTCACATCACTATCCCGGACATAAAATAGCAAAGCACTTGGGGTGATAGTGGCTGAGGTATCCAATGAATGGTGCCAACCTGGCGGCGGTACCCAAACCGCTTCCCAAATTGATTACTGTAAAATATTGAATAAAAGACAGGGGAACTATGTACCACCCGATTGGGCAGCGTTGCGAGGCAGGTTTATTAATTTTAGGTCTTGAAAAGGCTGCCATTCCTTTGACCGTCACTTATCCAGTTTTTCCGTCCAATTTTACATTAGGGCTCTAGGGTCACTTTTTATTTTTGTTAATTAATATTTTTTCGCCTTTTTTTGTATCTCGCCGTTCTTAAATGTACATGAACATTCTTAATAGTAGGTAGATACCAGATTTTTTTTGTATACACGGCACTGCCTTCTGATAATAACTATTTCTAATATATAAATAAGAATAGCGAAGTTATCATTGTTACCATTGATTATTAGAAAGACCGTTAATTCGGTGTTTATTTGTATAAAACTATTAAAATTTATTACGACTTTAAAGATCGTCCAAACATAATACAACGTGTGGGTGAAAAAAGCAAAACACAGTTCGAAAATAAATGTTAAGCAATTGGATGAAAATAAGTTTGTGTATTTCAATTTATTCACTACAAATGAATATAAGAAAACAAATTGGTTTTCTCGAACACGCGGAAACCTTGAAATTTTTAAATCATATTATTTATAGTTATAAAGCTACACTATGATTTTCCTCACGGAATAAGATTTTAGTCTTGACCAAGCCTTTTAATGTCAAGTACCACTATGAATAACAATACAATTTGAAGAAGGTTAACCTAATATGTCTAATAACCTTGTAATGAATAGAATTCTTCCCCACCCAAAAGAATTTTCTGTATCTATAAAAGTAGCAGATTATGCTAGGACTCTGACCTCACTCAGTACCTCTGCCACGTATGCTGCTCGGACCTGAGTAGTTTGGCCAACCCAAGATAATCGTATTAGTCAAATATTTGGTGAAAGGGTCGGTCGGCGTTAAGGTTTGACATCGCAAAAAATAAGGAAATTTGCGGGTCAGGGGATTACAAGGAAACGTGAACAGATTATAAGGATGCTTTTAGATTGTGTAGGACCTTCCGAGAATGGCAAGGGTGCGATATGTTAAATATTGAAAAAAAGCCCCGGTTCGCTAATGGATTTATTTTTAAAATATTCATCGCAATTGGTAACCCATTGACCGAGGACATAGGTAAAATTTTAAATCTTATCAGTTATCTCTCAACCTTTTTCTTTCATATATATATATTAATGCGAATACCGCCCAAGTGTTCCAACTGCTCCCAACCGTCTGGAGCCAGTGAGACTATGTCACCCCCAATCGGGATATGTTGCGAGGCTGAAGGTAGTGGGGAGGGAAAGGAGATGTAGAAGAAGAAGGTGGGAAAGTACCTGGCTATTTAGATCTGGTCACCAAACAAGGCTAAAGCCATGTCAAGCAACGTATCAATTCTGAATGTTGGTCTTCCATAAGGGTGATACTAGTAATGTTTTCCACTCTGGAACGTGCCGCAAGTATACTATATATTATTTTTACTGAATAAATTGTGATATAACACAAGATTCATCAAATAAATTTTACTTGCATTGAACCCGCGACCACCGGATTGCTGTTCGAGAGCCTTAACCCTCGACGACGGAGGCCGTTAACCTATACCAGCTCTCAACCATTATGACATGAATGTTTACTTTTCCAATGCTTTGAATGTGAATTAAATTTTGTATGCAAAAACGAAATAATATACCAAAAAACTTAGTTTCTTTTAATCAAATGAAATTAAATGTGGATTCTTCTCCAGTTTATCAGTTATCCATTTTCCTTCTGTAATATTGTGTTCTCTTTATATTATATTTATATAATCTATTGTGTCTGCTTTATATTATATTTTCCTTATATATTGTATTCGCTTTATGTTGCATTTATCTTATAATTTTTGTACACCAGTTTCTATGTCGTTTATAATAATCCAGCAGTTGAAAATAATTGAAATCTTCTCGACATTTATTGTGCAATTTGTCAAGACTTGTGAGGCATTTTATAATCCAGTATTTATCCATGGTCTTGAATATTTTATTTTGTTTTACACTTTACACTGACGAACAACTTTTTACATGCATTTTTAAACACTTTACGAAATTCGTTTTCAATAAATAATAAGTTCGCAACGACAGGACTGCCAAGATTTCTACTTTCATTTGACATTCAAAAGATTGTTATCTATGACGGTTTTTATTTTTTTGTTCTTCTTTGCATTTTTTTTAGTTTAAAGCTAGTAAACCTCAACAATATTGCACCGTGATCTGCCATGTTAGTAATTAAGATAGCCCAGTGTTGTTCAAATTTAGATTACACGGTGATCTATACAGCTTGAAACGGTAGAAACTCTTTTTGTTGAAATTATGATTGGCTTCAAACCATGAAAAGCCAAAAGTGAGAGGTATTTTTGAGTTTTTATATTACTCCTTATACAAAGTATTGATATTTATGTCGTGGCATAAAATGACTAACTTATTTTGCAAATATTCGAGCAATACACTTAGTGATTAAAGGACATTTTCCTTAAACATGAGTTACTGGATAACTGCATTTTTATTCCAGGGACAACAACTTCCTCAAAAGTCGCCGGAACATTTTCTCTTACATATACATACAAATAATCATTATTTGTGTTGTAAACTGTCTAACTAGGAATGTTTAGTATGTTTGTCAAACTTTTCAGTCAAGCTTCTGTAAAGACTAAAGTAGTTCAAGCATTTTTATGGTTTCATCAAAGTTTTCACTTAAATTTCTCATGTTCATACAGAGGAAAACCTGAAAGTTTCAAAAATATTTCTAGTAGGTAATCTTTAAAAGTAAAACTAGCTTATGTATTTTCATTCAAATCAGTGGTATTTTTTTACGAAATCGAAATCCATTTTCAATGCTGTAAATATTTTCAGTGCCTTTACTTTTCAACTTATATTTATTTATTTTATTTTATTTGGTACATTATTTTGTTACAATTTATGTTTTCCAGTAATGTAGGCCTCACTGGGTGGCTTGCCCGTGCTGAGGCCTTCATTTTATAATATGAAAATCTTATCTACATATTACATTTAAAGAGAAGATAGTAAATTTGAAAAGAAAATAATAAATTTAAAATTAAAAATAAAAATACATAATAATACATTTAAAATTAAAAAATAATACAATGAAAATAATCTTGTGTGTTTGTGAGTGATGTGTGTTTATGTTGGTTTTGTGTGTTACGTGTAGGTTTTATTTTTATTTTATGCTATGACATTTTGGTAATATTGTCTTTTTTGTTGTTTAATCCATTTTGTAATTTTGTGTGTGAATTTATTTTTATTTTCCTCAATTTTAATTTCAATTTTTAGACTGTTGAAAGCTTTTATAGCATGGTATTGGTAGTGTCTTTGTCCAAAGGTTGAATTTACTGTTGGAGTTTTAATGTTTTCTTTGTACGCTTGTCTAACTGGTCTGTTAGTGTTATTTTGTGTATGTTGAAATTTATTTTTTTTGTTAAAAATGTAGTTTAGTAGTGTTTTAACGTATAATTGGCGTATATCTAGTACGTCACAGCTGTTGAATATTTGGTCTGTATCGGTCAGTCTATGTTTTTTTAGTATTACCTTTAAGATTGTTTTCTGTGCGGTTTCTATGTAATTGATAGCCGAAATTGTAATTGATATATTATTATGGGATCATTTTCGGTGTTATTTTTCTGTTTTTTTGCCTTCATATACTTTCATTTGACTGGATGGTACTCTACCTACTTCTTTTGACTAAGGAAAGAGGTAGCGTAGCACGGCATTATACCCCGAAAATAAACCACATCTCGATTGACATAGTAAGTATCTGCCAAATACAGCAGATTTTGACTGACGTAGCTAGACCAGAAGGTACCTGCCAAATACAGCAGATCTCGATTGAGGTAGCTAGGCCAGTAGGTACTTGCCAAATACAGGAGACCTCAATTGACGTAGCTAGACCAGAAGGTAAAGGCAAATACAGCAGATCTCGATTGACGTAGCTAAGTCAGTAGGTACTTGCCAAATACAGCAGCTCTTGATTTACGTAGCTAGGCCAGTAGGTACCTGCCAAATTCGAGGGGTTGTTTATTTTAAAAAGGTGTGGTCATATTTATAAAAAAAAATATTTCTTTTGTTTGTCTAAGGTTTTTTTGACAAACTCTACGAAATGAAAATAAAATGCTTTGTATACCACAATTTAATACAAAAATCGACGTGTTTCGATACTAATGGTTTCTTCGTCAGGATAAACATAATACAATGTGAATAAACGTAATATCCCCGAATTTACTTTTTTAAAAGAAAATAATTCTTTTGACAAAAAACCTCAACATTTTTCACGGTTCACGTGCAAACTGTTCATGAGTTTTTTGTGAGACGTAGAGACATAAACGCAGACTTTGTGCTTTATAGTTAAGATTTGATCTTAACTATAAATCTTCTTGATCTTAACTTAAAATAAACAAATCGTGGTTACAAACAAATTTATTGTTTTATTTCAATTAAGAAGCTTCCATTTTATATGGAGAAATATTATACTTGTACAGTGTTGATGTTCGTATTTTTGATACTTCGTCATTTAGGTAAATTCTTCAATAGTTTGACAGGACGCAGGTTCATATTTGAAATCGATGGGACGGGTAATTTATCATTTTTGGTCGGTGATATTTCAGGTGTTAATTAAAAAAAATAGCAGTATCTCAAAAATTTGATTTCTCAATGTCATAAAAGGGCAGTAAATTATAAACGTATTTCTGACTACAGATAAATAAAACTACAATTCTAACTAACAATGTGAAGTACTAAATATTGAAGGATTGATTATCATTGCTTGTTTACTAAAATGCTCAGACCCTTTAATGAAATTTATTTTTAGCATTAAACATTTAAACAAAAGAAATACAGTGCTTTATTTTTATGCCGTAATGCGTTGCCTCATTCTTTAGCCACTTTTCGGATATCATCACAGTGACAAAATAATTTTCTAGTAAACAAAACACCTAAAGGTATCTACTTTATCGTTTGTCTGAATTCTTAACACAAATCCAATTTTGTAAATATATATTATTAAAATCCTAGTTCATTGAACTAGAGTTACAGTGCAGACACAACAAATCCTAGTTCTTTGAACTAGAGTTACAGTTGCAGACACAACAAAACGAAATAATTAGAATTTTTTAACGATTCGTTGTGCGGTGTTAGCACTCCCTTTAGCCCAGTCAATGAAGGGAAAAAAAGACCCAATGTCGGAACTAATTCCCCGGAAGCTGAATTTTTCACAGATGTTAGAAGACTTTTAGACATGTATTTTTACAAAAGTCCCCGACTTTCCCCCTTGTGCTTCCTTCCCCACCCCCTCTTGAATATATTTTTCAAAGCCTTTTGGAATACGCTAATATCTCCTTAATGGTTTTATAAAATAAGATTATTTATTTTTTGTTTAGTTTTTAATTAGTTATTCTAAAAAATTGTATTCTTTCATTTTTGAGAGAAAAGCTATACAATCTTTACAATTTATTAGTAAAGAAAAAATATCAGTTTTTAAAATAGTATTTCAGAATATATTTGCACATAACTTTTTTCTGAGCCTGTTAACGAAAAAAAATAAATCAACAAAACTTGTAGACAATATTTTTAACTATAAAATGATGTTTATAATGATGGGTTTTAATTTATAATAAGGGACGTAGGCTGTTAATCAGGAGCACGGCGCGCGGCGGCTCGAACGCGCAGCGGTTCGCGGCGTAGCGAGAAATTACAAAAACCTAAGGAAAGTAATGATTAATTCATGTGTTTTTTTATATAACAAATTCGTCTAACGTTGAAGAGTTTTATTGTTATTTACCAGTTTTAGTTCGGTGGGGAGGGGGGTAATATAAATATTTTCCCCTGCCCAATGAAGCGCTTTCATTATCCACCAACCGCCGTGCCTCGGTCTGGCTAAACAGTCATATTATGTTGTATGATTGTTTGTTACTTATTATTTAAATAAAGGTATGTGGGAAATTTATGAGAATCAGTTTATGCGTCGTGAACAGTAACCCACATGCTCCATGGACATGAATATTCTCGGGCAAACAGAGCCTACACTTTAACAGCAGCGTCTCTTGTCCACGTAATGAGAGTAGAATACCGAGATATTGATGGGAAATTAAGACAAATAGAAAATATGTATCAAGATTTAGTTACGTGGAGAAAAGATATGGAGGAGGTTAATAATGATGACAATCTAAATTCCATATACTGAAGCAACTGAAGACAGGATTAAGGAATCATCGAGTAGGACTGCCAAGTTGTGGCTTTACCTTCTACATTGCATCGACCTCATGCTTAGATTTATATTTGCAGAGAAGTCCGGGAATCGGAAAATGCACCTAAATACTATTGTTGATATGCTTCCATTTTTCCACCCGGCAGGACATTTACCATACACCAAATCATCACATATGTACGTTCAAAGTATGCTGCAACTCGAATCAAGAATAACTAAAGAAGAATATAAACTATTCACTGAAAATGGGTACTTTACAATAAGAAGAAGCGATAAATATTGGTCCGGTACGTGGACGGACATGATCATTGAGCAGTGTCTCGATGCGACCAATGAAGTCAGTAGCAGGTTTGACACTTGGGCGCGGAATCACTGACAGCGCTTTGTCAAAGTGGAAACTTGGAACCACTTACTACGTGAAAGTGCAAGAGAGCATTGAAGAATTCATCGGTATAGAATTTAATTTTACTGAACAGCATGTTGAGCTGCACGAATCACGGAAGAAAAGGGATGAGCTAGATATAGGAAAATATACATCACGGCTAAGACAGCACAGCCCGTTCACCAAGCTCTCGGGGGAGCTGGTTTCTTTATCTTCAGGGTTTATTTCAGATAATAGTGTCAATTGTGATAACGCTTATGAGGTGGGTCTGGCAGCTATGCAAAAAATGAAAGGATTTAATTTTGGAGATATACGACTAAAAAGGAAAGACATGGTGACTACCCAGCAAGATTCAAATCAGCAACTGTTAGGACGAGACAAGTTGTAGTAAACCCCCAGCAGCTATTTAACAGAATACTGTGCATTAGTGATAGTCCTAGCAAGCTTTCGACCTACTTAGGATATGAATTGGCTTCAAGACCCCTTCTATTTTTGATGAAGTCTCCCTTCGTAAAGGAACAAAATCATGTACCTATGGCGAAAGTATTTAGCGAAAGTATTCATGACGAAGTTGATTTGGAAAATGCTGCAATAGTCATCGATGGGGGATACCTCCTACACTCTTTTGTTTCGCAAACTGAAACTACTTTTGGAGATACTAAATTTGGCAAACATTCTCTTGTCGTTTTCGATGGATACCCTGAAGAACCAACTGTAAAATATGAAGAGCAAAGACGAAGGTCGGCTAACAACTCATCTTGCGATATTTAATTAAACTTCACTACACGTTGTTTGACTAAGAAGGAAGCTTTCTTATCTAATAAGAAAAACAACAAAAATAATGATTGAAGCACTGTGTTATGAATTTAGTGAATCTGGTTTGAAAACAGTCACGGCCGCAGGTGATGCCGATATTGACATTGTACTAACCGGCATCGAACAACTCAACATCTTCTCAAAAGTGATTGTTGTTGGCACGGATAGTGATCTTTTGGTATTACTTGTAAGTCTTGTTCCTGAAGGAAAATCTATTTTTTTCTGTAAAGATGTTGGTGGAAAGGCCCCTTCAAGAACTTTCTACATCATAGAGAAACCTATAATGTTACATAAAGATATTCGAAAATACATGCTATTTACCCATGCCATTACAGGCTGCGATACGACCCCATCTTTATATGGGTTAGGAAAGATAAAAGCTGTTGACATGATGAAAAACATGAGGCATTTCTGGAAAAAGATGCAACTGAAGAGAACTTGTTGCAAAATAGAGAAAAATTCGCTCTCGCCATGTATGGTCTTGGTAGCTACTCTAATTGAAACGAAGCTCGATACTATAAGTTTACCAGACTAACGACAAAATCAGCTTTTAAATCTAAATTTGACTTGGCAAAACTACCACCTACTTCAGAATCGTGTCATCAACATTTGTTGCAAGTACAGTTTTGGTTAGGAAACAAACTAAACCCTATAAACTGGGGATGGAGGTATGAAAATGTAAATGAAAATGGTGGAAAGAAGAAATTTTTGAAACCATTTGCTCCTGATGACCTTCTTTCTCTGGTGTCCTGTTCCTGCAAGTCTGGATGTTAAAATTACTGTGGCTGCAGAAAATCTGGATTTACCTGCTCTGCCATGTGCTACAACCGTAACGGATTATCATGTCTGAACACACCCCAGTATGACGAAGAAATGGAAGACTCTCTTGACTAGAAAATTATTTGAATATTTGCCTAATTTTGTAATGGATAATATTGATAAGTATATAATATAATTTACAAACCGTTTTGTCATTATAATATTTTTTGAGGTACATTTTAAGAAGCTTGTTTGAAAGTAAACCATTTTAGATCTATGCACAATTTTAAGTGATTTGTTGTTTCGGTATTTTATTGTTGATAGGTGCACATAATAAAACAAGTGAGAATTTCCACAAAAGATTTTTTAGAACTTCGCCATAACATAAGGTCTTCAATATTTTAATGTTGTGAAAGGGTAGTCCCACGCTGTTTTAGGTATTTTTGGCTTATTTCACATACCTTCATTTAAATAATAAGTAACAAACAATCATACAACATAATATGACTGTTTAGCCAGACCGAGGCACGGCGGTTGGTGGATAATGAAAGCGCTTCATTGGGCAGGGGAAAATATTTATATTACCCCCCTCCCCACCGAACTAAAACTGGTAAATAACAATAAAACTCTTCAACGTTAGACGAATTTGTTATATAAAAAAACACATGAATTAATAATTACTTTCCTTAGGTTTTTGTAATTTCTCGCTACGCCGCGAACCGCTGCGCGTTCGAGCCGCCGCGCGCCGTGCTCCTGATTAACAGCCTACGTCCCTTATTATAAATTAAAACCCATCATTATAAACATCATTTTATAGTTAAAAATATTGTCTACAAGTTTTGTTGATTTATTTTTTTTCGTTAACAGGCTCAGAAAAAAGTTATGTGCAAATATATTCTGAAATACTATTTTAAAAACTGATATTTTTTCTTTACTAATAAATTGAAAAGATTGTATAGCTTTTCTCGCAAAAATGAAAGAATACAATTTTTTAGAATAACTAATTAAAAACTAAACAAAAAATAAATAATCTGATTTTATAAAACCATTAAGGGGATATTAGCGTATTCCAAAAGGCTTTGAAAAATATATTCAAGAGGGGGTGGGGAAGGAAGCACAAGGGGGAAAGTCGGGGACTTTTGTAAAAATACATGTCTAAAAGTCTTCTAACATCTGTGAAAAATTCAGCTTCCGGGGAATTAGTTCCGACATTGGGTCTTTTTTTCCCTTCATTGACTGGGCTACTTCATACGAAATCATTGACCCTGTGGATCTAGGTATGTATATCATAGGTACTGTATATGGATATGCCATATTGCCTGTTCACAATGCTGGGTGTATATTACCCTAGTACCAAATAAAAGGGCTGTTAAGATACCTAAAATACGTCCACCAACATCTGTTAAAAATAATATTATACACCTATACAGTCTTGTTGATGTTGAATGGAGTTCTCAGCGACTGTTGCGCAAATATTGATAAATAAATTAACATTGTTATTGTTGTCTCCATAGCAACTGATGCGCAAATAGATTGACGAATACAAACAGTAAGTAAGCTTTATTATTATGTAATATTCGCGAAAGAAAGAAAGGAATGAGAATTAATTTAAATCAAATAATTTTGAGCAAGCAAACCAACTGTATTTTCCTTATTTATATTTTCAAAAGATCTTAGGATTAGTTGGGTATCACAAATAAGATTTCACATCCAAATCAAAAGCAAAAAATTCGGAAAATAATTGTTGGTCATGTCAAACAATGCCTACTAGTGATGACTCGTTCATGAACGAGCCGCACAATTGAGGTAGCTCTTATTAAAGAGCCGTATTCGACCATAACGACTCCTGGTAACCGTACCATGGCTCTATTGAACGGATACACTTTTTTATCAGGAGATTTTATAAAAATAGCGCAATTAAAATTATCCAAGTATTATTTTTTATTACATACTCAGGGATGTGAACGGCGTCTGACAGTCCGACACATAAATAAACCACTCACGTCCGACACTGTCACTGTCTGTACCAAAGATATTAGAAGAACGAGATGTGCTATGCGCAGTTCGTACTGAGTGGAATTGTTTTGCCGAGTGTCGCCGGTTTTGTTCACCAATACTACTGCACACCTTCGCTTACGCTAAGGCATCGCTAAGGTATCCACACTAATACATAGAACAGATTTCTGTGCGTACACGTCCCGATACCGTTCAAAGTACCCTAATTAGGTAGTACTCCGGCTACGGTCCGGCGGCCAACATAGCATATCTCGTTCTTCTAATATCTTTGGTCTGTACGATCATCAATATGCTTACGCTGTGAGCTGGGAGCTGTATCGGGGAGGCGTCTTGGGAGAGCCGTAGCGGGGGAGTCATAACGAGGGAACCGTATTTGTTTTTATTTATTTTTTATTTATCAATATAAAGTTTTTTACATGTGTTTTTCGACATCTGTCTCACTAGGGTACACCTGTTTCGAGACAGACGTATTCAGATATTTAAAGAATATTTACATGCAAAACTAAATCAAAACACAAATCACAAAGTTGTATACACTTTAAACCATGGAGACAATAGAAAGATAATAGAAAGTGTAGGTACAGGGACTACAGTATAATAAATGTATATGGAAAATAAATGCATCTAGTTGGAGTAAATACTTACAAAGGAGCTTTTAT
The DNA here is from genome assembly GCA_026573805.1 of Hesperophylax magnus. Lineage (NCBI taxonomy): Eukaryota > Metazoa > Arthropoda > Insecta > Trichoptera > Limnephilidae > Hesperophylax > Hesperophylax magnus. Next base: position 1,937,945 of record JAIUSX010000053.1, read on the forward strand.
AAAATTATTGATTCTATTATTTTATTTTGTATGTGAATTGTTGTTATTGTGTACTTGTTATTTGGTTTACAGATGTTTGCGATAGTGGGACGCCCAATACTTGTTATCCATTTCATGTTTGAATTTGGTCATTGACTCTGTTTGTCTAATCGTAGCTGGTATTGTATTGTATAGTTTGCAAGCGTGTATTTAAAATGTCTTTGCCCATAGGTGGTTTTGGCAAAAGGAGTTTGAAGAATTTGTGTATCGTTTGAATTGGTTTATATAGTGTTTTGCTGTTTTGGTGTAAATTAATCAAGATGGATCTTACAAAGAGCTGTTTTATGTCCATAACGTTGATAGTATTGAAGATAGTATCAGTGTTGGTAGAAAGAGGAAGTTTCAGAATTATTTTTATGATTTTATTGTTGTGCTTTAATAATGGGGTCGAGGGCACTAGAAGAAGTAGTAGGTACTCCATGCTAAAATTCCGTATTCTATGTGTGATTGGCATGGTGAGAAATATACTGATTTTAAAAGTTTGGGGTCAAGGAAATTACGTGTTTGTTTGAAAAAGCAAATAGATTTACGAATTTTGTTTGTAATGTTATAGATATGTTGTTTCCAATTTAGGTGTGTGTCAAAGGTTAGTCCTAGATATATTGATTGCTTGTTCTAGGTTCTTGTATTGCTTGTTATTACACACTCAGGGACGTGAACGGCGTCTGACCGTCAGAAACATAAATAAACCACTCACGTCCGACATTTGTCTGTACGATCATCCATAAATCCATACGCTTACGTTGTGAGCTGATAGCCGTACCGGGGGAGCTGTATCGGGTGAGTCATAACGAGGGAACCGTACTGGTGGAGCCATATCGGGCAAGCGCAGTATTTTCATTGATGGTATGCTCTAAACTCATAGCTCTCATTCAATTGAGCCGTCGTCGTTCAAGTGAGTCGACTCAAAAGCCGTAAGAAAATATTGAGCTGGTACCGTGGCTACCGCTCTTAATTAAACGAGTGATGATCAATCACTAATGCCTACAGTCAATAAAAAGTCAACCTAAACACGATAATATTTTTAATCACCTGCTAAAACCGTCAAGGTTGTTAAATTTTTTTTTCATTCGGAATGAATTTTGAGTTTTTTGGTATAAGTTAATTAAAAAATCAATACGAACATTCTGTATATACAGTTTTTGACCTCTACCACGGTCCTTTCCCATTTTAATATTGTCACAACTAACTCTAACCACACACCAAAGTTGATTTTTTTAGGGTGAATTGCCTAATATAAAAAAAAGTTGTTTTTCAAACACAGTAAAAAAAATCATGTTTGCGGGATTCATCTTTTTATCTCTTAATAATATCTTTTATATCAAAGATATACATCCCGTATAGCGAAAGTCAAGAGGCCAGCCCTCTCATGAGATTTTATTTGGAAAAAATATATCTTATTAAATAGTACTTAATTTATGTAAAACGCAACTTCCCTACATTGTTTATTTAAGCTGCTTATAAAATAATATATTATCTTCTTCAGGAAATCTTAAATATATTTGTATAAATATCAAGAACTACTTCATTAGAATGATACTACAATCGAAAGAAGCTTCAAAAATATGAAATTAAGGCCTTTCTAGAAGAGCTTTGAATCCGTGACGCCAAGTGCAAACCAAGCACAGAATGGTACTTAATAAAAAAAATAATCTGAAACGAAACAAAAACAAGTATTTAACAAAATCGCAGGCAAATATCACAATATAGCATGATTTTAATTTTTCCTGGTATATATTTTTAAAAATTTAATGTTGTATTTCAAATTATAACACTCCCTTGTACTTAGATAACACGAAGTTTGTAATGTATTTTTATATATACTATACACAGAGGTATAACAAGTATTTACTCTCAAATCTTTTCAATCAATGTTTATTAATCTAACTTTTCTCTTTATAAAATTTGTTTTGGCTGTACGACATACGAATGTCTTACATTTATATTATTCTAGAGATTGTATTAATTTTATACCCTCTAATATTATTGTATCGTCTAATTACAAATTAATTACACATTTTAAAAATGATGTGTAGTATTTTCTTATGCTTGTATTATTAAACTATTTTACATTAAACCCCACACAACAGGCCCTGAGGAAAACAATATCCCTCAGGGCCTACGTCATCTTTGGGGACGCTGTATGGAGGGTCTTTTTGAGGGAAAGGATGGAGAGGAAGTTCTGGGAAGGGAAAAGGTATGAGGAGTGGGTAGGAATCTAGGGATCAGTGTGTCTAGGAGTGACGTACGAATGAATATACCACTCTCGCTGCAGCGCAAGGTGATGGGTCAAGAGACCAGTTGGAGAGGTCAAAAGGTCTCCACAAACCAGCCGCTCCCGATCAGGTACACCAGGTTGCTGGTGGGCAGGCGCATCCTGAACACAACTCACCCGATGAACCCGAGCGCCCCTGCTAAATCACAAAACGTAGCAAAACACTTGTGGTGACCTATGGCTGAGGTTTTGCTTATACAATAAATGGTTCCGCAGCGGTGGTACCCAAGCCCGCCACCCAATTTAAGAACTAGTACATGCAATAAATTATTATCTAAAATAATGCAATAACTCAGCAACACCACTCTTATTTTTTTTTACTTAATGCTAACCGGGTTTTGCTACAACCGTAGCTTCATCAGGACAGTATTATACAGCTCTGGTGAATCTAGCGAAATCCGGTCGGCATTAGTGTGAAAAATAAAAGTTGTGTTTAGTTATTGTTTTATTTTTAATTATAATTTCACATCACAAAGTATCTACTTCATATAACAACCATTATTTATTTTTAAGCAAAACGCCTTTACAGCAAAATACATCCGCGAGGGCCATAAACCACGCTCCTTTTCGACGTCATAATCGCCTTTGCCGTTTTTTCCCTCTAATCTTGACAGTAATAGGATCGGGCCACTGCTAGAACGGCTCTCACACTTTTTAAGGATTATGAACCACCCCTGGTTCACTGGAGAGCCGAGTGCTTTCTTTTGCTGCAGCGGGATCAATTCCTTCTGGGCTGCGAAGGCGGTTTAGATTGAAAGTAGCTTAAATCAGACGTTTAAATAACACCCAACGACGCGACTATCCGAAGATGTTATTATTTATTCTGTATAGATTTTCACATAACGGTTAACTACCACAATATCGAAATACTGTGAGCATGTGTATTATTTGTATTTGAGGCGATGCACTACGTCGTGTAATATTTTAAATTGAGCCGCTATTAAAAACAACCCTTACGTAGATGGCGATAAGGTTTAAATTCCCGCTTAATACCATCCGCCTGTTTTGATTTATGCAAGAAAAAAACATGGCCAAAAAGTGCCTTTTATTTTATTTTGTGGATGTTCAGCCATAAATATTAATTTTTTTTTGATCATTTGGCCTTTACATTATTTTTTTCTGGGCTTATTAAAAGACTTGTCTAAAAAATACTCGATTATTTCAAAGGCCAAGATGTATTTTACTCGCAGTATTTAATTAAAGCATCTGAAACATTTCTAAGCGACCAAATTTTCAAACCAAAAACACATGATTTTGCATTACTACGTATGGCATCGCCTTAATGTAAACTGTTCCATATCCTAAGGACCTGATCGCAATATTGTTATCTGCCTTGTTCCTCCAAACCTTCCTTAAAATCTTGCCTGGAAAGAAAGAAGACGAAACTACCTACCTACGCCAGTGATATTCACATTGTTATTGTATTTAATGTAAACTGTTCCATATCCTAAGGACCTGATCGCAATATTGTTATCTGCCTTGTTCCTCCAAACCTTCCTTAAAATCTTTCCTGGAAAGAAAGAAGACGAAACTACCTACCTACGCCAGTGATATTCACATTGTTATTGTATTTAATGTAAACTGTTCCATATCCTAAGGACCTGATCGCAATATTGTTATCTGCCTTGTTCCTCCAAACCTTCCTTAAAATCTTGCCTGGAAAGAAAGAAGACGAAACTACCTACCTACGCCAGTGATATTCACATTGTTATTGTATTTAATGTAAACTGTTCCATATCCTAAGGACCTGATCGCAATATTGTTATCTGCCTTGTTCCTCCAAACCTTCCTTAAAATATTTCCTGGAAAGAAAGAAGATGAAACAACCTACCTACGCCAGTGATATTCACATTGTTATTGTAATACACATGTCATTTGTTTTTTATTAATAATATTGTCATCGTTAATAGTTCATTTTATTTTGATGCTCGGATCATTATTCTCGTGAAAAAAGCCGTAAATCGCATCTCAAAATTTAATATCGTCGTCGGGTGAAATTAAACAGTCGTTGTTTTTTATATGTAGACAGTACAAGAGTACCAATTGCTCCCGACGGTCTGAAACCAGTGAGACTATGGCATCCCCATTTGGTGTATGTTGTGAAGCTCAAGGTATTGTGTGGAAAGGAGATAGGGAGAAGAAATGTGGATAGTATCTGGCTATTCAGATTTTGTCACCAAACATGGCTAATGCATTCAAGTAACGCTTCAATTGTATTCTGAATGTCTGAAACCAGGGCGATACTGAGAGTATCATCGAATCTGGAACTTGAAGCAACTATACTATATATATATTTATATTATTTTAAATGAATATATTGTGAAAGAACACAAATTTATCTGATAAAATTTACGTGCGCCCGCAGGGATTTGTACTACGACCTTCGGATTGCTAGTTGAGAGCCTTGCCTCTCGACCACGAATGCCATTGTTGTGGCCACGTGCTATGGAAATATAACTTTATTTGTGATGATATAAGGTGTACACCTATAAACTTTAAGTGATCCATGCGATGTAATTTTCCTGAAACCGACACCATCAAAAGAAACCAACATCATCATAAAATAAGGCTTCCTTCATCTCTCCTCGTTTTTCCAGTAATTTTATCTCGATCAAACGATGTTCTGTGTTTTATTTACAGTTCATTTAATTGTTGGGCATCAAACAATTGGTGTGGATTATTTTATTAATACATTGTATAACAAATAAATAAGTGAACTAAATCAATACATATTTAGTAATGTAAACAACCCCCTTTCCAATGATTATGAAATGTTCATGTAATGTTTTGATGAAAACTTACATACAATGTAAATTATTAATTTTCCTGGCTAGTATTTGCATTTTCCATTAATAATATTGACCATTGCCAGGCAGAAACAACGGTGTATAACCAACTCCTTTCATTTAAAATCCCGAAACATTTATTTCTCAATTACGGGGAAAAAATTGTACCCTAGGACAAAGGTGGCTTCGTTTACCTTTTGTTGAAAAAATTCCAAAGCCAAATTAAATTTTCCAGAGAAAAATATTCCAACGTTTCGAGAAATCCTCGCCTCAATTCAATCAGTTATTTATATTTTGGATCCCGCGCAAATTTTCCATGAGACTAAGTGATTTTTCCTTCGTGTTTTGTTTTTAAAATTCCAAGGTAATTTATTTAATTAAATTTTCTACAGTTTTTTAATAACTTTTTTTGCAATTGAGAAATTTGTGACTCTTGTGAGTTTTTAAAAGCAATTTTTACTACCACCACAGTAAGCTGAAAATGTTGCTTGTGTTGTGATGGAGGACTTAGCCAGCCGAGGAATTGAACACACTACGCGATGTCAACTCGGCCACCGACCGAGCTTTATCACCGATCGCAATTTAAAATATAAGGTTGAAAAATGTTATGATTCCCAAGATCGAACTATGTTACACAAATGCTGAGCATCTCATTTATATACGTGTTGATAAATAAAGATGGAAAATGGGGTAAAACAATATTATTGATTTCTTTGAAAAGAGATACCATATTGAAATTGGTTTGACGTCCGCGCAGCAAAGGGAAATTATGGTGTTGCGGTTTGAATAGTATTGATACTGTTTCGATAATTTAAAAATAAAATCACTAGGTATTCGAATATTTTAAATAATTTTACTGATATAATTATTCATTGTATTATTAACTGTGTTTTATTTCAATTTTATGAATTTTCCCATTTTCGTTGCTATGTGGTGTACAGTTAACTTTCAAATTATTTGGGTACTACCAGCAGGCATAATAAACCTCAGTATAAAAGATTAATTTAGTATTTATTCACAGAATACGTTAATTGAATAGTTTTTACCTAATTACAATTGGCAAGCAAATATCTATTAATAATCGCAATTAACACTTTAGCAAAAACAAATTTTAACATAAAACTTTGTAAAATAAACCGACTCACTTATCATTTATAACGAGACAAGAGTACAACCTAGAGAGCATTTACTAATCTTTAATTAAAATAAGACTAGAAGAATAGTTTGGAAACTAAACTAGAAAATTTTCTAAGAAACTGCGAAATCTGAGCAATAAATACAAAAGATATATTATACTCTAAAACAGAACGAAAGTCGTATGTATAGAAGTTACGAGATTGGTATAAAAAAGGTAATGACGTCACATTCACTTAAGGCACTAACGTAGTAAATTATAAATAATTTGTCGCAGAGGAAATAAGTGATTTTTTTCTCGTATTTGGTTTCCATTCACAAACCTGAGACTGGAATAAATTCAATTTGAAATCTGTGCGTTACAAATCCATTTTAGCTTTAAAAATGAAAATCTGTTTGAAATATGAGATTATTTAAACTTCAGGCGTCTTTTCCGGTGAAGTTGATAGAATGAATTATTCGTAGGTACTACGTATTCTAAGGGATTAATAATTTATGTGTCTTTGTGTGTCTCGCTAAGAACTTTCGAATGGTGAACTCTGTAATCGTGAAGTGAAAGCTATTAAAATAAAATAAAAACAGTGTTTTGCGTGTTCGAAATATTAAAAAAAGCTTCGTTGATAGAGTGCTCATGCTCTGGCAAAGTTGGGATGTTAGGTCAATTATTAAACAATAAATAATAAGAGGTTTTTCCTACTGTGTTTATTTTTTTATGTTACATCTTACCAGAGTGCCCCTGTCTGTACAGTGTAAATACAGGGGAACTATGCGTCACAGCAGGTTGGGCAGCATTGTGAGGCGGCTTAAGGTAGGGCCTGTATAAAAGGATTAACTAATGCACGTCTTATAGAAGCCCAGATTACATGAAGGAAAAAAACCTACCGGTAGCTAGTTCCACATACGAGCCGACAACAAAACCGGATTGAAGAAACGCGCCGTTCTTATGAAGCCTATATCAACTGTCCGTCGAGTTTCACGCACGTGCACAGATGCACCGATGCACCGGGGATTAATGCTGCTAGCTCCTTAGAACAGTTTTCATTAAACTACTTGTAAAACAGTTAAGCATGCCTAAATTACATTGGCAATTACGATAGCAATCGGTTTGTTAACAACGGATTGCACAGAATCGAGTAGGTTTGTCAAGTATTTAGGGGCTCCAGTCCAAAGGGGCTCCAGCTCCCAAATTCAATTGTTGGGCTTACTTGAGATTTGCCCTTGGTTAGCAGCTGGTCATTATTGGAAAATCCGCCAGCCTTGTAAAAGCCACCCAGTTTCTTGGAAGCCAGATTTACTCGGGCTTCTTGGAGTTGGAGTGGAACTCAAAGCATTTCACTAAACGTATTAACATACAAAGCAATCGCTCTGAACACCAGTTTATAGTCACTATGCATATACATTCGGAAGGTCATGCAATGGAGTACGAAGTATCACAGAGTGGTGGTCACGATCCTCAGCAATGAGCAACCTACTCAAGAGGACGATTGTAATTATCAGATTTGGTTGTGTTACACAGAGTCATTAACAACATAATTGACAGCCTTGCCATTGTCACCACTAGTAAATTTCATGTGCCGATTAAGAACACAAGACAAAATGTAAAATTCTTCTGCAATACATGCACAACCAACTACCAAATACACTCACTAACCCATTTGATCTGATCAACAAGTTTGGGGGTATTATTGACATATATACTGCCTCCATTTAGAGAATTAAGCATAATCTATGCCAGCACTTCGTTGAATCCTACAAATTAGAGTAGCGTTAGTAATGTAGTTTAAGTGATTTTTCTTATAATGTAGTATTGTAGGTACTAGTATTTTATGTTACTGTGGATGTGTTAGTAATATTGTTTATAATCAGTTTAACGATATTTCATGCTTTAAAAACTTTGTGTATAATATTCGATAACTTACTAGGTATACACTGTTCTTAAAATCTATGTAAAAGCCAGACGGGCGTAAAAACAAATAAAATAAAATTGTTGTAAAACACAAAGTTATTTGTATTGATAATAATTAGTTCTGATTTGTGAACTTGACAATAATTAGTTGTTTCTTCTCCTGGTCATCAGTTTCTTGTTTTAAGTATGGTTATTCCCTTTACACATTACACCTCTTGCTTGGTACTTGGCGACGATATCATTGTTATGTCCATTAGCGCCCTTGAAGTGAGTTTTCACAAAAACGGCGCTATATAAATTGGCCAAAAATTATTAATTCAAAATACCTTGTCTCCCGTCCGACCTCTCACGGCAGTTCGCACGTAGCCTAGTGCAGAAATAAAACTCTCTGTTTTCCTTTAAGAGCCGCTAATATTGTTTTCAATGATGTGAAAATCTATCGCCTAATGAGGTGCGCCGCCCGCCTTCCGTTGCTCATTACTATGCCGCGCGTGCCAATAAATAGTCGGCTGTTTTCGCAAATAAAAGCTGTGAAGATTAACTGGATGAGAAGACAATTGTGCTTCGAAATACCCTAAAGAGTCCTTCTCCTCTACTCCTTCTTCTTGGTGCAGTTGTCACTCAAACTCATAATTATACAAAATTACACATCAAACTTACCACACTTATGATTTTTTTACAATAAAACCTTTCGGTTCATCTTAATTACTATTAAATGACAACTATTTACATTTGGGAAATTTTTAATTTTAACATTCGAATTTTCTATTTGGAAAATAAAATTTTATGCTAGTAAGCACACACTAGTGACATTATTACAATTTAATCTCTGCGTAAGCTAAGTACTATTTTGGCGGAACGAAAATAAAATAAAATTCAAAAATGGTATTTAGGTATGTTTTTAACAAAAAAAATTACAAGGTTAGGTTAGGTGCATGTTACATGCAAAATTATTTAAGTTAAAAAAAAAAGTTTACAAAAAAGAACATTCTTTTATGTCCAAATTATGAATTATTAATAGTGCCTGCCTAATATGCTTAGATTAAAATAATAATGCATCTTCTAGCCAATCGTGTATTATCAGGCATACCAACATATGAAAATAAAATCTACAGAATTTATTGTAAATGTCTGTCATCCCATACAACGAAAGCGAATTTTCATTTTACTTAATTGAAAATAAGAATATATTATTTGCCATTTTCCCAAACGCCTTTATTTTATTTTTATTTTTTTTTAATATTCAAGGCCGAAAATTAACCAAATATTTATACTTTATTAATGTAGATTATTGGCGAATTGTGATCTTATTTTCTCAACTAACGAACTCCATTGTATAATTAACTGATACGAAATCACCCCTGTACGAAGCAAGGGCTGTTGATAATTGAATAAGGTTGGAGAAATAAAATTATTCTGACGTTTCTTAGGCACCCTTATGAAGATCGTACTAAATTCTTGATTGGTCTGTTTATTGTACATCCTAATACATATTTCATTACTTCCATTAAGTGGGATATGGAATAAGTCGCCCCAGAAGCGTCGTGGTGATAAAACGGGGTGTGTTTGTATGGCTTCGTGCAACTATTTCATTAGCAGAAGCAATTGGTAACTTTTGTCTTGCCAAGATAGGTTTTTGGAGTAGCACAGAGGGAAATTAGATATACAGCCGAATTAAAATGCATACTGTTTTTGAACCACATTCAAAATGAGATTCGAAACCTTAATGGAACTCATTAAGGTCTCGAACTTAAATTAACTAATGGAACCGCAATACGGGGAACATGCATGCATAACACGTTTACTGCAATAAAGACATGAATCAAATATAAAAATATCCAAATCTGACTTATTTGGTCAAAACTAACCATTTCCACTTGGAAATGTTACTGATAGAACAACACACCTGACCTACCAAAAGTTGCGGCAAATTAAATAAATACAAAATATTTAAGTTCGTTTCCGGAAAAAATGCTAATTTTGAATTGTGTCAATATTGCAAAAAACGTGCGATATGAAGCGCAAGTTTGCAGTACCTTGAAAAAAAGTTATAGAAATGAACAATATGTTTATGCATTACCTGTATGTGATGGAATATACATAGTATCCATTCTTGTATCTATCCTTGTTCTTAACAGGAATACTAGATTTCAATACCTCAGAAGCCCGTTTATTTTAGATATAATTTTTTTTTAATAATCTCTTCAGCTATTCTTAATCCACCTCTGTTGAAAATTTTTAAGTTACATGTGCCTTGCAAGAATACCGTGCACTTTTTTATGCTCCAAAAACCAAGACTTCTGCCTATCAGAACGCGCTAATCAATAGATCGAATTAAATGCTTAACGATTCTGAATTGACCATCGACATTTTCAACGTCACTTACAGACAGTTTAGCCTCTATCCTTTGACGCATGACACAAAATAGTAAAACCACTCTCATGACCTTTTTATGCATGTACCTCAAATTTATAATTTTGTTTGGTAGGTACTTCGTCGCTTGTCTGAATTCCCCGTACAATTTGGCAGGCGTGTACTGCCGCTCTGGGAAGCATTATTGGATTACCAAAAACCTCTGGCATAGGTCACCCCAAGTGGTTTGCTATGTTTAGTGACTTAGCAGGGGTGCCAGGGTAAATAGGGTGAGGTTTACTTAGATTTTGGCTGCGGATACGTCGGCGGACCGAATAGGCAGAAACTTACCTCTTTTCTTCTTAGAACTTGCTGTTTTCCTTTTTCATAAAATTACCCTCCACATAACAATACTAAAGATGAAATGGGCCCTGAGAGAAATTATTTTTTCCATGGCCACCTGTGTGACGCAAATTTATAAAAAACACTTCAATTTTAAAACAGACACTTAAATTCTAAGAAATTCCTACAATTTTTTTTTTATTTTTTTTTATATTAACTCCACACAGGAGGCCCTGACACCCTGGGCCTACGTCATCTTTGGGGATGCTGTGTGGAGGGTCTTTTTGTGGAGAGGAAGGAGTGAACATGGGTCTTGAAGAGTCCCATGTTGTAGGAGGGAGGAAACACAGAGGCCGGCAGTTCGTTCCACAGCCGAGCTGTTGAACTTAAGAACGAATCGTAGAAGCGACCCGTTCTCATGTGACAAATGTCAACCGTGTACAAATGTTGGGCGCGCGTTTGGCGTGTATCCCGACTATGCACCGGTGCCGAAGGGGTCAATGACGCTAGTTCCTCAGAGCATCTTCCATTGTAATACCGATAGAACAAGGATAGCATACCTACCTGACGCCTGTGCTCTAAAGATTGCAGTCCGCTTGTTAAGATTGGGGAATCTATCAAACGGACCGCCCGTTTTTGCACAGAGTCAAGGGTTTTTTTCAGGTATTTAGGGGCTCCGGACCAGAGATGGCTACCAAATTCGAGAGTAGGGCGCACTTGCGATTTGTACAGGGTCAGCAGTTGTGTACTATTAGTTCATTGAAGTGGAGTTACAGACACTTAGACGGAGTCACAACCGAAATGAGTATTTTTGTTAATATTTTTCTTCCATATTTATGACAAACTCCCTATATTCTGTCAATTTTTCAATAAGAAAATCCTGGGAACTATGTTACAACCTGAAGAAGAGCAAACGTTTAACCTAAATAATATAACACAAATGAAAGAATATCTTTGTTGTAAACCACTTTATTACATTTATATACGTCGACCGGTTTCGGTTGAACTCAACCTTCATCAGGAGAGTACAAATATAAACTAAATTTCCTTATAAAACCTTCAATAATTTAATATCAGTGAGTACGACTGAAAAAGCAAAATTGTATAAAATATATTCTATTAAGTACAGAGTATTACCTATTAATATTATTTTTTTATTGTTTACTTAATAATCTTCCTCTGTATTATATTTTAGTTTATATTTGTACTGTCCTGATGAAGGTTGGGTTCAACCGAAACCGGTCGACGTATATAAATGTAATAAAGTGGTTTAAAACAAAGATATTCTTTCATTTGTGTAATAATGTCAAGCCACAAAGTGTTTGCTTCCTTCGATAATATAATAAATAATATAATCTTTATTGTATAGCGGCTCTCCTGCCTCTACACTGTACAGTGTACACTACTGTACTGGCTTGGCACAAGGGCGCTCTGTGGGATGACACATAAAGCGTTATTAAAAAGGTAATATGGATATTCCATCTTATTCAAAATAATCAAAATCGTTTAGACCTATTAACAGTTGGGACATATTGGGACCGATTTCAAGGTACATAAAATATCTTTAACTATTCTTTCCATCTATGAAACTGGCATTGAGTTCAAAATAGTGTAAAATAGTTAACTGGAGTTCCTCGTGTATTTTATTAAAAGTGTATTATTGTCGAACCGCGCTGTACTTCAGAGCCAAGGATATTGTGTACTGCTCAACCACGGAGGTCGTAAATTTGGGTGAACGTTAATGTCATATTTATCCTGTAATGTCATAAAGGAACAAAACAATTGCATTCACTAGATGTAAAAATTACACTAACCACATTTAAAAATGACATCCACCAAATGTAAAAATTGCATTCACCCCATTTAAAAATTACATTCACCACATGTAAAAATCATTTGGAGATCAAGTATATTGATGGAGAGTGATCTTTTTTAATAATTTTACTTTAAGTTATATTTAAATATTAATATGGGAACATACATGAATTGCTAACTGCGGTTTGAAGCCAATGACTTTCACCAAATCTTTTTAATTTGGCACATTATGGCAAGCGATCGCTCAAGACGTTTTAGCAAACTTTCCATAAAACTTTATACCAAAAATCGTTCGACTGGTTGGGACAAATCTGACCGGGGCATCGTGACATTATAAAATTTTTTTTTATAAAGCGATGGTGTGAGATTTTTTGGACATTGGAATGAGAAACAATCAACATATTGCCTCAAATATTTATACTTCATTTCATGGATAAATTCCTAAAATTTGCAAGTAATTTTTTCGATGACGGTTAAAAAGTTAAAAAAATTATTCATATTTTTTTACTGTGTAAACGTATAAAATGTGAGATGAAAGTTTTCTTACTAATTCCCTGGAAAGTTATGGAGTTTTAAATAAAAATGTTTCGTACAGTTTTTTTGGTAACGTTTTCAAGCTTGATATTGGAATTGTGTATTTAAGAATATCAATCAAAGATATTATATTTTAGTTTCTCAAAAGATATTGTTTTATGACAATATAAGACATATATAAAATCATTTTTTTAATGATAAATTAATGTTTATAAGACAGGTATTATAGGTCTTGACAGGTTGTATGCAGAGCACAAAGGATAACAAATTATTTTAAGCAATAATTAGTCGCCTGAAATATCAATACAAATTGAAAATATCTCCCGAGTAAAAATTCAATTCCCGACAAAGGGTCAAATAAAGGTTCAATTCCCGTCGGCGGCATTTATTTTTACTCGGGAGATATTTTCAATTTGTATTGATATTTCAGGCGACTAATAATTGCTTATAATAATTTAATAAATAACATATTTAAAATTCCTCGAAAGCATTCCGAAATTCTATGAGGAATTTCACCGTCGTCGGAAATGATAGGAAAACATATTTAAAAGCCTGAAGGGTTAAGTATAAACCCTTGACGTCCTCCAGAAAGCGTTTCTAGGATTTCCCTTTAAAAACAAAGGATGCATAATTGAACGCGAAAGAATGGAACGGTTCGGAGCGGGGCCGATGGAAATCTTCATCATGTTTGGCGCTCAGAGAACAGGAGCCTCGCCAAAGGAAACTGCAATTTATTTCAACGAGAGCACTAGACCAGCCATTTTCAAGTAAACAATTGAAAGATTGGGCCCAGCAGGAAGACCTGAAAGAAATACATCTCTTGACTTTCATTCTGCTAGAAACTGATAAAAAAAACGACCATTATAATAAATTGAAATTTATCGTCATTATTTTCAACTAAATTTAAATTTTCCTTATGCAATTGAGACTTTTTAGAGCGTATTGCTCCATTAGGATAACAGATAAAATAAATAAAACGCTGGAATATTATGCATCAGAAAAGCAAAGTTGGTATAATAAGCTTGAATCGTTTAAAAATTCACCGGCAAGCAGAAATTCCGAGTTCGAGCCTTTTTTTCATTTCGATGTGCTTTATTATAAATGGATACTGTTTCCTGATACCAAATACATTCGTGTTCAAATACCAAAACTCCATTTTGTAACAAATACGAGTTTCTAACTCTCCGGAGCCGATGGAACAATAACCATTAACCATTAACATTAGACATTAACCCACTCAGGAGGCCCTGAGGAAAATAATTTCTCTCAGGGCCTATGCCATCTTTGGGAATGCTGTGTGGAGAGCCTTTTTAAAGAAAGAAACGAGAGGAAGTTCTGGGACGAATAAAAGGTATGAGGGTTGGATAGGAATCTAGGGATCAGTGTGTTCAGAAGTGATGAACGTATGATCTATCTGCGGCAAAAGGTGGTGGGTCAAGAGAAATCAGCGCCCTTGAGGTAATTTTGCACAAAATCATGCAAATATTATTATTGTTATTGGAGGGATCAAAAGGTTTCCCCAAACTAGCCTCTCCCGATCTGGCAGCTGGTGAGCAGGCGAATCGTGAACATACCTCACTCGATGAACCTAGGCACCCTTTTTAAATCCCCAAACGTATCCTTATTTTGGAGATGTTGTGGGTTTTAAGGAAATTTGAGGAGTGGGAGGAAAAAAATCAGCGGAAGGTTGGGGAATAGAGGAAGGTTGGGGAATATGGTTATTTAGATCTAGTCAAAGCTAGATATCAAGCAACAACGTACCGATTCTCAATAAACTCTCACGAACCAAAAATAATTGCCTGCAAACATACAATACATAATTTGTACTTCAACATTTTTATAAATTTCTTATTTACGAAATTGCTTTCATAAAATTGATAATAAAAAATTTACAGATCTTAAAAAACTCTTATTCTTGTATAGACTTCTTTCAATTCTTGAATCACAAGAACTTTGTGAAATTTAATGGAAAGTTTTTTGGTTTTACAGTCACGGACAGGAAGCACGAGGAAAGACATTATTTTCTTATTTTGTATTTTTACAAAGTTTTGTTGGGAAGTTTTTAATCTCAGCTGCGGTGTAACTTGCAGCGACATGTTTTAGGTTCAAAATAAGATTTTTTACAGAACTAAAATAATAGTTGTAGTTTTTGTTATTTCTAATGCACAAAATAATTAACGAACAAACGATTTAATAAACGTATTTTATGAATTTTCTAGAATATATATATATAACACAGTATTGAGTTCGCAACTAAACACATGCTTAAAATAAATGTTCGCTTGTCGTGGTAAAGCTGAAAAACGTTTCATTTTGTGTTTGAGGCAATTTAATGTAACGTTAATAATAAAAAAGCTTTTAAGCGTAAAGTAACATTGATTGAGTGTGGCTTATATTCTCAAAGGATGAAAATTGAACAAGGAAGAGTGTTGTGAAATTGTAAATGAAAACTTAGTTGGTTCCTTAGTAGATGTTAGATATCCGATTACCAACTAAAACACGCAAATTCATTTTAATTTTTACTCTCCAAATTTACCAACTTGATGACTTTTCACTAATTGCGGCGCTATTCATACTATCAAAATATTACTAATTATTTCTTAATCTTGTTTTAAGTGATCATCTTTAACTATTTATTTCACATTCGGAACACTTGCAATTACGAAATTTCATCTATTTTTAACGCCTCTATTGAACTACCTTGAAATTTAGACTATTATCAGCAAAGATCAAAATTTATTTTTAGTTTGAAGAATACAATTGAACCAGATTTAAAATAGGTCACCGTTTTCCTTACAATGTTTCTGAAGCACTTAGCTTTGCGAGGCGGGTTTGTGTACCGCCGCCCGAAGAAGCATTTATTGGATAACCAACACCTCTGCCATAGGTCACCCCAAGTGGTTCGCTCCGTTTGGTGATTTAGAAGGAGTGCCCGGGTTCATCGGGTGAGGTGTGTTCAGGATGCACCTACCCACCAGCTGCTTGGCGTTGCTTGCCAGATCGGTAGCTACAACTGGTTTCTGGACGCATCACCTTACGCCTTAGTGAAAGGGATATATTCTGGACAAACCCTCATACCCTTACCTTCCCAGAACTTACTCTCTTTTCTTTCCTTCAAAAATACCCCCAAAGAGCATCCCAAAAGATGGCATATGCCATGAGGGAAATTATTTTCCTCCTCCTGTGTAGGGTTAACACAAAAAAACTTTTATTACTTTTTTTTTTAATTCGGTAAGAAATATTTTTATTAAAAGTTATATAAACAAAACTCAATGTACATTCTTATTATTGTAGGAGATAAAAGTTATCCTTTTCTAAGGAGAGCTCACTAAAAATATTTAAAAACATTGAATTTCTTAATAAGACCCATGCATAAATTATATTCCTCTTCTATTCAAAAACCTTCCGACAGAAAGGCAGAATGGTAAATTTAAATAATATTGCTCTGAAATATTAAGTATTCTATAAAAAAAATTTAAGAAAAGAATTTCCGAAAACGATGTAACAAATACTTGATAAACGATTACTTTGCTTAGATTTCGTTCTTTTTTATTCAGATATTTGATTTTGATAGTAGCCGGAATCACCACAAATGACGGAGGTTCTATTTTGAATCTTGAAAAAATAAATTATACGGTTCTTAAAAGATTAAAAGAAGCCCTAAAACAAAATAAAATTTGTATACGTACTTTATTAAACTTTTAAAAGAAATCCGATATCGAAGTATTTTTTTCCAAACATCTTCATTATTCAGGGACTAGGCGGTCGGTTTTCAAAAACGTATTAAGATTCTAAATAAAATTCCGTAAAATATACAATATAAATAAAAGTCAATCACTGAATTGTCAACACCAATGATGAGCAACCCGCGCCCCGCGATAAAGAATATTCAACGGTTTCTGTTGTTTTACAGAGTTATGAATTAACTGCTCAAAATAATAAGATATTTCTTGGTTCGACCTTAAATAAAGTAAATAGTTCACCTTGGCAGCGCAATGCTTTTCTGGTTGGTTTCATTTTCCGAACGATAAAAATAAACAATTGCCCAAAATGACTCAGTTCTTCAATATTTCAGAATGTACTTCTGTGAGGTGGGGTTGGGCGGGGCTAGTTGAACCAAGGGGCTAGTTGAACCAAGGGGCTTGTTGGGCCACGCCAATGTCTGCGGAGCCGAAGATGCTGAACATGTTCTAGCAAGTTATAAGTGTGAGGACCGCACCACCAAGCATCCAGTAAGCACATGGCATCCGTAGCGTCTGCACGGGGATTCTTTGTGATTTTTGCTCCAAAAGTAAAAATAGACGATCGACTGCTTTTTTGAAAATAGATACCAAGGAAAAAGGTACCAAGTCAAGGTAAGTCAATTTGAAATTGGTGTTTACTTAACAGTATCTTGTCAATTGCAAAATTGTAATACATTTAGTGGTGTCTGAGTTATCCGATGAAATTTGTAATAATACACGGGTGGGGCTAATTGAACCATTTTGTTCAACTTTTACGATTTTATCGATTAAATAATTCCAAGAAATTTACCTGTTTTATTATACTTGTTTTTTTTACATAAAATAATCGTTCTATTTTCCTAATTCTGTATTCTCTCATTATTTCAATAAATTTACTTTAATATCTTAATTTGTTTTATTGAACCATGACTGTGAATGATAATAAATATATGACACTATATTGTTCAACAAGCCCCGTGTGGTGGTTCAACTAACCCACCTATGTGGCAAGTTGAACCATTTCTCCTTCTGCGTGAAAATTAAAATATCTTGCATAAGGTCAACGTATTATTTCATTTCATGAATAACATTATAAAGGCAGATAATGAAGCTATCTTAATAAATTGAAAAAACAAAAATATCTATAAGAGTTTCGAGTCTGGGGTCAAATTAGCAAAATCATGTTCAACTAGCCCCGCCCTACCCTACTTCTGTTTACTTCTTACGGTTTACTCCAGAATTTACTTACTGTCATGCTGTTTGATACGATCCAAGATTATATTATAATGTAAGAATTGATTCACTTTATGTGGTATCTTCACAAAATTATGAATACTGTTAAAATTGTGTGGAAGATTTCAAATTTATTTTCAGACTATTTATCGAATCGTATTCAAAATTTATGTAATTTCATATATTCATTCATATTTTTTTATTTTTAAATCGACATAAAATTGGACATTCTGAAACGGTTCCAACTGGCTAAAATTTAATTATGAATTTTGACAGAAAATGCCAACGACTGTGGCCAAAGTGTACCGGCGTGACGTAAACGCTGCGGAATTTTAAAGAGTTTTTTTTTAAATTTAAGTTTATAACTTTTTTCATCAACATAACTTTGCAATCGTATTTTTTCCATTAAAAAATCTGTAATAATAACCCATTTTGTCAAGTTTCCTACTCTTTGCGATGCACTTGCGCGTCACTAATTTTCCTAAAAATGTTATTGATTGATCATAGCGATATTCTGTTTTCACTCGGGATACTCTAGCATTTTGCATTTCGTCTTTCTATAAATTTGTTTCCCACGTTCCGGTTCCGGTTAAAGATGGTGGCCGTTTCAATGGTTCAGCAAAAAATATATATTTTTTAAATGTGATCGATCGTGTTTATTAATTAAGTAGGTAAGTATTTAAGTACCTACTAACAAATCTTATGATTTGGAAAAAAATCATATTCTATAGAAATACATAAAGCGAGTGAGGCAATAAAATAACTTTTATTATAAAAAAAAGTAAACGCCAACACATAAATACTTTATTTTTAAAGTCACCGCTATTGGATGTTGGATATTTGACATCTGCTACTGAAGGAATTAAACTATTTTTATTTACAACTTTGTATAAATGTGTACTTCAATTTTTTTTAAAGTTAATTTTAAAAATAATGTATTAAAAATAATTATGATTTAATTGCTAGTCAAACTACAGCTACTAATGAACTACTAAAGTTAACAGAATAACTTAAGTAACCAACCAACTACTAAACCATTTCTCCGAAATTGCAGGCGTTTGAGATTGAATTTCACATAATTCTGACACGATTCTCGTTACCCAAAAAGATTGACTCATACAATACATTCCAATGAAATTTGAAAACTTTACTGAAGTATTTAACTTGCTTGATCTTTAGCGTGTCTCCCTGGGACGTCTTCAACATGCAATTTGCATCGAAGTGGTCTGCGCGTCAATCCATTTAAGCGTCCTTTCTTTAGCCTGTTAATTAACCTAACATGGGGCTAGAATTGTTTACGAATCTGCTGGAAAATATTATTTAGGTACAACGGCAATTACGGGATAGTCATAGAGGCGCTGTTGCGTTCTTATTTCTCGTCAAAACATATTCCACTATTATCACGCGATTCGCGGGGGCGTCGCGCGTTGAGTGCGTTAGAGTTCAAATTGGACCAATTGGGAAACTGTGAAAAAATATGACCCTTTAGTGTAGTGAAGAAAATCCTACATGAAAAGTTACAAAAATATTAACCAAAATTTGTACATTTATATGTGTATCACTGAAAACTCACTATGGACGTGCTCATGCGTCGGCGTCGTCATGCGATTGGCACAGTTAACGTTAAAAAGGTGTCTA
Organism: Hesperophylax magnus; assembly: GCA_026573805.1. NCBI lineage: Eukaryota > Metazoa > Arthropoda > Insecta > Trichoptera > Limnephilidae > Hesperophylax > Hesperophylax magnus. The sequence continues at coordinate 1,957,721 of JAIUSX010000053.1, forward strand.
TAATTTTGCAGTTGCAGAAACGCATTTTTTCCGCTCGCATCTCCATTACCATAATGACTTGAATCCATTAACTACCGACATGGCAATACGCTATAAGTGTTCAGTATTTTAATTTGAAGGCGGGTTTGGGTACCGCCGCCTCGGGAACCATTTATTGGATTACTAACACCTCTGCCATCGGTCACCCCAAGTGGTTTGCTACGTTTGGTGATTTAGCAGGGATGCCCGGGTTCATCGCTTGAGGTGTGTTCAGGATGCGCCTGCCGATCGGGTATTAGATTTGGAAAATTAAATTACTTTTTTACATTGTAGTGTATAATGAGCATTCGTATGGCGGTAACAAATATGTACACAAAGATCTATTATTTTATTCTTAACGACTTCCTCCGACGTCCCGACTTTTTCTGCCATTCACTTCTTGTAGTATCTTGAAATCCATGTTTTTACTGTTAAAAAATGACATTAGATCGACTATAATTCGACTCTTTATCTCATTCTAGGGCAGAGATAATGAGTTATCCTCGGGCGTCTCCTACTTCTTCTACCATCCAAACCACTCTCTAATCACTCCTGACACTAATAAGAACAAACTTTGAAATTTTCATAGTCTATAGGACACACATTTGTGGAAATTGCCTTTTATTTAAATAGAAGTACCTACTCGTATTTAATTTATTATAAGTTATGTAGGTATTTATTACTGATAATGTAAATGTGATATTTTGCTTGATTGATGTTTTCCATATTATATTTGAATGTAATGGTAATGGTTTTAAAAAAATACTGAAGAGGATCGGGTTCCTGTGCGTTCTCATATATTAATTTCGTATTAAATTTATACTCGACCGTTTCAAGGTATGTTTGACGCGAAATGAAATTTCCTATTTGACAAAGATAATTTGTACGTCGCTCGCTAACTTTATTTGTTTTTCCTTTCACACTTCTGTTGATATGAAATTTATATTAGAATGAAAAATGTACGTTTCAGGAAAAAGAAATACGAATTAAATTTAATTCCTCGTGGTTTTAATAACATAGATCTTGGTATTCATTTTTTCGAAAACATCTTTAGGTACAATATTGACCATGGTTTATATTAACAATTGCTGTGAAAACTTGACTTCTTAACTTTTTTAGGATTTATCGAACGACCTTTTTATAAATTCAATTAGCCTGTTAAAGTCCAAACTTTTTTCAAAGCCAGTGGGACTATAGCATTCTCACGTCGGGGTATGTTTTGATGCCGAACGAACTAAGGGGAAAACCAAGGAGAAAAGTAAGGTCACATGACACTTTAAAGCCATTCCAAACAACGAATCAAAATTACGATCTCTGGTAAGGGCGACACTAACAACCGAGCTGACCTGGCCGAAGGGGTACGGCTCTCGACTAGCAAGCTGGAGGTCGCGGGTTCAAATCCCGACGCGCACAAGTCAATTTTATTTGATTATTTTGTGTTACTCATTAAATAATAATATATTTCATATTTGCGCGCACGTTCCAGAGTGGAAGATACTCACATTATCGCCTTTGTGTAAGACCACCATTCAGAGCTTTAGAGTTGCTTGAAAGGGTTCCTACCTCTTCCCTATATCCTTCTCCTCCCGACTACCTCCAGCCTCACGATATTCCCCAATTGGGGATGCCATAGTCTCATTTGCTCCAGACAATTGGGAACAGTTGGGAATCCTGTGCGGTTTAACAATAAAAAATACTAAATAAATTCTGCTATCACAGAACATCGGGCAAATATAATTACGTATCATTTTGTTAAATAACTACATTAATACAATTTTTTTTTAATATTCCATGCCCGCGACGGGATCTGTACCTAGATACCTATTGCTCTGGCGTATAGTTTCTTCTATGTGGTCCTTCGATATTTCGCGAACATTTAATAAATACCATTCACCCAAAAAAAATTATTGCATTCCTTTAATTTTTTTTCCAATGATCGTCGGCTTATATGAGTATCTACTCTGCATATATTATTAACGGCATACATTACATTCATTACATTACATTATACATTACATTCTTGAATCTTTTATCGGAAAATTAGAAACGCCGCCAAATTACGTGTTGTGGAAAAAACCTTTAAACATTCTGCTTTTCACTAAAATAATACCGACACCTTGCCTTAAGGTTAAGATCTGGATTCGGTACACTAATGTTCAATATATTGCCTTTTTAAGTGTTCTCAAAGAACCTTACTTTAATCCTTAAAGCCTGTAATCATAGTAGAGAATTAAATTATGGCATTTTATCAAACAGAAATTCACGATAAATAATCTACGTGATTCTTCGGCGTTTATTACATTTTGTTTGAGTAACGACATAAAAATATGTTTTTGTTTAGCTGCTTTGATATAAAACCACAATTTACATTAAAAAAGTTTTTCCTTAAAACATAATGGAATACCTGTAGTAAAGTTCATGAGTTCAGTTCATACAGTTCAGTCCGTGGGGTAAAACGTATTTATCGTTCATTTTTAAGACAAAGGACATGAATGTTTTAATAAAAAGGATTTTTTACCTTTCATGAAAAGAAGGGCAATAATTTTATATGTGTTATGTTAAACGAGACGCCAAAAACGTGCGGATTTTTTCCCCTTACTTTGTCCCTATATTTATTTACACATAAATTACCTACATAATGTTTATTAGATTATTAATACATTTTTTTTATAAAACCTATTGCGTTTGCATTCAGTAAAAGTTTCGTTTCTAAGATTAGTTTTTACCTTATGTACAAGACGTGTGGGTCTGTACAAGAAAAACTGTTAATAATAAGCATCGGCATACTTCAGCCCTCGACCTGTTTAATGATTTAAGTAAAACACCCTGAAGAGTTCTATCCAAATTATCATAAAAAGATGATTTAAATTAAAATTCACATTTTAATTACATTTATTATACTAGTATACAGACAGTACAAATGGGTGTAGCTTATAGGTACTTCCTATTTTTTACAGCCAACCCAATTTACAAGAAGTAGAGTATGTATTTCAATACTACTGTGTTTTAAAACACAAGTAGAAACAGAAGCAATCGGTTTGTGGACAGTATCTCTCCAAAAGGAATGCTTTTTATTAATTGGATTAAGGCTATACAATACAGCAGATGCCCAGTAGTATGCGACCTGCAGCGATTGGCCAGCCTTAGGTGGCTGGCAGCGGTGGCCAGATGTCGATAGCCAGCAGTAATTGGTCAGCCATAGGTGGCCAGCAGCGGTGGCCAGTTCAGTCAATGTTCATTTGATTATAAGGGCCGGCATATGGAGACGCCTCACTATTGTAATGTCTTGATAGAGATGCCTTCGCCTCATCAGCTGTTGGAGTGCCGGCGGTAGCTCGTTGCGCGTAGTCAAGCAGCGGGCGGTCCGGTTCAGTTATACAGGTGTCAGCGGTGGCTGTGAAAGTTTACGCATATTTCAATTGAGAATCAGAGACGGTAAGTCAAGTTTCTAGAAAACGATCAAGTTTGTAGGGTGTTGAATTGACCAATTGTAAATTTTGAATAACATTAATATTTTGTGTTTCGGTTAATATATCGTGCCTGCTCTGCAGGCATTCGATAGGTGTGACGTCGACGTCAGCTGTCAAAAACATATTGCTATTTTTTTTTCAGTTTTGTGCAAGTGTTCAAATTTGCGAGGTCAATAATTTAACTTCGGTGGTAAACAACATCAATTTGTCTCGAATTGTATCGCTTAGTAACAATTGTTTTGATGCATTAAATGACTTGAGTGTCGTAGGTATTTTCGACTTTGTCAATATTATGATTGTTCTAAAAAAAGGGGTCATCGAACCCTGCAAGTATTTGATTCATGTCACCAAAGGCCGTTGCATGATGTTCGATGCACCTTAGATGAATTAATAGAGAAAGATACCTCACTGAGACAATACGCGATGATTCACCAAATTAGGTCGAGTGGACATATTTTTGCCGGCCGTTCATATAGCTATTTTATTCGTACACACATCTTCTGTGAATGGTTATCCGTTTCATAAGCGGTGCTACATTTTTTTATTAGATTAGTGTGAATATAACGTGTATTATTTATGTACTAGCAGTTAAAAACCCGCTCCGCGGGTTTTTAACTGCTAGGCCCTGCGGGCGGCTCTTCCTTGAGCTTCGCCCATTTTAAGTGATATTAACAACAGTTACATTTAATAGATAGAAATTAGGACATTCACAGAGAGAGGGTGAGTATATATATTGTTAAAACACGGAACAGGAAGTGAATGGCACGGACGGAATGACAGTTGTTTGAATAAATTAAATTTTACGTATTTGTGATGGATTATTTCAAATGAAACACTATTATTGACTACATGTCTACAACTGATATTAACTGTTATCGTACCTAATATAATTAGCTCATAGGAGACTTGCAGTGCTTAAATATGTGTTACAACCGTCAATGTCTATAAGTTGAATCAATATCGTATAGTTTGTCACAATTAAAGATAGTTATAACAGAGTTGACTTAAATAATAAATTATTACATATTGATTAATTGTACCCGTGTTTATGAATAAAAGGAGGGTAATCATTTGGTAATTCTTTACCTACAACTGTTACTGTATCTAATAAAGTTTAAAGTTAGATTAGATATACACCTTCATCAGGAGAGTAAAAATCTATATATAAAGGTAGATCATTACAATATAGCGCCCCTGAGGTGATATCTCACAAAAGCGGCGCTATGCAAATTGTCCAATAAATAAATAAATATAATGTTTACATTTTATTGTGTATACACCGAAGTCAAAAATTAAATATAGATTGCAATTGGGAAAGAAGAAGTGGTAGGAGGGGGGAGGGGTAAGAGTAGGCTGGGTTTTTAATAATTAGGAATTACAATATCGTTAGACGGGAAAGACCAGTTAAGTGGGAAAATATTTAAAAGAGAGTTTATAAAAAAATTCTTGTTAATTATATCTGCTTTTATATTAACATGTTTCCTCATTTCTAAAATTTCAAAATTATTTATAGTGAAGTATTTTAAGACCTGAAAAAAACAAATAGAATATAACCATAAAACAATATATTCACAAGACAAATAGCATTTAATAACGGTTATTCTAATAAATTGATAGTTTAAATACTAAATAAAAAAAATTAAACATTTTCTCATCAAACAGTCTTTCTAAAGGTAGAAATAAACAATGGCGTAGAATTCTGCTTGTGGATAACGATACTTCTAAAATTATATATAAAAACAATTCTGGTACTATTCAACTGGCGTTTTATACTAATAACAATGAAGAAATATATTCTTAATAATAAAGATAGCAAAATTCAAACAAAAAAATCAGGAGTTTAAAAACACAATTGGGATGATTGTAATTTCTTTTACAAAGGTAGAACCAATGGAAACTTTGAAGTCAGAACTAAAGAATATCGCAGAGCTCTAAATGGAAATAGTGAATTTGAGTTTGCAAATCATCTTTTGAATAATGATCACACTTTCGATAAAAATTCAGGTCTTAAAATAATTCACTCAGGATATAAAGTATCGCAAATAAATAATTTTGAAATTTTACAAATTAGAAAACATGTCAATATAAAATCAGATATAATTAATAAGCAAAAAAAATATAAATAATAATGAAAAATGCCATTACAAAGTGATAAGCTTCCAGAAGAAATCTTCTTATTAGATGCTTGTTAATCGTAAGTAGTCAAATATTGTGAGCTGCATATTTAAATATTCGCGCCATTCATTTGGTTCGTTTTTAAACCGCCAGAGGCTCGCTCTGTCGGCCATCTATAGCCTTGCGTATCCGCCATATTGAATAAGGAACGCGTGATTTTTTTTATAAACGTCAAACATAATCATGTAACTGTGGATAATTTTCATTGTAATGTAATTAATCCAATGGATTATGAACTTTCTAAAACATATTTTCTTCGATATTATCCAAAAATTATATGAACAGAAACGATGCTTTTGAAGAAATCTCGTATTATTATGAGGCGATCCTATTTTAGTATGAAATCGTGTCTTAATTTTCAAGTTAGCTGAATTTACCCGAAACAGACAATTTTAATTCGACCAATCAGAGGGCCTAGATCGTCCAGACGCTGGCGTAATAATACTATCAGATAATATCATTGGTTCTTACAAAACAAATGACAGATTTTTGTCATATATTTTTTATTGTGAATACCGCACAATAGTCCCAACTGCTCTCAACCGCCTGTAGCCAGTGAGACTATGGCATCCCGAATTGGGGTATGTTATAAGGCTGAAGGTAGTAGGAGGAGACGGGGACGAGGAAGGTGGGGTAGTCCCTGGCTATTCAAATCGGGTCACCAAACAAGGTTTAAGTAATTTCAAACAATGTTTCGTTTCTTAACCACTGGAGCGACAGAGAGAATAATGAAAAATAGCTTCACTTGCTCGCCACCTTTGAAAGTTAATTTGGAAAAATTTCCGACCACATTAAAAAAATTATTACTCCATATTTGTATATGTAAACATATAAAAAAAATATACTGCTATGTAGCCAATAAACTCACGTATATTTTATTATTTTTTTTGTATTTGTATAATTGATAGAAAAATTATAAAAAAATCGTAAACTTTGTAAATGCGCGAATTTTGTGCGTGAGTATATTTGAAATTGCCGCCAGTGGATATTTTGAATATTTACATTGAATATTTTCTACGTTTTATGTTCTCTATGACCTGTTCTACAACCACAGATCCAAACATATACTAGAAAATCATTTTTTTATATGCTGACATCAAGATAAAAATAATACGTGAAAATTATTTTGTGTTATTTGGTACGTGAACCTGTTAAATTTGAATGAACTAAATTATGATATTTTATACATTTACCACAAAGAAGTGGTACTACATTAGGAAGATACATTAACTGTTTACAATTACCAATAAGAATAACTGCCCTACTTGCTTTATTTAAATCATTTGATCGTTTTATACAGATAGCCTATTTCACGATGTCAAAATCAGAGTGCTGCTTTTTAAATAATTGTGACTGAGAACTGGAGATTTTTATCCATGTTTTTGTGTTTCGTGATAGAACAAGAAACAAAGATTTAAAAAAAGCCCATATCATAGCAATAAGCTTTGCCAATCTTTCAGGATATACTTTGTAATTTGATAAAATCCTGTGGAATTCTGCCATTTTGTTTGGGAAAATACGAGATGACAGCTAGTTTAAGGTCGATACACACCGGATAAATTATAATAGCTAAAATGATGGTGATGATTAAACCTTATATATCAAACCTGTTGTATCAGCGTCGATCGGCAAATAAAATCTTAGTGATATTTTTTATCTAAAAGTTGGAAATCTAAAGAAAAATAGTGGAGAGGAAAATAATTGAGGGAACAAATAATTGATTTATTTATTTATTTACACCCTAATGGGCTTTTACATTCATTAAATTAAAATTACAGTTGTATAATTACAATGGTAGAGCAGCATATTTATTTAAAAATTGTTTACACACTTCGTCATAATAAAAATTTATTCAATTTATGTTGGTTTTTGTCAGTAAATCAAAACATAGTTTCATTTTGCCTCGCTCTAGAGTGATACTCTCAGTATCGCTCTGGTGAGAGACCACCATTCAGATTTAAACATTGCTTGAAATGGCTTAGTTTTGTTAAGTGACTAGATCTAAAAAAGCCTCTTTAGAGAATTTTTTTTTTTTTTTTTTTGTATTAGGCAATTCACCCTAAAGAGAGTGCTATGTGCCGTTAAAGGTAAGGGAGATGGTTATAATTTTATGGGAAATCTATACGGGAATGGGAAATCTCAAATATTGAAGTCATTCAAGTCTATGAACTTGTATAGAACTGAGAAAATGCGAGAATTGTTGAGAGAAAGTAAATAAGGAATACTAAGGGGAGATTGGTGGGTGATTTTTATAAGTAAACGATAAATGCCTTTGAAGGATGAATGATTTTTACAATTAAAGAAAACGTGATCAAGAGTCTCATTTTCCATACCGCACTGGCAGAGTGGACTATCTAGGACCCGGATTTTAAACAAATGGGATGCAATGGAGCAATGACCAATTCTCATTCTCGAGATACAGGATATAAATCTTTTGGATTTTTTCTTGCCGTGGAACCAAGGTTTACTTGGAATATGATTTTGTATTCCAGCATAAAAAGCACCAGTTCGGGTTTTCGTATTAGTCCAATTTTCTTCCCAGGAGCGTATCATGTTGGATTTAAGAATTGGGATGACGTCAGAGATAGGAATTCTAAAATCTAAAGGATTAGAGCCAGAAATTGTTCCAAGTTTAGCTTTGTTATCAGACTTAGAACCATCTGTGTAAATGAGAGAAAATTCTGGAAACTTAGAAGATGTAATGTTTTTAAATTTTTCCTCAACATTTTGATTAGATGAGGTTAAAATATCAGTTCGGAAGTCTGATGTTATAACGATTCTATCAAATTGATAGAATCAAATGGGATGGTGAAAATAGGAAGGATAGGATCTTTTTGTAGATTTTGGAGGGAAGAAGACAGAGATTTGAATGAAAGAAAACTTTTTAGAAGGAGAGGAAGTCGATTTTTATCTGTCGATCTTTTTTCGTTATTTAAGTAATTGAACAAATAATCAATGCTTTGTTCTAAAGGGTGACGCGATATAGAAAAAGATTTAAAAATATATTTATCAGCTAGGAATTGTCTCCTTAAAATTAAGGGGGGATCAACACATTCTACCTGGAGAGAATTAATTGGAGAAGATTTCATCGCTCCAATAATTATTCTGAGCGCTTTGGACTGAATTCTTTCAAGTTTTTTGTCCAAATATTTAGGAAGAGGATCAAAAAGAAATGTTCCATAATCCAAATGGCTTCGCACTAGAGCACCATACATTAATTTAAGAGTAGTAGGATGAGATCCCCACCACACTCTGGAAACAGCTCGCATAATATTTAGCCCCTTTTCACACTTAGCCGAAATGTTCTGAATATGCGGGAGCCAGGAAAGTTTATGATCCAAAAGTAGTCCAAGAAATTTAATTTGCTTAACGATTTGAAGAGGGACATTATCAAAGCAGACAGAAAAGGGGGGTATTTTTCTTTTGCGCGTAAAAGCCACTACTTTGGTTTTAGAGGTAGCTAAATTCATCCCATTTGTCAACAACCAAACTTTAATATTATGTAAAGCCAAATTCAATTCCTTCGCAGCGCGCGATAGATTTTTGTGTGATAAATATATAAGGAAATCATCAGCAAAATAAAGTCGCTTGATAGATGAAGGAATTACACTGTCTAAATCACTTATATATATATTAAATAATAATGGACTGATTACGGACCCCTGAGGTAACCCCTTCCATAGTTTGCGATTTATAGTTTTTGAGGAAAAGTGGATAATAATGGATCTGTCTGTTAGTAAATTAATAATAAATTGAACTAGTTTTAAGGGAATTTTTATTTTAATTAATTTTTCTTTTAAAATGTTAATTAATACATCGTCGTAAGCTGACGAAAGATCAAGAAATGTGGCCAGAGTGCAAGAATTAAGGGGCTGAGATATACGGATGTCTGTTGTTAACACACTTAAATTATCTATGGTTGATTTCTTTTTCCGGAAGCCATATTGATTAGGAGAGATAATTCTGTGATTTTCAACAAACCATTCCAATATGTTCTTTATCAAGTGTTCTGCTACTTTCATTAAACATGACGAAAGAGCAATAGGACGATAGGATGAGATTTCAGATGTATTTTTGCCAGGTTTTAAAATCGGAAGGATTTTTTGAACTTTCCAGACTTCCGGAATAAATCCCGTTTCGAACATGTAATTAATTAGGGATAAAAAATATTCAACCGACATGTCTGAGAATGCTTTAATGAAACTATATAAGATTCCATCAGGGCCAGGAGAAGAGTCTGGAAGGGATTTGATTACTCGATTTAATTCACTTATTGAGAAAGGAGAGTCCAGCCAGCTAGAGTGAGATGGATAAGAAATAAAGGAAGGCATTTCCTCACATCTGGCAACTGACGGAGGAGCTATCTTATCAGCAAAACCTATAATAATTTCTTCTGGAATATGTTTAGAACGCTGCGGAGTATATGACGAACCGAATTTTTTTAAATTGGACCATACGGATGACTGGGGAGATTCAGGAGACAAGCGTTCACAGAATTTTCGCCATCCAGACCGCTTTTTGTTTTTCAAAACGCGTTTCGCTTCTGCCTGGGCGCGTTTCACAGAAAGGTAATTTTCGAAAGACATACATTTACGGAAAATGGAAATTGCTTCTCTTCTGGATTTAACGACACTAGTGCATTCTTCATCCCACCATGGGGTGGAATGTTTTATCTTAATGTTAACATTACGTTTTTTAAGTGTTTTTTCTGCAGCTTTTATTATCATGTTAGGAAATAATTCACATTGTAAACTAGTGTTGACAAGGGAAGACTTAGATGCTTGAACAATGGAGTCTAATTCTGAAGAAAAATTTCTCCAATTCGCGTCTTTCGTTTTAAATTTAAAACTATTGTTTATCGAAAAGGAATGCGTGGAAGATAGATGGTGGAAGGTAATTATTATAGGAAAATGGTCACTGGAAAGGGGATCTTTAAGAATGTTCCAAGAACATATGGGAATCACCGAAGATGAGCAAAGAGATAAATCGACTGCACTTTTCCGATGTTGAGGGGCAGTGAAACGAGTTGGAGATCCATCATTTAGTATACATAAATTATAGGTATCCATAAAATCTAATAGATTATGGCCAGAACGGTTTGTTAACTCACTGCCCCAAGAAGGAGAATGAGCATTGAAGTCCCCAAGTATCATATACGGGGGACTAATCTGGGATATAAATGTTGACCATTCGTTTTCAACAAAAATTGTAGAGGGAGGGATATATATTGATAGTAATGTAATATCAGATATAACAGCAGCTACTATCTGAAAATTATTGGAGAGAGTGTGGAAAATAATTTGTTTAAAAGGGATAGAATTATGTATAATAAGAGCAGTGCCACCTTTGCCATCCAGTCTATCATGTCTTAGACAATGATATCCAGGAATATTAAATTGGTATGAGGGTTTTAACCACGTTTCGGAGATGGCAGCAACTGAAATATTATGTTCATCAAGTAACTGTACAAGATCAATTTTGTTGGCGAATAGACTTCTACTATTCCATTGAAGTATTTTGCTCATTTGCGGATACATCGGGAAGGCTAGAGAGTAAAGGTTTCATATAATCGGCAGCGTTGGACGGTACTTTATTGTTATTTGAAAGGATCGTAATTAATAGGGTAATTAAAGTTTGAATAAAAGAAGAATTTTCAATCGTGACTTTAGGGAAGATATCGGAAGTGGAACAGTTTTTTAAGGCAGTCCCATTGGGAGCCTGGGATTTATTATTCCCATTCGGGTTAAGTAAAAGTTCATTATGTAGTTTTTTATCGAAAGAAGGAATAAATTTTGGATTAGATTTTATCGGTTTGAAAATTGTTTCTTTATGGGAAGATGATAGAGGGGATTTAGGGGAAGAAAAATGAAAGAGAGAAGCGTTAGACGTTATCTCTGCAAAAGATTTTTTTGTAGGAGGGAATAATTTAGAGGCCTGAAAGTAGGAAATATTGTCTGCAGCCATTGACTGTTTGATATTTCTCTGTCTAGATAACTCTGGACAGGCCACACTAACAGCAGTATGGTTGCCCTTACAATTAATACAAATAGGATTATTCGTTGTATTTTGACACTGTTCAAAGGGATGATCCTCTCCACAATGGAAGCAACGAGGAGGGGAACGACAAATAGGTTTTGAATGGCCAAAACGGCAACAGTTGAAACATTGGATAGTCGGGAATCTGTATATTTCAACGGGAAGAGCGTTATAATAAATAAATACACGGGATGGTAATGTTTGACCTTCGAAAGTAATAACAACGGATTGGGAAGGTTTCCATATAGTGGTGCCGGTGGAAGTATCCTTAAAATTCAAACGACGTGCTTTTAAAACTTTTGGAGTTAATTGAGAGTCATTAAGAGCATCTACTATTTCTGTTTCTGATAGATCGGTTGGGATACCTCTTACTCTGCCCATTCTGGTTAAATTGAATGTAGGTATGAAAGATTTAAATTTATTATTTGAAAGAGAACCTATTTTTTTAACAAAATCATTAGCTAATGTGGCTGATTTAAATTCTATGGATAGTTTGTATCGACCTTCCGGTTTTATTGATCCATTTATAATACCGAGGTTATTGAGTTTTGAGCTAAAAATAAATTTACCAAAATCCAAGGGATGAATTATTTTCCCCTGTTCAGTCCTTTGGACATTGACAATAAATGGAGCTGAAGATGAAATAGAATACATAAGCTCAATGGCTTTTGTTTCTGGAGGAATGGTATCATTATAACTTCCATGAGAGATTGGGGCTTCGTTTGATTGTGAAAGAGATTTAATTTTAGGAGGTACATTAAGGCAAAGCGGAGGACGTCGTTTTCGTGAAGGAAGGGTTACAGAAGTCTGGGTATCATCAGTATCGTAGTCGTCTACAATATTAGAAATGGTCCGGAGGTCGGAGGGTCCGGAGGTCGATTTTCATCTTCCTCCATTTCAACAAATTAAAAAAAAAAATTAAACAATAATTATGATTTTAGAAATAATAAATGATAGAAATAATACACGCAACTTCGTCGCAAACCAATAACACAAACAAAAATAATGAATACGAAAAGGTAACAATAAATAAATCTTATCTGTACGCCGCGCCGCCGTCAAAGTAAGCCGTCAAACACAGAGCACTGGTAAACACGACTGCACACTACCGAGGTTCGGTGACTAATCTAGAGAAAAATTAACAAAATATATAATTAAGACATGAAAATAAAACTAGTGTGATTTGAGATTTTCATGGCCAAAAGTATTAACATGATTTGTTTTTGGGGTGTTATGCCGTGTCGCGCTACCTCCTTCTATAACTAACGCTGCCCAAAACGTTACAGATACAAAATGTACAGCGAGACGGCATAACACCTCAAAAACAAATCATGTTGATAAAACAAGTTATTTAATGTGTACAATAGCAGGAAAGAATGAGAATACCTATGCATTTCTTAATATGTATATTTTAATGATCAGAATTGAAATATACATATTAAATGTTCACCAAACCTTATCAGATAGAACTCGTACCTTTGGGTCCTTTGTCGTTATAACATTTTTATGAGATGTAAAAAGAAATGACTTGGTCCAGTCATCCAGGCCATCGTTATTGATGTCCAAAGAAAGTTCATTAAATTTATAAATTATAATTTCACAACTAAAAACAAGAAAAGAAAAATAAAATAAAAAAAACCCTCAGTTATTCAATATGGAGAGTGGGGTGGTGTGATATGGGACCATACAATCATTGCATAATCCCACATCACACACGTCACATTTTTTTGTAGTTCGTTTGGTAATATTTTGAATTGAACACCACACACAATTCAACGTTCGCCCGCTATGGACCGAGAAGTGGTTGCCTTCCAGGACAGTACGCAGAATCTTTCCTTGAGCTATTTGGCCAATGATCACAGTCGGAGTCGGGTTAATTTCCCTGTGACAGAACAGCTGAAGGAGATTCCTCGCAACCTCACTCCTAAATTTTCGATACAAAATGCATTTATTTTCCTTGCGGAGCTTTGAACTGTACAATATATATGCATTCTGCACCGAAACACTTAGTAGTCTCCTGAAAAGCTTCTTGTACCAGACCAGGTTTCGCTGTCGTTCAATGGGGTAGCCTGCCAAAAGCTGATCCTTTCTGTCAACTCCCCCCATTACCTTGTTATAGTCTAGTACAATTTGGGGTTTGTATTTCCAAGCCCCAAACTTTTCAACTGCCCCGATTTCTGCTTTATGGTAGGTGGACAACATACTTACCAAGCTTTTGTCCAACCAAACCATAACATTGAGGTCCCCGCAGTTCGAGTATACGAGCTCACCTTCCCTCAGTTTTGATTTGAGATTGGACTTTAATACACTGGGCACAAATTCTCGGTTCAACCGCAATGTGCCCATGCAATCCATCCCACTTCTTTTGAGGCATCGCGCTAATAATGGACTATTGTAAAAATTGTCCATTATTAGCGAGTACCCTTTGTTAAACAGAGGGCTGGCCAAATCGTATACTATCTTTGCAGTGGCCCCAACTGGGCAGATATTGTGAGCACCAGAAAAGTTGGCCTGTGTCATGTCTTCCGTTATGTCGTCTTCCGTCATGTCTTCCTGGTCTGGATTTGTCGATTCAGTCTGACTGGAAATGGTCTTCCCCGTATAAATTTGGAATTTCCAAAGATAGCCAGACTTGGACTCACAAAGCTCGTAAGACTTTATACCCGAGCCTGCCGCTTTAGATTTGATCATCTGGACGAATCCCAAACGGCCTTTATAGCGGAGTAAGGATTCATCTAGAGAGATGTCTTGCTCGGGCAGGTATAAACTCTCAAACTTATGGGAGAGGTGGTCCAAGACGGGCTGAATCTTTTGTAACCTTCGCACAGATAACGGTACATCAGAAGAAAGAGTTTCATTGTTGGTGAAGTGAAGGAATTTTTTTATTAGAAGAAAACGATTATAGCCCATGGTTTTGCTGAAATAAGGCATGGCGGTGACGTCAATTGAAAAGAAGAAGTCTTTTTCAACGGGAAGGGGAAAAATATCTTGATGCATTAGAAGTGCCAAGAATACGTACATTTCCTCTTTATTCGTGGGAGCCCATCTATTGATACGCGCATAGCGCTTGAATTGGGTTAGCGCAATGTGTTGTTCTGCATGCCTGTTAGTCTCTCTTACGATCAGTTCAACGAAATCGGCATCGAAGATTTTAAGAAAGGCATCCACAGGTTTGCCCATTTCATCGGTATTGAAAGTTGGTCCCGGCGTACCTGTGAATATCTCCCTTATCCCATTAAAATGTGAGATATCGCTGGACCAATCGAAAAAGTAACTATCAGATGGCAGAATCGAACGCATTGCCTCTCTATCTACCTGGTCTTGTCTTAGGTCTACGGCCATACCGGGGTTAAGTGCATTGTTCATACGATGATAAGGGTTTTGGTGGCATGCATAAGTTATCCTCGTCGACGTCGCTCCCTTCGTCCAGATCCGTTTCTAAAACAACAGAAAACACAAATTAACTTAACATTTCTACTTACTTCATTACACTAGTACTTACTCCCTTTGGTACAACGCTTTAAGATAATGAACTCTTGGCTCGATCAAGTTAATCAAATACTTGAGGCGCGCAATGTCAGAATAACACAAGGGCAGGTATAAATGAGTTTGAATGAAGAAAAGGGTGTGTGTGCCAAGACCGAGTTGTATGGCGGTCCATCCTCTGCCTACCCGTGTAGCGAAATGGCGTTGTTAGTTAGTTTTATAACTTACGGTCTTCAAATGCCGACTGATCATGATGAAGAGATGCAGCTTCAAATTCACCCGCTCTGTCCATGCCTGGGTCTGAAATGTATATAACACAAATTGATTTAATGTGTCTTTATTTTAATTACGGAACGCCTCTGATATGACGTTTTAAAACAATAATCTCACTGTTTCTAAACACAGACACTTCCTGGCAGAACGGCACGTCCACCCACAGCTCTCTATGGTAGCCATGCTCGAGAGAGTGATCGCCCCACTGGCGTTCCCCATTCCACGATTTTCAAGCAATGTTCAATTCTGAATAGTGGGCTCTCACCAGCGCGATACTGAGAGTATCGCTCTAGAGCGAGGCACAATAAAACTATGTATTGATTTACTTAAATTATGAGAAAAACCAATATAAATTGAATATTTGAGGCGGGCTATGTCAGAATAGCACAAGGGGAGGAACGGATGAGTTTGAATGAAGAAGAGAGTGTGTGTGCCAAAACCAAGTTGTATGGCGGTCCATCCTCTGCCTACCCGTGTAGAGAAATGGCGTGAAGGTTAGTTAGTTAGTTAGTTTTATAACTTACGGTTTTCAAGAGCCGACTCATCATAATAGAGAGCTTCAGCTTGAACGTCACCAGTCCCCGTTCCATCCATGCCTGGCTCTGAAATGTACAAAACATAAATTGATTTAATATGTCTATATTTCAATTACGGAACGCCTCTGGTAAGATGTATTAAAAAAAACTCACCGTTTCCAAACGCAGACACTTCCTGGCAGAACGGCACTTCCACCCACAGCTCTCTATGGTAGCCATGCTCCAGAGAGAGATCGCCCCACTGGCGTTCCCCATCCCGCGATGTCCCAGGTAACGGCTCTGGAGAAGTCGCCCGCGTTGGCACAGCGGGAGCCGTTGCTTGGGTCGTTGTGCCAGCTTGCTCGTTGGACAACCACGGTGGGGGAATAGGCGATGGCAGCGTTGAAGGCGTGCCCTGTGAAAAGGGACACGCTACTCTCTCCGGAGATGGAATTCTGAAAACATATACATAAATCATATGAATCGTTGTCATTCACACGTGAAACAGTAAATAAAAAACAATAAGAATTGGAATAGCGCTGATTTTACTGCATGTGCATAATGCACAGAGCACTGATCCAACCAACTCTCACGGTGGCGGAAAGCTTTCAGGGAAAAAAAATAATATTGTGTAATGCATCTAAAGACGATAACTTACTTTCGTTTAGCTTTTCTTGCAGGCGCGGTGGGGAGCAAAATCCGCGCCGCCTGCTTCTTAAATTTATGGTTTTCCAACTCCAATTGGAAAGAAGCAGGCAGGGCCCTAACGTCCTTTAGGGCCCTGACGCGATCTTCCCGCACCATAACCAGAGCAGGGTCACTGTTAAAATAAATTAAAATATATGATTAGCTCTACCCCTTATCCACAGCAAAAAAAACCTTCTTTAAAAACATTAAAAAATACTAACACTCCAGACCGAGCTGCCAGTGCAGCTCCACGTTGGCTTCCACGTCCAGCTCGTACAGCCCCCCTCCCTCTGCCTCTTCCTCTGCCTCTTCCTCTACCTCTTCCTCTACCTCTCTGCATCGGTACACTTCTAATTAAAAATATTTCATGTAGATTTTATATTTTGAATCAAATCATAGATTTTTATATATCTTATCATATAAAAAATAGATATTTATACATGGATTGTGGAACACTTTCTTGTGGATTATTGGCTCTGTAGAAATTTGAAATAAGTAAATAAATTAATTAATTACAAAACGAAACGAAATAATCCCATATTCATTGTGTGATGGTAACTTTACATTAAATTTCATCTAATATTTTTCCGATTTTTTCGACATTTCTACTGAGTTATAAAATTACAAATATCTGGAGAAAAAATGACCACACCTAAATAAAATTTATAATTATCTCTTGGTAATGAATCATTCTAATAGAAAAACACTATTTCAAATACACAAGTGGAGTAATTAGGAATTGAATTGAAAATTAATAACTTAAAAAACCTAACCTCGCCAGAAATCATAGTTTCGTATCGAAAATATGCTAAAAAAAACCCGTTTTTTTAATCAAAGGAGTTGAAAACACATTAATAATTGTATCACGATTACACTAATATATATTGTGGCGTTAAAACGCAAAAAACACAATCACTTACGGCATTTTAAAAGATGTGTAAATATAACCAATTACTCAAAACACTTTTGCCTCGAAAGTAAAATTTTTGGAGACAACTGTCCAATTAAAACCGCCAAATCTTTATTCCAGAAGCATCTATTGATAATCGGTGTTGCCATAGAAGAAGCCAATTTTACCAGCTTTACAACGGAATAAATTATTGGCCAGGGACTGGTTTAAATAATATTATATTTAATTTTTACGAGTGGTACGTAATAAACGTCGAATAATTCGACATGCTCAATATTAGAAGAAAAAAAAACGTCGAATTATTCGACATGTTCGCTCGAGTGGTTAATGCAGTGAATTGAATGAACAAAAATTTATCAAAATAAAAATATACTTGCGCACTCCGGGATTTGGGATTCGGAGCTAGTCGAGAGCCTTACTTCTCAACCACGAATGCCGTCATATGGATAATAAAATATACTTGCGCACTCCGGGATTTGGGATTCGGAGCTAGTCGAGAGCCTTACTTCTCAACCACGAATGCCGTCATATGGATAATAAAATATACTTGCGCACTCCGGGATTTGGGATTCGGAGCTAGTCGAGAGCCTTACTTCTCAACCACGAATGCCGTCATATGGATAATAAAATATACTTGCGCACTCCGGGATTTGGGATTCGGAGCTAGTCGAGAGCCTTACTTCTCAACCACGAATGCCGACATATGGATAATAAAGCTGATTTCATGGTAAAGTTGTGTCTGATAAATTTCAAACAAATGTAATTTAGGATCTGCGCGATTTTAACATATTACCAAAATGAGCCTCCATTTGTGTATCTATATTGTCGCAATAACCTAATATCTAATATTGAGCAATGTTTCCGTTATTTATATGTTAGTTCTAAAAAAACAACGATAAAAGTAACAACGATTATTTTTCAAAAGATCTGCCCGATCATTTTCTAAAACGCACATATTTTTCTCAGTGAAATAAATAATATGTTTTTTCGTTACATAAAATCTAAATAGTAGTAAATAGAGTAAAACGATCCAACTCTGAAGCCAGGGGGCTTTTAAGATGCAGTTTGTTAAGTCAACCAAGTCGGGCGCTGGCCGTGTGATTTTACGATCCGGATGTTGAAACCGCAAACCTATGATTCACTGGCTACCGCAGGTGATGTACGCTATCCCGGCTAGGGTAGCCCAGTTATCCCGGGTGATCCCATTTTGGGAAACCATCATTTTTAAGGGTGTATGAAAGTTATAAAGTATTATTTTAGATGAAGTGATCATCGGTAAGAGACTCCGAGCATCGGGTGTTATTTATAGTAGAAATTTTTTGAAAGTTCTTACAATGAATAATGTATAAGTATTACTGGTAGTTATGTGAATAGTAAACCTCGCGTAAAAAAATGTACATTGAGAAAATGAAGATAATGTTGGTAGTTCATAGTCGAAGTATGATGCAGTTAAATTAATTAATTATGACGGAAAGGGGTGGGGTCGGATTAGCTCACTGGTCGATCTAAGCCAAGGCTGAGGTTTTGGGTTGAATTCCTAGATGCGACCTAATATTTTTCTCAATTTTCAATAATATCTTCAGTGATCTCATATATTATTATTTCAAACACAACACAGGATGGAGTAAGGATAAAATAAATGTTGTAATACGCTATTAATAAAATTATGTGTAAAATAATTTTGAATTAAAATATGAACAGTAAATCTTTACAAAAACGTACGTGAAACTCCAAGAAATTGTCACAGAAACGAAAACAAATTTTAAATATTGAAGACAGTGTTAGTGATTTCTAAACGAAAATCTGAAACAGAAAAATCAGAAAAGGAAACGGTCACATCTGGGACTCGAACCCAGGACCCTTGTCTTTCCGGGACAGTGCTCTACCGACTGAGCTAATGGGACCCTATTCCCCTCGGTCACTTTTAACTCTACCATACTTCGAATAAGAACTACTAACATATTGTCTTCAATATTTAAATATTACAATTTGAGGTTTTACTCAATAAAGTTATTCCGAAAAATAAAAAACAAATTTTGTTTGTTTGAATTTTGATTCCTGGAGACCTGGTTTAAACTACATAATAATCCAAGCTTATTGATTCAAATTAAAGAAACTTACGATCGTTGGCACTGCAATTATATTAAGTTAATTGACTTATGATGGAATTCAGAAACTGAATCTCCGCAATATCCTGAGGCCATTTGACAAGTTTGAACATCTTACTATTTCGAATTGAGTTTCTATTTGAAATATTTGTGTTTAATTTTCTTGCACATCTATATTGAACAACAACACTTATTCTTATTAATTTATTTGTAAAATCAATCAGTTTACTAAAATTAAGAAATCGACAGATCAAAACGTCGCTGGAGTTTGGAGTTCAAATTGGATCTGTTTTTACTCGGCAATATAAATCCATCTCAATATCTGTTTTTATAAAGAAAACGATGATTAAAAAATACTGGTATTTATTTAATATAAAGACGATAAATACCTTAAAATAAATTCGGAATCTGAACGGCGTAAGTGAAGAAGACGTGTAAAAAATTATTCGGTCGACCGACGGTTGAATTTGCTCTTTCAGGCCCAGAAAATTGATCTTTCCGCGGAGTTCATTTTAATTCATTCTGGTAGAAGTCTTGCTTAAATCTTAGGTTTTTCTAAACAAATATCTCGATAAGTTACCAATTCATCTTGAAAAAAAAAAATTAAATATGTTGCTTACCGCTAATTTCATGGTTGTAAAACGTTTTATAAATTTTGCAAACCGTTTCGCATAAAATATTTTAAAGGTAAGCTACTGTTCTTATTAATCTTAAATATAAATAACTCAGATCGGTGGGTATCGGTCTGAAAAAAAAAGATATTATAATTGAGAAGTCTTGTGTCACCTTCAGAGGAAGCTACAAGCCAAAAATTATATTCTTGGTATACATTATAGTAGGTAATAGGCATTAAAATCGCTTGACAAACGGAATCTAGGAACGTTCGATTTCAAACACAAAACTGGTTTTTATTTATATTGTAAATAATTTGAAAAGATAGCAAAAAATGTTACCAAGTGAAATTGTCACAGATAATCTTAACTATTATAGTGTATTTTTTAAAAGTTGTCTCCTTTATGCGTTCATACATTTATATTTAAAAAAAAAATTTTTTTAGTAGTTTACATTTATATTTTTTTATTGAGTTCATTTATTTTTTATTTGTATTCTACCCAAGCGAAACAATAGAAAAACCTTCAATTTATCTAAAGCATATTTTTGGTATTCATAATTGCACCAATTGCACCAATTCGTTATCAAGATTAATCAAAATAGTGATTTAGCTTCATAGAGTTTTATAACACTGAAAATATTAAAAGTTTTAAAATTATAATTTGTTAATTATTATAATAAATTTTGAAACTTCAAAATTTCTTATTCTCTAAGGTATGTATGTACCGCATTTTCACTGAATTATTTAGAAAAAATACCCCAATGATATAATAAATACGACTACAAGAAATGTAATTGTTGAAATAAAATAAGTTTTCCCTATTAAAAAAAAAATAAAACGTAACCTCAAATTTTGATGTTTTGATGTCAAATATTCTTTCTCTTTCGTTATATGTATGTAGGACTAATTTTGTTATTTTTTATTCTTTTGCTCTACAAAATATGTACCCATATAATATTCAATGCAACCAACCTCTTTCTTTTCCTTTGTCTTTAGTTGTTCAAAATATGTATGACAATTTATTTAAATTTTTCCTCTCCGTAAACGGGAATTAGTCCTATTTGGACAGACATTTTTCTCATATATGTATAATAACCTGTACTAAATAAAATAAACAACGTAAGAATGCACAACAATTTTCAATTCAATTTCACAACCACTCGCAAAATTTATTTTCACAATGTTGAAGCAATAACGCTTTACGATTTGCATGGATGACCCACGGGCATCGTACAAATCACAGGTTCTCTTCTGAGATAGCATCAAATCAGCAAGTGCCTACGAGCATCCTTTGGGGTCTTATTTATTAAAATAGAGGTCGACTCCAATCTTGCCGACCCCCATCCAGAACCGACCGCAAGAAATCACAGGTTCTCTTCTGAGATAGCATCAAATCAGCAAGTGCCTATGAGCATCCTTTGGGGTCTTATTTATTAAAATAGAGGTCGACTCCAATCTTGCCGACCCCCATCCAGAACCGACCGCAACAAATCACAGGTTCTCTTCTGGGATAGCATCAAATCAGCAAGTGCCTACGAGCATCCTTTGGGGTCTTATTTATTAAAATAGAGGTCGACTCCAATCTTGCCGACCCCCATCCAGAATCGACCGCAAGAAATCACAGGTTCTCTTCTGAGATAGCATCAAATCAGCAAGTGCCTATGAGCATCCTTTGGGGTCTTATTTATTAAAATAGAGGTCGACTCCAATCTTGCCGACCCCCATCCAGAACCGACCGCAACAAATCACAGGTTCTCTTCTGAGATAGCATCAAATCAGCAAGTGCCTACGAGCATCCTTTGGGGTCTTATTTATTAAAATAGAGGTCGACTCCAATCTTGCCGACCCCCATCCAGAATCGACCGCAACAAATCACACTAACTGAAGTTCAGCCCACGTTGGTGAATTAATAAATAACAACGAACAATAATCAAAATTGCCATATGTATTTTTAACTTTTATTTTTAAAAGAAAGACAAATATTCCCGGGTTACAAATAACGTGACAATATTTGAAAATCTCCAATTATCACCACATTTAGCAGAAAATTTTGCTCGTGTTGTGATGGAGGACTTAGCTAGCCGAAGAATTGAATAGGCTACGCCTGGATGGGATATAATATCCCTGCCATAAGTCACCCTAAGTGGTTCGCTACGTTTGGTGACTTAGCCGGGGTGCCCGGATTCATGGGGTGAGGTTTGCCTAGATTTTGGCGGCGGATGCATTTGCTCACCTACTGCGTGGCGGATCAGGAGAGACCTTTTGACTTATTTAGATGTATTATTTTGTACCACAGTGGGAGGGATGGATCCATATATCCGTCACTCCTGGACACAATGAACCCCAGATTCCTACCCACCACTTTTACTTGTTTCCTTCCCAGAACATCCTCTCCTTCCTTTTCCCTAAGAAAAACCCAACAAATCATCCCCAAAGATGACATACTCTGTAACTCTGGCCATAGGCTCCTGTGTGGATCTAATGTAAAAACATAATATTTTGTTTTTATTGTAGTAGCGTGGCGATACGCCACATCTCTCTATACTATACTAAGGGCTGCTGGCTCAACACCTGCAGTTAATCAGAAATTAATTACGAAAGTAATCAGAAATCTCAGCAACGAGCAAACAAAAAACCCCCCTTAGTGAATCATAATATGATAAAATATTACTCACGAAAACAAGTTCTTAAAAGTTTCAAGAGCTTTTCCGCGATTTATTTAGTTGCCAGTACCAGAGCAAGTCGAAAAATTCTTGAAAACTTCCTTAATTAACATGAACATGTTGAACTCAAGTGCGCTTTTCTAACAGGACTTGACATTTAGATGAAATGAAATAATGTGTTTTGACATGTTTTTGAGAAATATCAAGTTCTTTTATTAAACCATCAAATAATTTAATCCCTTCTTATTATAATTATTAGCCTGACACACCTATATAAATTGATAAAATCATCCGTGTTACTCTCTAAAATTACATATATTGGAATTACAGTGAACTTAGGCTGGCCTGATATTTATTGTATTTTCAATATTTCATTTATTTACACAACACTCTGAAATTTAAACCGATCTGTATCTGTGTAATTCCAGTAGGTGTAATTCTGGAAGTGTAATATTGGTACGTGTAAATTCACACCTGTGTAATTTCGTCCTTACACCTTTATTTATACCTGGATTACTTTACCCAACGTTCGAGGACTAGAGAGAAGAGACTTTTAAACTAATGAAAAATCCTCCAAAGGGACTAAATGTAGACATCTATAAATAAAACCATCTTGAGTGAATGAGGTTCCGGGAAGACGTCAAACCATCAAGTAAATTGCCTACTGATGAGTGAAGAGATCTAAATAAAACAATGAGTGTGAAACGTACATTATCATGTAAGTTTGCGGTATACCTTTTGGAACTGCACTCGTACCATTAGATGTAATATTCAAAGTGATGCGGTGTGGCACCTTTCTCTGCTTTGTTTTCCTTTAACTCTTCAAGCTTCTGAAGGACACATTACTAGCTTCAAACATCATATTTCATTAGAGGCTCTCAAGGACACATCTGACCGGAGCGTCCACACATTACAAAAGTATTTTTATCTTTTTTCTTAATAATGAGTAAACATGTGTTTTCTCGTCGTTGGCAAGATACATCATTATTCTTCTCAGTTTGTCTAAACTGTTTATACAAGATTACACGGATAAAATCCAAAAAAATGTCAAGGTGTATGATTACAAATTCTTTTATATGTTTTATTCCGTGAATGGCATAAAAGTTTAGTTTCAGTTTTCTTATTAATTCTCTACATTAAAGGCATGTATTTTTTAAATATCGAATTTTTTCAAAATTATGGACGTTTCGTGTTAAAATGTCCCGGTAACTTTTGTTAACATTTTCATGTGTGATATTAAAATATAAAATCCTTTTTAAATACAAACATTGTAAACGTAATTTTATCTAGTTTGGTATTCTAAAATGGTATATATTTTTATGACAAATTCCAAAATGAGAAATATGTAGCGCATTTTAGATACCAGAGAGCATTCTGACATTCCATGAAATTTCACCGTGTCGTTGGGACTTGTTGGTAAAAATATTTTTAAAACTGAAGCGTTAATATTCATCCGGATTATTAGTTGGATAATCTTGAATTTACGGCTGCAGGTTTTGTGAAAAATACAAGGTGTCCGAGGGTAAAGTGCGCTTACTTCGGAAGGTGATTCTACATGAAGGCAGAAGTAAAAAAGAAAAATAACTTTATTTTCTCAGACAAAAAATATTTTTCCATGCAAGAATATTTATTTTCCCATGCAAAGAATTCAACTTTTTTACCTAAAAACTACCATAAAAAGTTGGAATTTAGATTTTTTGTCTTTTTTACTTGTACTATGATGTAAAATCACCCTCTGAAGTTAGCGCACTTAAGCCCCGGACATCGTGTATAAATAAAAATCAACGTATCTATTTTAAATTGTCGTCGTAGTTGCGCCATCCCTTGGGCCAGCTAGCAGCCAATTTCAAACCTTTCTCTACAAGGACTGAAATCAACACAGCTGACATCTAAGCCAAATCCTAATTAGATAGTACCGACATTTATTTCGCATATTGACTGCTGTAATTTTTTTATTATATTGTGTCCAATTTTAAAAAAATGCGTGTTTACTAAGTGAATGTGCATGAATGCAACAAATAGAAATAATGCTCTACCATATACAACGAGTTTTCTGACGAGTTTCAGCTCGATCGGATGTCGAAAAGTGGGCTAATTTCCACTTCTAAGATTCCTTTCATTCATTTATTGCAGACGACGCACTAATTTATATTGCAGAAGATAATTATGAGAAAGCAATCAAAAAGATAAATAGTGACTTAGAAACATTGTCAAAATGGCTCAAACTAAATAAATTAAAACTAAATGTAAATAAGACAAAATACATGCATATAGGCAGAACAAATACTCATGAGGAACCAAAGGTTTCTATAAATGGAGAAATAATAAAAAAAGTGGAAGAAATTAAATATCTAGGTGTTATTATAGACTCAAAATTGAACTTCTCAAAAAATGCAGACTATACAATTAAAAAAATTGCAAAAAAATATCATTTCTTGGTAGAATCAGAAACAAAGTAAATAAAGAAACATGCCAGATAATATACAATACAATTATATCACCACACTTTAATTACTGTTCAAGTATTCTTTTTCTCTGCAATAAAGAGAAAATGAAAAAAATGCAAATACTGCAAAATAAAGCAATGCGAATAATACTTAAGCGCAACATATACACACGGATAAGAGACATGTTAAAGGAGCTGAATATTTTGACGGTGAAGCAAACTGTGTATTTGAATGTACTTATTTTTATACATAAAATTAACTTAGGGATTATGTCTAAGGAACTGAAAAGAAAAATAAATTACAATAACGAGATACACGGACACGGGACGAGAAATTCTAAGCAAATTAGATTGCCAACAAGAAAAAAAACAAGCACCCAAAAATCTCTGATGTACCAGGCCGTTTAACTCTATAACAAAATCCCGAAGGAAATTGCTGTGATAGAAAATATTAATATGTTCAAAAATGAATTAAGAAAATATGTCTATCTCAATTATTAATGTTTCTTTTTTTGTGACTTTATTGAAATATTTAAAGAAAGATTATGTTGCCAAACATTGTACATGTTTATATGTTTATAAAACTATTAGCACACACGAAGATGTGAGCTAACTTAAGATTAATAAATAAAAATAAAATTTATTCATTGATTCAATCGATCAACAAAACAAAATCGAAGTTTAAATAAATGTATTTAAAAAAGAGGAATTTTTCATATGTACAAATTGTTCATGCTCTAGGGCATGAGCTTTTAACTCCTACAACTTATAAACCCACACGTTCACACGACAACACAACACAACCCAACTTAACACAACACAACACAACACAACACAACACAACACAACACAACACAACACAACACAACACAACACAACACAACACAACACAACACAACACAACACAACACAACACAACACAACACAACACAACACAACACAACACAACACAACACAACACAACACAACACAACGCAACGCAACGCAACGCAACGCAACGCAACGCAACGCAACGCAACGCAACGCAACGCAACGCAACGCAACGCAACGCAACGCAACGCAACGCAACGCAACGCAACGCAACGCAACGCATCGCAACGCAACACAATAATCTATTCGAGTATAGTTTACTTAAGCGCAACTTCATTGCTCACTCTGTGGTACAGTGGTGCAACACTATGGAAAACCAACACCTATTAATTTAATGTTATCTTTGATATTAAAAACCTATTCTTTTCTTGTTCTTAGTTACTATATTATTTATTATCTACCAATATTTAGATTTCGATTCAATATTTAAATTTCGATTCAGAACACCGCCAAAACACCTATTTTATTGGTGATCTCAACATTAATATAATCAACAGAATGCATCCACAAGCGAATGAATACCTAAATACACTAACTTTATTAGGATATTTGCCAGCCGTCACAGCCCCAACTAGAGAATCAGATTCAAACATTAGTAGTTGTATAGATTACGTCTTTGTTAATAGTAAACTAGGCAGCAAATACATTGTATATCAATCAACTGTCACAGATCACTATGCAACCATCACTTCCATCAACCAAAATATTCACAAACTACCTCAAAATACTCTCCCTCAAAAAAAAATTTCCTATGACATTCTCCTAAATACTGTCTCTAAAGAAAACTGGGAACTTGTCTATTCTTGTACCGATACCACTTCTGCATGCGAAATATTTACAAATACTTTACAAAACCACTTGGCCGATGCAACATCATACACAAAAACTAAAAAAAACCAATCCGACACAAAACTCAAACCATGGATCACTACAGGTATTCTTCACTGTATCAGAAAGCGTGACAAGATTCATAACTTCTGTAGAAAAAATCCCAATGATTATGATTCACTCATATTTTATAAACATTATAGAAACAACTGCAAAAAAATTATTAACAATGTTAAAAGAGATTATATTAAGTAGGTTTGACCTAGGGTACAAATAATAATTGTATAAACTTTGTTCGGTAGAACGCGCCAATCTAGGTTAGAATTAACCATCTAGAATGTTTATACTTAATGATCTCAGGTGTGAAGGTTCGCAACCAAGGTCGCGTGTCAGAATCCTGTTTTGTTCTTAGGGATGGTCTTACATAGTAAATAAAATAAAAAACGGTGCATAGTATGTTATTACATGTATTGAGAAACATAAAATTTAACCTGTGAGCCCTAGTATGACAGAAACATTTATAAAATTATACATTTTGGACTTACCCCAAGACCGACCTGTATCCGTTATCATAATCTACTCTACGAGAGCGAATCACTACGTCTCCTATTACTGAACACTGTGATTTCTTATTGGCGAAGCGACGGAACGTCCCCGGGACTCCATCCAGCGGCTGACGTGACCCCGTGAAGCGTGGATCGGGCCTCCGAAAGGGGCAGGAATATATCTCCCGGCCACATCCACGATCTCCAGCTAATAACGCGGATGTATCCGGGTTCTGAGGATGCTGCAACTTAGGCCAGTAGCTTTCTCTCGGCCGCCGGCCACGTGCGGTTAGTATTCCCAAACATCACACGTCCAAAATAACGAGGCTCCCGCTTGACGGTTTTGCGTAAGCCGAATTTAGGATTGAATATAATTTCATCTCACGCCGGATGGGACAATTATTTACGGATTACCGCTGTCGGCTGATTACCGGATTACGATTGTCGCGTGGTTCGCTCGTACACCATTTCTTTCAAAGAAATCACCATTACCCACATCGGGAATGGTTGTTTAACAGGTTGCGGAAAAGAATCCCGTCGTGCCCGAAGCAAACTCGCATTTTACGGTACAAAAGAAAGAATGGAATCCATCCATACAACTAATTACTCCAAAATAAAAATCACCGTGACTGTCAGCTGTGCAGTTCACGATCCCACCCGTTGACTGCCCAGCTAAGAAGTGTTTTTGTTTCCGCCCGGTTCAGTTGTTAAATTTTAAATTAAAATTCGAAATTGTACTAAAACCAATACCAGCGACAATCGCCCAGTTCCTAACTAGGTTAGAGAATCGGCGAGGATAAATGTGACGATGCAGAATAAATTAATGAATAAAATATTAAAACAAAAGGAGTCTAGCCCTGCATCATAACATTACCCCCCTCGCCACCAAATGTTTGCCCTCAAACATATAAAATTGTCGAAATAACCTAACCCTATTCTTTCCAGGTTGGTCCAAGGGTCTACTACAACAGAAGAACAAAGTTAACAATAAATATCAACAGTAGATAATAATCATCAATAGGAAGTATTCAAAGAACAAAAATTAAACCAAAGTGAGAATAGCGAATGGGCGTGCCGCAACTCCGGTCGCACTTCATCGAACGTAAGGCAGGATGAACAGGTTTGCGGTGCAGCCATTCTTACTTAAATAACTATAATATTGTAGGAACTAAACTTAAAAACTTAATCTAAACATAACAACCAATGTTACGTGAACGGGATCCGCCAACACCCACAGCTTGAATATGCTGGGTGAAGACTAATTGACTTAGCGTCATGGACAACCGTTGACGTTACATTTATAACTAACGTAATACCTTAATGTCTATCACATTCATTTTACACAACCAAATGCAAAAATGCATCACTGTCCAAAAATAGGGTTATAAGCCCGTCAGGCAACACTTTTTAGGGAGCATAGCAACCCTCACTTATCACTGACTCTACTTCTCCATAGGAGATAAGAAAACACTTTGTCGATGTTTCTACCTAATCTACCTAACTAGGTCGTATGGGGGTGCACACAAAAGAACAGAGCAGTTAATGAAAATACACAATCTTATTTCAACAAAGAGTGTTAAGCAGTCAACAACCATCGCATAAGAATGGAGCCAAAGTAATATAGTATACAGCCATCAATATAGAAGGTGCAATCGTGTTAAGTGATATGCAACTATTATTAGTGCAGTGATCTAGGCATACGTCCAACAGTAACGAAGGCGTAATCGATATTGTTATGAAACAACTTATGGTTTTCTCTGTAAACCGTTGTTCAACAAAGTTGATAATAGTAATTCTCGCAGGACAATACCAACAAGTATGTAATACAAACTTATAATATTCATAATATGAATTCTATAACAATAGGAAAGGAACATCCCAGGTTACTTACATGATAGCAAGATTTAATACAAAAAAAAACAAAAATTCATAAATTGAAACATTAATTGTAACAAGTAACACCAGTGTATTTACAGACATAACTGATGAGAAGTAAATGGATCAACAATAAATAAAATTAACGTTTATCGAGAAAAATTTGACTCAGAACATAAGGAAAGGTCTCAGTACATCTCCCCATGTTCTGGTCTTAAGGTTAAATATAAGAAAATATGATTCAAGGATCAACATATCAACATATCACCATCATGAAACGAAAGAGACAGTTGGAATGTAACTCTTTACATTTCAAGATGTTATATCCTAACACATACTACATGTTAAGGTATATTAGCCAATTTCATTATATAAAATTCATAATATTTTTAAATGAGTGTTCATTTGTTCACTTGGAGTCTGTTGTGTACTTAAGTTTAAGTAAATAAATAAATTATTACTAATAAATAAATACTACATTAATTATTACTAATTCTAATAAGGTTTATTTCTAGTCCATTCAATTCGAGCATTCATACCGGAGTTGATGGTTAATTGTTTTAAGCAAGTAGCTTATAATTAACAATAACAGATATATAAAAAAAAAAAACGCCCTCGCGAGGTATTTAAACATTTCTTCCGAAATGAAATTAAGACAGGACCAAAGTCTGTCAGATGGCATGGGAATTCTTCAACTCGGTTGATCAGGCCGGTGAAGTTTTCCGTGCTTAGAAATTCTAATAAGGAACCGAAGTTCCTAATTATTAATAATATCAATCCTCACGAAAGTTGGCCAGACCTTCGGAGGCACTGATGTTCGAAAAGAATTTATACCGGAACATTGTCCGTCTTAACGATATCCTTTACATGGAAATCGCCAGATACTTTTCCTGTAAGGTCTGCCAGGGTATACACTAAATCCGATTTCTTCTTTATTATAACATTTTGCACGAAGCGTGGGGACAATTTTTGAGAGAAGTAATTTAATGCGTTTGACTGAACAAAGTTTCGTCTCCACACGACGTCCCGTACTTGAAATGTGACGTTTCTTCTGCGTAAGTTATAACGATTTGCTCCCGTCTTGTAGGCTTTGAACAAAGCGTCTGAAACCTGCTTGTGTATGTTTGCTAGACCCTGTAGCCTTTGAGCATAAGCGGAGGGCGAAGCTCCTCTTTCCGAGTTTATTTCCCCATTATCTATAGGTATACGGTGCAAATCTCCGTCGAGAATTTGCTCCCTGCCGTGCATAAGGAAGTACGGTGTATAATTTGTCGCGCAATTAACAGTGTTGTTCATTGCGGACTGAACCTGTGGCAGAAATTTAGCCCAGTTACGGTGGTCTGATTCCACCAGGATTGACAACGCGGTTCCAAGAGTTTGGTTGTATCTTTCGACGACATTATTCTGAGGAGTATAATACGAGTTATAAAATGGTGGTGGAACATTATAACTCTTAAGGAGGTCCTTAAATTCTTTTGAGATGAATTGGGGCCCGTTGTCACAAATAATAGTTTTCGGTACACCGTGTACTAGGAAAATATTTTCCTCTAAATTCTTTACTATGCTTCCCGCGGTGCCTTTGCGCAGCGGAAATAACCACGTGAATTTAGAGAAAACATCAACGCAAGTTAAAATTACCGTATGTCCTGAATAACTACGAGGCAAAGGTCCTACCAAATCTAAAGATAGCATCTGCATAGGCCTTGTTACTTTTTTCGGGTTAGAAGATAAACCGTTCGGTGGTGCCGTGCTGATTTTATGCGCTTTGCAAACAGCACAATGACTAATAAATTCTTTGACATCTTTGTACATGTTAGGCCAAAAATATCGAAGTTGTAACTTTTTATATGTTTTAAAAAACTCCTGGATGACATGAACGAGTCGACTCGTGGGAGTCTGAAATAATAGCTTTCCTATTTTCCTGAGGAATCACCTTCTTCCAAGCAGTGTCCTCCCGTAAGACTAATTGAGTTTTCGTATGGCGATACAATTCGTTATCTTTAATTTGGAAGTTAGAAAATCTTTGAGGAAAATCCTGGCAACCTTGCCATGCATTTTGGTACCATTTGTCCGACGTAGGTTGAGAGTCAAGACCCGAAATTAGCGCGAGATCCATGCGAGAAAGTACGTCTGGTACAATATGCTGCGTACCTTTACGATGGATGACGTCAAAGGAAAACTGAGAAAGACGAGTGCTCCAACGCGCCAGACGACCACTTGGGTTTGACAAGGATCCAAGCCATTTCAGGCTCGAATGGTCTGTAATTACCGTGAAATGAGCCCCTTCTATGTAGGGTCTAAAATGGGTGACAGAATCTAATACCGCTAAAAGCTCTCTTTCCGTGATGCCATAGTTACGTTCGTGGGTATTAAGACAACGTGAATAGTACGCGATCGGGTGTTCGGCACCGTCTATATTTTGAATTAGAACACCACCAATTCCAACGGAGCTTGCATCGCAATGAATCGCGAACGGTTCAGAAAAATTTGGGCAGCTTAGAACTGGAGCACTAATAAGAGCTTGTTTTAGATCATTAAACGCTTTATCAGCTTCTGGAGTCCACTTAAATTTACTAACTCCATTCTTTGATCCAGTAAGCTTTGTTAACGGAGCGGCTATACTGGAGAAGCCTTTGATAAAACGTCTAAAATACCCTGAAAGGCCAATAAAAGCTCGAATTCCTTTCGCGTTTTTTGGAATAGGGAAATCCTTAATGCTTTCAATTTTTACCGGGTCCGTGCGAAGCCCCTGTGAATCTACTATGTACCCCAAGTACTTAAGCTCCGATCTACAGAACTCTGATTTTTTTTGATTTATTGTGAGACCCGCGTCTCTCAGTCTTTCGAAAACTTTATTAAGTAGTCTCATATGTGAATTAAAATCTTCCGAGATTAAAATTAAATCGTCCAGATAACAGAAAGCGTTATCATCAAATTCAGGTCCAAAAAGAGCGTCAGCCAGTCTTTGGAGTTCAGAGGGTGCATTTTTTAACCCAAACGGCATACGAGTAAATTCGAAGAGTCCCCGACCTGGGACGACGAATGCCGTTTTCTCGCAAGAGTCTTTATCCAGCGCTACCTGCCAAAAGGCCTTACTCAAGTCTATCGAAGACACATATCTTGCGCCACCAAGTTTGTCCAAGATACGTGCGATATGAGGTAGTGGATAACTATCTCTGACCGTGACATTATTAATCTTCCTTGAATCCAGGCAAAATCTCCCTGTCCCATCCTTCTTCTGTACAATAACAACTGGGCTAGACCACGGTGAACGAGAGGGACGGATTACTCCCAAATTTAGCATCTCATCCACTTCCGCGTCAAGTTGCCTTTGTCTTGCCGGAGACAGAGGATAGTAGCGCTGCTTAATCGGCGGACCATTGGTAACGATTTTATGTTTTACTAAATGAGTTAAACCCAGACCTTTCCTTTCGTAAGAAATAGATTCGAATTTATTAATTATTTTCGAAAGAGCTTAACTCTCAGAAACAGATAATGAAGAAGCCGGCCGTATTGCTCTTAATTCATTAAGGTGACCTTCATGGTCAGGTTCGTGAACTTCTGGAAACATTTCCGGTGCGATTCGAAACTGCCTCCAAAAGTTGACTCCTAAGATAAAATCAGGTGATAATGATGGGATGACGTAAAAGACAACCTCCTTCGTGATTGTCCTGTACGTCACCGGCAAGGTTAAAGTACCCAGAACAGACTGACTCGAACCGTCAGCTGTTTTAACTTTAAAATCCACTTTTTCTAATTCTACGCCTAAATCTACAAATTGCTTAAAACTATCTCCCCCTAAACAAGAGACTGTTGCTCCACTGTCTAAGAGAGCAGAAAACTTATTATCTAATATATATATATTAACGAATGGACGATTATCTCCCACAACCTCCGGCTTCTGTGGTAGCGGGCCCACCACCCCAGAAGACGGTGTTGACAAAAACTGACGAACCAGTCGGAGCCAACTCTGCCACTCCCGTTCCCTTTGCGCACAGGGAGGGGCGTGTCCAGATTGACTCCAAGCTAGTTTTTTTGAGTGTGATTCTTGGTACCAGTATGTACGGTACCAACGTTAGCATTTTTAGAATTGGAGGCTTTCTTCCAGCATTCCGTTACCTTATGCCCACTTTTCTTACAAAAGTCACAAATAATCTTATCATTTGGAAGAGAAGACGTCTTACGCGTGAAAACATCATTCTTGTACATATTCTGATGACTTTGTTGTTTTTGATGAAAAGTCGAAGTGTTGTTGCTATTATTGAAACTAGCCTTGTTATTGAAAGACGAATACTTTCTAAAGTTACTATATTTTTCTGGTAGTTCAACCACTTTTTGATTAGAAGAAGAAGACGTTGAAGCTTCAGTTAGTGATTCTAATTTTGTTGCTGCCTTAGAGAGATCTTCGAAAGAGATAAAATCTCTTGCTGCTAGTAAGTTTGCATATGATGGTAGCAGTGCCTTCATTGCTAGTTGCAGCAGTTCTGCCTCTGGCAGTTTGGCATCAAGTTTATTATTGAGGGCCTTCATTCTCAAAGTAAACTCAAAAACAGACATACCCTTAGGCTGTTTCAAATTAAAAAGTTCTGTTTTTAATTCAATCTGTTTACCTTCTCCCTCGAACTGGTTGATTAATAGCTTGGATAGGTCATCCCACTTTAAATCTGGGGTGTAAATAGACCTATACCACAGCAAGGCAAGACCATCTAGAATTTCATTAAAAGATTTCACTATTTCTTTGTGCGTAATGCCCCGTGATCTGCAACGTTCATCTAACAAACTCAAAAAGTCCCGCACACAGGTTTTACCATCGAACTTGTAATCCCAGTTACCAAGCCCACTCGACGAAGATTCCTTATAAATTTTTTTTTTTTCTTTAATTAGGGTAACCTTCCCCTTAACTTCACTATTTATTTCCCCGTCCGAATTATTACCCGACGTTTCAACTTCGGAGTCACAATCTGAATCATTAATCTCTGAATCCGCATTAGAAATTTGTTTTTGTCTTTTATTAAAAGCGCGCGCTTGTGCACGTAACGCTTGGAATGTATTATCTGGTTTGATTGACCGCGCCGTTAGTTCCTTAATTAGCTCCTCCTTGGAAGCGTTGTTCACATTCGGAATTGGAGTAGACATGATGACGTCAGAAGTTATTCTTGATAAAAAATAGAAAAAGAAGATGACCGTTAGTTTCAAAAATCCGAAAGAATTTTTCTATAACATATTATGACAATACTAGAAAGCAAAAACTCAAAAGAAGTATATTAAGTAGAAACACATCAGTATAGTGCGTACCTTTTTCAAATTAAAAATTAATAATTTTTCAAAAGAAGCAAACACATTGTGACTTGACATTTTAAATAATAAAAAGGGAAACACTTTGTTTACAGTCACTTTATTGAAATTTTTAACGTCTACCGGTTTCGGTACCTCCGTACCATCATCAGGACAGTTATAAAAATACTATTTTTATTTTTATAACTGTCCTGATGATGGTACGGAGGTACCGAAACCGGTAGACGTTAAAAATTTCAATAAAGTGACTGTAAACAAAGTGTTTCCCTTTTTATTATTTAAAAATTAATAAAAATAAATTTCGCAACCCTGAAAAATATTTGTGGCAACCTTGATAAATAAGGTAAAAAAAAAAAATTTTTTTTTTTGGCAACCTTGAAAAAAAATTTGTGGCAACCTTGATAAAATATATGTGGCAACCTTGATAAAATATTTATTTCTTTTGCCAGCCCTGGTTTTTCCGTACTATTATTATATTTATATTACTATATTTTTCCGTAGAATATTATTTATTCTCGTATTAAATCCACACGAGAAAAAAAAAGAATCACTTTTCAAAATGAAAACAATTACCTAATTAGAATATACATTTATTATTTGAAATAATTAGCGAAGACGCAACCCATGCTATGAACTAATGGCAATGAACCGACTCCCGTTACTTCGATATGCGTTGTTATTTGTGTATAATAATATTCAGTTGTCAACTGCATTAATAAATAAACATGTTTCAATTTATTATTTAACGGTACCATAAAGGAGGAATGATCCCTCACATTCACACAATTCCTAAAACAACGCACCTAAGAAATTAATACAATCATGGGATAACAATTTCACTGCTGTCACTTTTACAGTTATCGGGTTAACATTTAACAAACAAGGTTAACATTTTAGGTTATGTATCAGAGCTCCAAGAGAACAAAATAACCCTAAACCATCCAAAAAAAAACATAATCCTGACACACGACTTACGCCGTTTTTTTATTAAAAACGCGGGCAGCCAATTGGTAAGTAGGTTTGACCTAGGGTACAAATAATAATTGTATAAACTTTGTTCGGTAGAACGCGCCAATCTAGGTTAGAATTAACCATCTAGAATGTTTATACTTAATGATCTCAGGTGTGAAGGTTCGCAACCAAGGTCGCGTGTCAGAATCCTGTTTTGTTCTTAGGGATGGTCTTACATAGTAAATAAAATAAAAAGCGGTGCATAGTATGTTATTACATGTATTGAGAAACATAAAATTTAACCTGTGAGCCCTAGTATGACAGAAACATTTATAAAATTATACATTTTGGACTTACCCCAAGACCGACCTGTATCCGTTATCATAATCTACTCTACGAGAGCGAATCACTACGTCTCCTATTACTGAACACTGTGATTTCTTATTGGCGAAGCGACGGAACGTCCCCCGGACTCCATCCAGCGGCTGACGTGACCCCGTGAAGCGTGGATCGGGCCTCCGAAAGGGGCAGGAATATATCTCCCGGCCACATCCACGATCTCCAGCTAATAACGCGGATGTATCCGGGTTCTGAGGATGCTGCAACTTAGGCCAGTAGCTTTCTCTCGGCCGCCGGCCACGTGCGGTTAGTATTCCCAAACATCACACGTCCAAAATAACGAGGCTCCCGCTTGACGGTTTTGCGTAAGCCGAATTTAGGATTGAATATAATTTCATCTCACGCCGGATGGGACAATTATTTACGGATTACCGCTGTCGGCTGATTACCGGATTACGATTGTCGCGTGGTTCGCTCGTACACCATTTCTTTCAAAGAAATCACCATTACCCACATCGGGAATGGTTGTTTAACAGGTTGCGGAAAAGAATCCCGTCGTGCCCGAAGCAAACTCGCATTTTACGGTACAAAAGAAAGAATGGAATCCATCCATACAACTAATTACTCCAAAATAAAAATCACCGTGACTGTCAGCTGTGCAGTTCACGATCCCACCCGTTGACTGCCCAGCTAAGAAGTGTTTTTGTTTCCGCCCGGTTCAGTTGTTAAATTTTAAATTAAAATTCGAAATTTTACTAAAACCAATACCAGCGACAATCGCCCAGTTCCTAACTAGGTTAGAGAATCGGCGAGGATAAATGTGATGATGCAGAATAAATTAATGAATAAAATATTAAAACAAAAGGAGTCTAGCCCTGCATCATAACATTTACTACAAAAAACAAATCAGTGAAGCTACTGATGACAAAAAAAAATTTGGAATATCATAAAAGATATAGCCAATATTCATAAAATCGACTCACCCATTGTTAAAATTAACATAGAAGACCAAACAACTCATGTCAATTCCGAACCTGAAAAAATATCCGACCATTTCAATCAATTTTTCTCCAATATCGGACATAAATTAGCAAAAAATATTCTAGACCAAAACACCGTCTCGGAGAAAGATCTTGCAAAAAATATACATGTCAATAATCTCAGCTATAACCCTTTTCACTTCACTCCCACCACTGAACTAGAAATAATAGAACTTATCTCATCTCTTAAAAACAGTAACTCTGCAGGGAAAGATCAAATTTCAACAAAAATTATTAAACACATTCAAAAATTTATAGCCCCACCTCTTAAACACATTATCAACTTAAGCTTTAAAACTGGAATATTCCCCAACTCTTTAAAACAGGCCACAATAATCCCTATCTTCAAAACAGGTGATAAATTATCTGTTAATAATTATCGACCGATATCATTACTCAGCACAATTTCTAAAATTATAGAAAAGGCGGTGAAACATAGACTCTGTAAGTTCCTTGAAAATAATAAAATAATATCGGATAACCAATATGGCTTCCGCAAAGGGAGGAATACCTCTGATGCAATAGCTGCTCTCACAAAAATTGTTTTCCAAAATCTTGACAAAGGTCGCAAACCACTTGCTGTTTTCCTTGACCTCGCAAAAGCATTTGATACGGTTTCCCATCCCTTACTACTTAAAAAACTTCAACAGATCGGCATTACAGGGATAGCCTACACATGGTTTAAAAACTACTTAGCAAATCGTACACAACAAACCCTTAT
This sequence comes from Hesperophylax magnus, assembly GCA_026573805.1. Lineage (NCBI taxonomy): Eukaryota > Metazoa > Arthropoda > Insecta > Trichoptera > Limnephilidae > Hesperophylax > Hesperophylax magnus. The sequence continues at coordinate 1,995,585 of JAIUSX010000053.1, forward strand.
CCACTCTGACAAAATATATATGAGCAAAAAATTATCCATGTCCTATGGGGTCCCTCAAGGTAGTGTACTAGGGCCAATTCTATTTCTCATATATATCAACACACTATGCACTATGAATATTGGAGGCAAGATAATTTCATTTGCCGATGATACAGTCCTAATATTTGATGATGAAACATGGGAATCAGTTACAAACAAAACTAATATTGGCCTAACAAAAGTTAAACATTGGCTAGACACAAACCTCCTCACACTTAATATCGACAAGACACAATACATGACGTTTTCCATACCCAAACATAGCTTTCCCAATAACTGCCCCAAACCTACCATCCACTCGTGTTCACTCAACATACAGACTCCTGAAACCTCACCTAACATTCAATGCACGTGTTCAACTCTTAAATCTTCAAAGGAAGTTAAATACTTGGGAATAATAATCGATGACCAACTACGCTGGGAAACCCATATAAAAGAAACAACAAAAAGACTTCGTAAACTCTCCCACATATTCTGCTCTCTTAGATCCATCTTAGACCTAACGACTCTAAAATGCGTATATTTTGCCCTTTTTCAATCGATAGCAACATATGGTATTCTGGGATGGGGTGGCTGTGCAGAATCCGTCATTAATCAAATAATTACAGTACAAAAACAAATTCTCAGAATTATATTTAAATGTCATCCTACCTATCCCTCCAAAATACTATTTACTAAAATTAAGGTCTTAGATATTCGCCAGCTATTCATTAAGACAAGCTTATGCTACATACGAAAAAATGACTTGATAGTGGCTCCTCAACACCAAGTAAACACCCGCTTTTCATCAAATCTGGGATGCGTGGTGCCAAAAACTAGAACCACATTCGCTCAACGACAATTCTGGTCTATCGCCCCTAAAATATACAACGCGTTGGACCGGGACATAAAATCAACTAATACTATATCCCTTTTTATTATACGTATCCAAAACTGGATATTTGAAAGGGGACGAGCCTTTTTTAAAGAATACATGAGTTCCTAACTTTTAAACCATTATAATAAAATTAACCATGTATCTGTATACTTATGTTTATATGTGAATACACATTACATTTGTGTGTGTTCATATATAGATGTGTATGAATGTATTTATGTATGCATCTATGTATGTCTATGTATGTATGTATATGTATATATATCTGAGCATATATATATGTGTATGTATGTATGTTTGCATGTATGAAAAACATATATTTTGTTTTATATTTTCCTTAAATATGTTTATTTTCTTTTTTTTCCTTCCATATTATGTTTTATTTTTTCTTACTACAACATATGGTTTTATTGTAATTTATAGCATTATGACTACCACAACACGGGCATTAGCCTAGTGTGGGAGTTATTAAGTACACAAAAATTGTAATTCATAAAACTCACTGAATAAATAATAAAAAATAAAAAAAAATAAAAAAAAAAATTTACCAAGAAAATTTATACAAAAAGATAACGTGTATAAAAGGAAAATAAAATGATTATAAAACATACATATTTAAAAATAATATTTTTATCGGTTCCATGATAACTCGACACAGTGACAATTCAACACACCTTTAAAAAGTTATATAAAGTCATTAGAAAAAAAAATAAAAAAAATTAACCTTACTTAACCTATTCTACTTAACCCAGTTAATAAAGTTTTGTTTCATCACTTTCCATGACTTTATATAACTTTTTAAAGATGTGAAGAATTATCATTGTGATGATTTATCCGGTCACCAGTTTTATCTACATGTAAAATGAAGTAAAAAATAAAAATAAAAAACGAATATAACTATGTTTACGTGTGAAACTGCATAAGAGTCTATAGCATAATCTACAGTATCCCCACTCAGGGTATGTAGTGAGGCTGAAAGTGGTGGGAATGGGAAGGAAATGAGGCATAAAAAGCCGGCAAATTACTTGGCTATTCGGATCTGGTCACCAAACACGGCCAAAGGCATTTCAAGCAACGTTTCCATTCTGAACGGTGGTCTTACCCCAGGGCGATACGGAGCGTATCTTCCACCATGGAACGTGCCGCAAATATATTATTTCAATTAGTAATTTGTTAAATAACACAAATTAATCAATTAAAATCTTCTTGCGCACGCCGGGATTTGAACCCGCTATCTCCAGCTTGATAGTCGAGAGCCTTACCCCTCGACCAAGGAGGCCATCAATATAAAGTTTTTATAATATACATATAATAAGATGATATTACCCGTATTTATGTAAAAGCCCTCTGGGCGTAAAATAGAATAACTAAATTTTAAGGCAGATAAAGTCTATATAAAAAGATTAACTTTTTTTCTAGATAATGTAAAATAAATTTCGCAAAAATTACTGACACCTTGTATTTTCAATAAGTAAAAATAGACACGAAAAATATTATATCATCGTTCTGAATATCCGTTATTGTTATCTGTACCCCTGTCTTTGTTTACCTGGCACACATTTATTATTACACTGTATTATAAACTTAAAATTGTACTAGAGATGGGTAGTAATGAACAAATAAAATATTTAAGTTGCCAAAAACCACGTTGATCTTTTAAATCAATTACATATAAACAAACAATTAACATATGTTTAAAATAACCAGACCTTTACAAGACAGAGAATCTACTTGTTAAAATCCTTATTTACATAAATAATATTTTAGCGTTGCGCCGAAGTGCAGCCCGCGACCTCTAAATGCGAATAACACAACGCTGGAAAAGCTGTCCCGTGATAATCCTCGGTGATAAAACACCCGTCTGCTAAGATGGTCACATTATATCTTGGTTATATTATTATTATGCATACTGACTGGAATAAACTGGTGATAAATCGTACATGCGCCATACCGCGTCTTCTCGGCCCCGTTATCACCACTAAGGTAGAGAATAACGCGTTTTAAACAATAGTCTAAATGCCATTTCAAACCAGCCGTTTCAAACAGTTTCCAAATCTACTGAAGAAATGATTTACTTAGAAAAATAATAATATAATGTATGCGCATACAAGAAGTACGAGCACAGAATTTGTACCACTCGAGATCGTTAGCATGTATAATTTCAAGCAATTATAAAAATGAATAACAATTACTCAGGAAAAACTCTAACTTTTTCAGTGTTTTAAATAGCATTTCGTTGATTACTTTAAAAAAATAAATGGAAAAAAGAGAAAGTCACCTAATACTTGCTTACCTAATTATGGTGTTGTGGAAATTTTTGGAGGTTGTTGTGAGATTTTTACTTTACTTAGCAATTTATCTATCTTAACCAACATACTCTTCTCTGCCAGACACGTCCTGACGCCATTTCGAATGACGCTACGGGAATATGTACAAAGCCTTGATCCTTGATTGACGAAGTCATTCCACTCGAACTCGATAACTCAACACAGTGACAATTCATCACACCTTTAAAAAGTATTTAAGGGTACAAATTATTACTGTAATAATTATTACTGTAGTAATAATTTGTACCCTGAAGATGCTTGAGTAAAGCGAAACCGGTTGGTTAAAAAAATAATTCAAATCTCGTGGTTTTAAACAAAAAGTATTTTATTTCATTTCAATTATCATTTTGATGATTTATCCGGTCACCGGTCAATTCATATCACTGTAGTGTAAATACTTACTATTCAGATAAATGCTTGTCTGGCTGTTATTTTATGATTTTGCAATAGGAGCTCGCTCGAGTCTTTCTTTCTTTTTAAAGTTAATATTTGTTATTTTTAATTAACTACTTCTAACAATGTAGAGAAAAATATCAAATTCAAAATACAAAATACAAAATATTAAATTCAATACTCGCTATACTTATGATTTTATTATATATACTTTATATCATTATGTAAAACATTCACAACAACCAAATCCTTATATCTGTTGTATACTTTACATGCTTATGTTTTCATTTCATATTCTTTATATGCTTATGTTTTATAATCTTTGTAAGCTCATGTTTTACTTACTTAATATGGTTATACTAACTTATATCTCTTATGTACTTTACATGCTTATGTTTTCGTTTCTTATTCTTTATATACTTATGTTTTATAATCTTTATAAGCTCATGTTTTACTTTCTTAATATGATTATACTAACTTATATCTCTTGTATACTTTATATGCTTATGTTTTCGTTTCATATACTTTATATGTTTATGCTTTATAATCTTTATAAGCTCATGTTTTACTTTCTTAATATGATTATACTTTATATTCTTTACATGCTTAGGTCTTATATTTGCAACAATTATATTTACACTTTATATACCTATTCTTATGCCATATATATTGTATATGCTTATGTTAAATATTGGCACCAACTAAACACTTATATCTCTCGTATATCTTATACGCTAAAGCTTACGTTTTACATTCTATATATGCTTATGTTTTATCTTCTTTATAACATTATGTCTTATATTATTTATATACCTAAACTCTACATACTTTTCATGCTTATGTCATATATTATTTATAAGCTTATGATATATATTCGCAACTACTCTTACATAAGACACACGTTTTAAAATTCTGATGAATAATATTATTACGGATGAACTAGATAGCACTTATAATATAACAGAAAAAGTATGTAATAATGTCGATGAATGTAACCTTGTTTTCAAAAATATGAAAAACTCATTAGTAATTATGCACTTAAATATTAGGAGCATTTACAAAAACATTAATGAATTATTATGCACCCTTAGTCTTTTAAAAACTGAACTCGACTGTATTGTTTTGACAGAGGCACACCTTAATACAGTAAATATAGATAATATACCACAATTACCGAACTATACTTGTATTTCGACGAAAACACACATTAACAAAAATAGTGGCATAGTTATTTACTTTAACCAAAAACACCAAGATATATCTTATAAAGAAATAAACATGACCCTCACGAACTGCGTAGCATTACAATTTAAAGTAAATAATCAGATTTATCAAGTTATTGCTGTTTACCGAACCCACGGATCAAAAACTCAACAATTTATAGAGAACCTCAAAGATGTAATTAACAAAACAATATGTCAAAATATTATAGTGACGGGTGATTTCAATATAAATATAGGTCTAAATTCAAACAGAGTCGAAAAAACTGATTTACTTAATACGATGGCTGAGCTTAACTTCATTTCATGTATAAACGATTACACTAGAGTTGTGCCCCGACAAAAGCCATCATGTATTGATCATATCTGGACTAAGGCTGACACAACTACACAATTAACACCTGTCATTTGGAAAATAAACATCACCGATCACTACACGTGTTTTTTAATTCTTCATTTAAAAAAAAATATGTCCTTTTCCAAAACTGCATTAAAACAGTTTAACATAAAAACCTTAAACATACAACTTCTTGAAAAAAAATTGAAATTTGAAAAATGGGAAGAAACATTAAACACCGAAGATGCCGAAAAATCTTCAATTATATTCGAAAAAAACACTTCGCGAACACATAATAAATGCAACTATACATAAAAACGTTAAACCTAAATCAAAACATAGAAAAATTAAGCCCTGGATCACCCATGGAATAGTTACCTCAATTAGGAATAAAGAAAAACTATTTTATCAAACCCGAAAACAACCTAATGACTTAACTTTATAAGAATTATATAAAAAATACAGAAAAAATCTTACAAATTTAATTAAAAAAACAAAATAAAATTACTTTAAGGTAAAAATTGAAGATAGTGGTAAAGATAACAAAAAAGTCTGAGCTACAATTAACAACATTATCGGCAACGGTAATAAAAATAAATAAAATAACTTATGACAACGAAACAATAGACTCAATAAAAGAACCAACTAAAATTGCAAATATTTTCAACAACTACTTCGCTAAAGTCGGAGAGAAACTAGCCAAAAAAATCGACTCGTTCCAACCTAAAAATACTACCAATACATCCACACAAACTTGCCAAAATATTTTCGAAAAATTTTAAAAATGCACCCAAATAGAAATAGAAAAAATTATAATGAACCTACGAGTGTCCGCGAGTCCTGGTTTTGATAATATCACAGTAAATGTATTAAAACAAATGAGACAATTATTATCAAAACAAATTGCACATATCATTAATAACAGCATACAGCAAGGAATCTACCCAAAAATATATAAAAATACAATAATAACCCCGATCTTCAAATCAGGAATTACATCTGACGTCTCGAACTACCGTCCCATATTTATTGTATCTAACGTAGCAAAAATATTTGAAAAAGTCGTAAAGTCACAATTAACTAAACATATCAATTCAAATAAAATTATTAATGATAACCAATTCGGCTTCAGAGAAAATTTAGGTACGCAAGATGCAATCGCAAAAATAACCTCTATAATATATAATGCTCTTGACTCGGGAAATAAATATTTAAGTATATTCATCGATCTAAGAAAAGCCTTTGACAGTATAAGCCACAAGAAGCTCATAAAAAAATTAGAAAATATTGGAATTCAAGGAACAGTTAAAGAATGGTTTAAAAGTTATCTTCATAAAAGACACCAACACGTAAAAATTAACAATATATTGAGTGAACCCACCCATTCCGAATTTGGAATTCCTCAAGGGACAGTTCTAGGCCCAATATTGTTTATCATTTATGTGAATGAAATGCTTACAGTACCAAAAAATGGAAAAATCATATCTTTCGCCGACGACACAGTTTTAATCATAGAAAAAAAAACTTGGGAAGAAACCTATCAAACTGCGAATATAGAAATAAACAACTTAAAACAATGGTTTGATGATAACAACCTCTCCTTAAACTCTGACAAAACCTATTTCATGACTTTCACATAATCAGACAAAATGCACCCAACAATAAATTCCAATATAAGTGAAAAAACACACACTTAGTAAGACACCACTTTATTTTTGAATCAATAACGATAGCCAACCGGGTTTCGCTTGTCCCAAGCTTCATCAGGGCTAAATATCAACTATTGATATATTGGCTAAATATCGTTATTGATTCAAAAATAAAGTGGTGTTTTACTAAGTGTATGTTTTTTCATTCAATATGTCACACCCCAAAGTATTTGCTTCCTTCAAAAATAAAAATCCAATATAAGTATCCATAACTCTTGTAATAATTATACTGACAACTGCAATTCACCTAAATGCTCAAAAATCTAAAAAAAAAGTAATATTAAATATTTATGCATAATTATAGACCAAAATATTAAATGGACAGAACAAATTGCGCAAACTGTAAATAGAATACGTAAACTTTATTACCTATTCCTCAAACTAAGAAATATATTACGTAAATCTTTGCTACTAAAGGTTTACTATGCATTAGCCCAATCAGTTCTGCAATACGGAATAATAGGATGGGGAGGAGCGTATAAAACCAACTTAACCCCACTTGAAATAGTACATAGAAGACTCATCAAAATAATTATAAAGAAACAATTAGACTATTCAACTCAAAAATTATTCGATGAATTCAAAGTATTACCAGTAAATAAAATTTATCAAAAAAACGCATTACTACAAATCCATAAAGACAAACTAACAATAAAGTCATTCAGCACCAGACCGAGAACCTTAGGACAAATAATAATCCCTAAACTTAATACTACAACAGCCCAACATCATTACACATACTCAGCAATAAAATGCTTTAACGAACTCCCTATAGAAATACAATCCGAGAGGAATTATGAAATTTTTAAACAAAAACATTTTACTATTATATAATTTCTAAGTATATGTTACGATGTGCCAACCTATATTTCCACTATGTACAAAACAAATGCCATCTTATATTTTTCATTATGTATAAAAAAAAATTTCATTATGTACAAAAAAAAAAAATTTCAACTTATATTTTCATTATGTATAAAAAAAGTAGTCCTTCATGCATCCAAATTGTAACAACTGATAAGTATGTATAGTACTGTCAATTTGATAGTGCTCCCTCCCTAAACACGAAAATTTCTCAATTAGGGAGGTATTGTTACCACTAATATTATATATTATGTATTAAAAAAATAAATAAAAAAATAAAAATAATAAAAAATAAAAACAATTATTTCATTTTGTAGATGGTAAAAAGATTATAACTCTGAAAAAAAAACTTTGGACCTGGGATTGTTACAACAAATTAAAGAATGTATGTAGTTTTTAGTCCATCTGAAAATCTACCCCGAATTCTTGAACAAAGAAAAAAGAAGAAACTACTCAACAGGAGGCTTGTCGCTGATCAGATGCTCATTTACAAAATTATTAACTCAAAAGTTGATTACCCGGAGTTGGTAAACAAAATAAATAGCAAACAGAAAACCCTTTTCTATATTGAAAAAATGCAACACCAACTCCAATCAAAACGAATTTATGAACAAAACCTGCAATTGGTACAAAAAAACATTCAAATATAGACATACATGCTGACATATTCACTGCTAGTTACTATCGTTACAGAAGTTCATTGTATTACATTTTAGGTATGAATTGCACAAAATCATGATGATTAAATTAATTCTACCTTATTTTTTTCTTTAAATTGCTAATTTATTATTTTTTTATTTCAGTTGCGTGGCAACATTCGCTCATCCTTTTCCTCCCCCATCCCGCTACAACGACAAAACCTGTATCCCACTCTGTCCGTCCTGTATACTTATAAACACATATATTCTTGTATAATACATTATATAGGTTTATCACATTTGTTCTACTTCAATGATTATACTTGTTAATTAGTTCGGCTTTTAAATTTGTTACTTAGCCTGCTTTTTATATTTTAGTATACATTCACTAAATACTTAGTTGTACATTACCAAAATCAACCATCTGTGGAAATTTATAATTGGTTTGTTTCTTTTCCATCCTCCTTTGTACATTAAATTAATATTAAGACTGTTTATGTTTCTTAAAATAAATAAAGAAGAACCAGGAAGAGTAAAGAGTAGGCAGGAAGAAGGAAAACAGATGGTGGAGAAAAAAAACGCTTAATCAATTCCTTTATTTCTAATTATCCTAAATATTAGTATTGGCTAATTAAGTTGTTACGTATGTATATCAACCGGTTAAACTAAAACTCTTACCTCCTTCCTATACTCAGGTCAAGTGTTCCACGTCCAAAAAAAATCAGTTCGCTCTGGTGTACCGGACGCACCATCACAGGAGTGCTCCTGGCTGGGGTGATACATTCGAATCGTGTCGTATCTACAGATTTTTTATCTTGTATGAAGGCGAAAATTATCCGGCGTAAAATCCTCTAATAGTTATGTAATTCGAAATAAAAAATATTATTATTTAACCAAAAACGATCGTTGACCCATCGTCAAACCCCTTGAAAAATATTATTATTTAACCTACAACGATAGTTTATCCATCGTCAAACCCCTTGAAAAATATTATTATTTAACCTACAACGATAGTTTATCCATCGTCAAACCCCTTGAAAAATATAATTTTAATCGATTTGGTCATACAACCCATGTGCAGTCACTTCTTTTATTAAACGAAATTTGATTCCCCGTCGACTTGGGACCTCGACATTCAAACTCTATATTAACCTTCTTTTGACACAGAAGTAATTGGCTTTACTTACATACTTTTTGGCAGATGCTTAAAGGTTTTTTTATTTTTCAGTATGTCCATGTAAATATTTAATCCTAATTAATATCCACCAACTCTATCAAAAAATGTTAACGACCGTTACTACTTTAATTATCCTTTTTTTCTTTGCCTTTTTACAAGCTATAAATGTGTGAAATTATTTATCTAAAATGAGTAGTGTAACGAACACTAGTCAGGATTATCAGGGTAGGTTGGTGGAAAATGCTGTCAAGCAATAAGCCCGCTCAGAGTATATACGAGTATTGCTGCGAATAATACGCTTTGTAAAGTTTTAACAAATAAAATAAAATATAAAGTTTGGTGACGGGTGGATCTCAAAGCTTCAGTGACAAGAGGGATAGGTTCCGTAATGAAACCACTTGAGAAACAATTATCGTCTCGTCATTCGACCAGAAAGCTCGCCAAGCGTACTTTGCAGGTTCGGGAATGTGCAATGAAATGGGAGAAGTGCTCAAAGTTGAAGAGGGCAACAGACCGCAACTCCCGAGCAGATGTCGAGGGAGGCCAAAAGCTACTGAACCACAAATTGAAGGACGGACTGACCCTCGGCCTCTCTGCAACTGATTGTCAGAACGGAAATCAGGTGGAGAACAATCATTAAAGCATCAGGCTATCGATGTTAAAATAAATCATTACTCCCGAGTGCACAGTGGACCGTCCAGAACAACCCAGCTTGACTCAATTATTTTTCTGTCTTATATGGGTCATTTATGAAGTTTCATTATTATGAAGCATTTACTCTAGATGTTAATGATATATAGCATTATTTATGATTTTTGACGGTACTGAACTTTTAGTTATTGTAAGATATACTTTCTGAGTGCGTTTTGAATGCGGAATTATTATAATTATGCAATTAAAATGATTCAAGTTGTAAATTTATCATCTAAATAATTGTACCTATTTGAGTAGGCAGAGATTTAAATTGGAAAATTTTTTTATTTAATAACATATTTTTTTAAATATCAATTTAAATGTGAAATAACATGCATACGCACTACTTTACTTAATTTGTAACGATATTAAACTAATTTATTCGATAATAATTTATCATTATTGCACTTACTATTGACATCTGCACATTATTTGGAAGTAATTTAAACATAAAACAGACGTAATAAGAGCATTTCAAATACTTCAAAAATTAAAACTCCCTTACCAAACTCGTTTCAGAAAAACGAAAAAGTTGTACTGGGGTGTATTCAAATGCAAGTAGCGGTACATGAATTATAGTTAACAATAACTTGTTCTTTCATTTGAAAACGAAATTCAGCTGGTATCTACTGGTTTAGTCAAGTAAATATCTATTTTATTCAGAATATTCATTTTTCAAAAAACGTAATATAAGAATTTTCAGGAAAGAAAAATGTCCATAAATGTTATATTACTATTCTTTAACCTTTTAAACTGTTTTTAAATGATTAATAATATTTTTTAAAAAATTTTTGTAGGCTTACTAATTAAACATGAAATCAATTAAAATCCTATGAATGACTTACCAACTCAAATAAATAATATATATCTACCTGCATACTTATTATTATACTAGTAGTTCTGTGAGCAGTTGGGAGACATGGCGTACAAAAAATAATATATATCTACCTGCATACTTATTATTATACTAGTAGTTCTGTGAGCAGTTGGGAGACATGGCGTACAAAAAATAATATATATCTACCTGCATACTTATTATTATACTAGTAGTTCTGTGAGCAGTTGGGAGACATGGCGTACAAAAAATAATATATATCTACCTGCATACTTATTATTATACTAGTAGTTCTGTGAGCAGTTGGGAGACATGGCGTACAAAAAATAATATATATCTACCTGCATACTTATTATTATATTAGTAGTTCTGTGAGCAGTTGAGAGACATGGCGTACAAAAAATGTTTCTATTTATATTTTGTTTCATAAATCATAACCAAAATTTCCTCCGCAATCACAAGATTTGTAAATAGGTACTACTTATTTATAATCCGTATATATTATGGTTTTTTTTATATATTTTAAATGAGGAATTATACAATTTGTCCAAAGAAACACCATTATCTCAATGACAATTGTTTCCAAATTTTCTTATGTCGTGTAGGTATATATTACTATTATTAGTTATATATTAATATTTAAAAATGCGAAAAAGAAAGTCCAAATAAACACGGCGATTTCACTTAAGGAAATATATTAACTGGCTTAACATTAAAACGGCCACCATTATGAGATGGAAACGGATCATACGAACAGATTTACAGACAAACGAAATAATAATATTAAAAACATTTATTTGCCAATAGATAAATTTTACATATTTTTTTAACATAAATTCTATTGACAAAAAGGTCACTGCTCAGCTATGCATTCCGGATCTCTCCGGGAATGCAGCTGGTTTTCAGCAGTGCCTCCAATATAATAATAATAATAATATATACATATTTAGGCATAATAATGAACAATGAAATAATATTAACAATAAAAAATCAAATCAACACAAACAAATAAAAATAAAAATAGAAATAGTAGGTATACAGATCAGTGCAAATTAATAATATAGTCAACATAAATTCAAAATAAACAATAATCGCAACCACATGTACCTAAGTATCCTCTTCATTGTAACGATAGCAACCATTCGCAGCAAAGCTTTTTGAAGCAATGCAACGATGTCGATATTCGAATTGACAGTGGTACTTCGTTCCAAAGCTATGACGAAGAATAGCTATAACTACCCTCAAACACAGTACCTAATGCACGAAGTTAAAACAGTGCTTCGCTACGCTCAGTCGATAAGTAGGGATCTACTAGTTTTTTTTTAAACTTGACTTGTACATACCATCACGCGGAATAACATTCGAAAAAAAACAATTGTCTAAAAGTAACGAGATTTTGAAACGGCAATATTTAACTAATAGAAATAATTTTGCACGTATTTACCTGCTATCTCGTTGTCACGGCGAGCAGCGCGCTTTGTCCGCTTTGCGAAGAATGTTGATTCGCACCGGTAATAAAAAATCGGATTATACCTAGCATCCCTTTGTGTCACAAATTCGGGGGCGATTCAGACGAGTCTTATCAGAATTTCGGTGGTGGCTGAATATTGAATATTCTCTAATCTCTGGCGTAAATAGAGCAACTACCTACCTTAAAAAAATTGTTACAAAACATTCTGCCGAAAACAATTGATATATTTCCGTATATGCTTATCAGTCACAACAAACTTGTCAGTGGCTCAGTTGGCATCGCGTTTGGGTGCCACCCAGGTATCGTGAGTTCAATTCCAACATTTTTCGCTTAGTATGAGCGTAGGGGGAGATTTTCAAATATAGTTAGGCTATTCTTTATGCGAGAATGTTTGTTTACCTTTTAATAATTAAAATAGAATAATTTTTTTTTAATTTTCTGTTAATCCAATATTCTGAAATAATTATATCAACTGGCCTTATATTGATATCATGCGGAAAAGTGTGTGGAGGGTTTAGTTTTTCCTGTGGGGAAGATTTAACCCGGACATAAAGTCGGAAAAAAAGATAGTAATTCTAAGGGGGTATTTCCCTATCCTCATGATAGCTTATCTACGGGATAACATAATCTGTTAATAAATAAACAAATAAATTCTTGCGATATGTAGAAAACTCAGCTAACTTATCCGATATATACAAGGTGTCCAGGGGTAAAGTGCGCTAATTTTAGGAGTTGATTCCACATGACGGTAGATGCTAAAAAGATGAATATATTATTTTCGAAATTCCAATAAAAAAATATTTTTCCACAAACAAATATTTATTTTCAAATACAGATAAGTCAACATTTTTACCAAAAAAACTATCTTAAAATATTTGAATATCGAAAAAAGTTAATCGATTTTTATTACTTCTAAAATCATGTATAATCATTCCCCGAAGTTAGCGCACTTAACCCCCGGACGCTCTTTATATAGTCACTATTCATAGGTTCGAATACCGAATAGGAAGTTCAAACTTAACATAAAATATTTCATAAATCGTGAAAGGAACATAAGTTCTCCTATGGATAATTTATCAAGGGGTAAATGAAATACACAATGTAAATTGACGTTATTCAGTATAATCTAGGCCTAAAATAAAATTAAGCAGTATCAAGTTTACGGTGACCGGATGAATCATCAAAATGATAATTCATCACATTTTTTAAATGTTATATAAAGTCATGGAAAGTGATTAAACAAAAACTTTATAAACTGGGTTAATTAGGTTAGGTTAGGTTTAAAAAAAAATCAGCGTTTCTAATGACTTTATATCACTTTTTAAAGGTGTGTTGAATTGTCACTGTGTTGAGTTATCATGGAACCGTTTTTTTCGATTTGTATGACTATTATGGTATTGCCAGTTATGATACCAGGGGAAAAAGATTATTCTTTATTTCATAAAACGCGCACAATGGTAACACAATTCGAACGGGATGAAGTATTATCATTATAATTATTTATTGGATAATTTGTATAGCGCCGCTTTTGTGAGATATCACCTCAGGGACGCTTAACAGTTGATGCAGGTATTACAGAAAATATAAATATTACAAAATAGAGTGAATTCTAGTGAAGTTAAGTTAAGTAAAATGAAGTATAGGAACAGGTGACACGAAAATAGAAGATGAAGACTCTGCAGCAAGAATCCTAGATGGTGAAGAAACTGGTCCTGCTGCTGCAGCGAAAGAGTCCACCGCGTCCACCAACAGTGCTAGCACGAGGTACCTCATCCGTCCAGGTATGTGTCTGCTGCTAATAAAGCGCTGACACACTATCCTCTCACAGATACCAGACCTTGGCAGCACCGCTGTGACGTTCTACGAAGAAAGAAGATGGAGACTCTGCAGCAATAATCCTAGGTGGTGAAGGAACTGCACCAGCTGCTGCAGCAAGAAAGTCCACCGCGTCCAACAACAGCGTCCAGGTATGTATCTGCTGCTAATAAATCGCTGACACCTCACATAGATAAGAGACCCTGGCAGCACCGCTGTGACGTTCGGCAAGTCCATCATTTATCTATACATATAACATGTATGTGTGTGAGTAAAATTTTTAACTTCAACAAATGCTTGGTTTTTTTTGTTGGTTTTTTGGTTATTTTGTTAAATGAGTTTTACTTTACTTTTTAACTGTTTGATAAATCATTTTGAGTCTTGGATAAATACCATTTATACAAACATTTACTTGCCGTAACATCCGACCTGCTGTAACATCTGACCTGATGCAACTTAATATTTTTTTTTTTTTTTTTCAATATTTTTCAATCATGTCTTTTGAATTGTAATTCAGTAGACCCTGATTTTTTTTTATTTTTTCATTTTATTTTCTAATCTTCTACAAACATAATGTATGTAGGTGAGTAAAATTTTAACTGTTAATAAACACAATTATACCAACGAACTGGCGATGCCTTTGTGGGATTTTTTCGGTTAATCTGCTAAATGTATTATTCTTTACTTTGTTACGTAATACAGTCTCCCTATAAATTAGAAAGATAGTTACCCTAATGGGGCTTGGTTACCCCTGCTTACTCACGCAGCTAGCCGCTGCGTGATCGGCACGGACCACACACAGCGTCTTCAGCTAAACACTGCTCGCTACCGGCCGCGCTCGCCAGTCTAGAACCGACCTTGGTCATAACAACAGTGTCGCTCGCGGAAGCAAAACTACACGCCAACATGACGTGCATAATTACGCGATATTAGACGCGATCTCGTTCCAGTTTTCTAACTAGATGCATTGCGCTACCAATTTCCAATCATGTTTATTATCTCGGCTCGAACTAAACTCAATGGAGTCTCGTTTCCGGGTAGATTCCGAGTGCATATCATCACCTCATCAGTACCGCCGCCTTTGAGCGCGGGAGAACCGGGTCAACATGATGTACCCTACCACATCTCAAGGCGAATCGTAAGCTTTCTCAGTATACCCCTTTCTTGTGTTCAAATCATATAAATTCATGTAAAATCCACGCTTCATCCTGTCGTCAATTTAGGGAGAGAGTAGAGAGATCTATGTCAACCCTGTATTTCTCGAGATGATTAATATACCTTGTGCCTTTCTACCCATGTGTTATAATTGTGTGTTGACCTTTCCAACCTCCTAACCGATGGACGAGCTGATGATTAAAGGAGCTGCTCACCCCTGATAGTACACGAGTCTCATCTGCTTACCTTTTTACTGAGCTTAGCCAATTCATAACCAGGTTCGATACCGGTCCATATGTTAGCAACTTTTTAACTGTTTATACAAAAAATAGGCGTTTCCTTTATTGCAAAATTATACCAATGTATGTACTAGAAAAATTATTTATAAAAAAATAAAATAGTTACGTAAGTTCTTGTCGGGAACGACTTATTTCTACATTTATAAACTGAATTCAAAGGTCATCCTAATAAAATGGTAAGTTACTATACATTTTGAATTTTGGAATTATCAGAACTCTTGAAATTTTTCTTTGTGTGCAAATGTTATTTAACGATTTTTTTTTGTTTATTACTTCTAAAATTTGACTAATTTTCCATGCAATATGTTTCGACATGTTCACACTTTTTTCTACGCATAAATAAAAAAGATTGTTGTGAAAACTCGCATTTTTATTTCGATTCCACGTATTTATAATTTATGTATGAAAATAAAATATCATGAATCTTAATCACCGACGTGAGATCTTATTAACTCTTTGTTTTTAATATATATATATATACTGTGGAAAAAGTCCCGTTAATTATAGAAGAATGGTCACCCACTGTCACCCACCAGTACCTACTTTTGAATGCTCCATGTTGACGTGCATACGAGCTCTGCCTGGGAATACTATATGTGAGCATCTACTAAGATAATGTAAGATCGGAAACAGGGTGTTCCAAAGGAACAACACTTGGTCACTTTGTTCGTTGAAGAATGAACATTGATGAATCGGGTCTGGGGCGAGAGCGGCAGCGGCAGCGGCAGCGCAGATCGGTTAGGCCATGTTTGGTGGAATAATTTAAACGCTGGCATCCCAGTGATATAAAGCCTCCTTATTTGAATTTATTACGAATAATTCAACAAAATAAACTACGTTTTCTATCCATAAATCTTCCGGGTGCGAAGTGCACGTTATTTAGCACTTTCAAAGGATTTCACGGGTGGCTATAATGATTTTAATTGAGCATCAAAAATCCAATTACTTTTGTTTATTTGCTCACTATCAATGTTGGCGTTTATTGCATCTTTAGTGATAAAAATCATCAATTAAAAATACGCCCATTAATTAAATTGATTAAAATTGTGATCGAGTCAACAGCATTTCATTTCTTAACTCATTTTAAAATTGTAAAATTACCCGCTAAGGCGTCCCCAAAATAATTTGCATTTTTTAAATGAAGTAGAAATATATATATATATAATATATACGATAGGTATATATATATATATACCTATCGAGACAATAGATGCAAAAGTTAATGACTTTTCAATTTAAAAAAATATCCAAATAATCCCCATTCCACATTTTACCATCGATATTGTTTGTTTTCATAAATTAAAATGCTTATATACTATAATGAGAATACAAGAAGAGTTTTTTGAAATCAGAATTTAAAATTTTTCGAAATCTGATTTTAAAATTAAAGTTTTTCGAAATTGGAATTTAAAATTTCGTTATAAATATCAAAATTCGGTTTTTAAGGGGTAGGAAAAGGGGGTGAGGTGGTTTTTCAAAAATTCATATAGTCAATGACCTTCCTTCTGTTTTAGGGGTCAAATGTGAAAATTTCATGCCGTACATGTCCAGTAATTTCTGAATCACATAAAAATTACTGTATTTTTAATTTCTTTTAAAACAGCCGGAATGCATAAATGCCTATAAATAAGAAAATAATATTATTTACTCCAATTTGGAATAAATTAAGAAGGAAATAAAAAAAAATGTATATTTTAACATTTTGGTAATTTTAATATTATGATAAAAATTATAATAAGACGGCTTCATTTGAATAGAGAAATATTTTTTTCTTACAGCTATTTAAAAAATACAAAAATTGTTGAATCTAATTTGGTTGTAATAATATTATAGAAACACTTGTGACGATAACTTCAGCTTATTGAAGCATTTTGATTTAATTACTTTTGTATTTTATTAAAGATAATAAGTAAAATTAATACGTAAAAATGAAACTATGTAGGTAATAATAATTCAGGATGTGAAAGACGAAAAACGAATCAAATCGCACCACCGAACTAAAAAAATGTTTTTTTTTATATTAACTTTACACAGGAGGCACTGAGGAAAATAACCTATGGACCTATGCCATCTGGACATCAGGAACCGTTGTAGGCTCCTGAACCATTTGCTCCAATCCGTGGCAAAGAGCAAAGGTTTCCGTCTATCGTCCAGCCGAGTCTGTTGATCCAAAAAACTTTAACCGCGGTTCGTTATGAACATTGAAGTCCTTCAGAGCCACAAGCTCGGTCTAAGGGCAGCGGGCAAGATATCATCAATTGTATCGTTCAAATGTTTGAATAGCTAATGACATAGTTGGGAAATATACTTAACATATTAAGAAATAAGACTACATCTAGACCTCTATGAATGCGAATGTGTTGTATTTTTTTTACCATTTATTATACAAATCATTCATATATAAACTGATACAATAGAACAAATAGTGAGACAAAAACTTGAAAATAATAACATTAACAATACTGAAAAACCTAAAATTCTAGAAATTTGTCAAGAACTTGCATTTTGGGATATATTTTTCCTGATTCTAACCTTGTTTTTATTTAAACCAACTCGTCTCAAGAGATGGTTTAAATAAAAACAAGTTTTTTCATGTTTTCAGCAATTAAATTACAATTATTATCACTTTTGATATAAAATATAATAAACATAATCGATTAGCTATGAATATTCATATTTTTCCGATATTAAATCGCTTATTTTGAGATGTGTATTGACTACACAGCACCGTAACGCGTGTATTTTTTTAGCACAGTAAGGGAAAGGTTATTGGTTACAAAACAGCACAAGTATAAAATAAATACAATAACATTATTTACTTGAATAATATAGAGACCCACATTCGTGTTCGTTTCATAACTATGGTGACATAATAATAACGCGTACAGACCCTTAATATGTTCTTCCAAGAAATTATGAGGGATTTGGTAACCTTTGAAATATCCAGGTAAAGATATTAATAGATAAGTGATAATATTGTAGGAGTAATATTTGACCTCCCAAATCAATAAGTGCTTAGGGCTTGAGTTTCCTCATGTTTAATTTGTATCTTAACGATTTAGATAATATATAGTTTAAGAGGGACTTAATGACAGCCAACCTCTGATAAGAGAGGAAATCAAAAGAATTTTTTTTTTAAATTTATATTATTTTTATAGAAATACATTACAACAAAGATTGAAATTTATTTTTTTAAGTATTTCTACGCCAATGAAGAAAAAAGTAGCTCTCGAGTTTGGTGTTTGGAAAAAGGAATATCATAGAGTGTATAAATATAGTACAGGAGCGTATAATAATAATACCAATCCTGTTATTTTTTTAATTCTTCGGGAAGATTATTTAAATATTTTATACCTTTGTAATAATAATTACTATGCATTTTTTTTATATGGAAATAGAGGAATTTGGATATTGTATTTATTTCCTAATAATGAATCAAATTTAAATTTTTTTCAATTTATTATCTTTTGAATATTTATAATATTGAGTCTTTTTTATAGATGTATTTAATTTTAATAACTTGGAAGAAAATTCTCAATAATGTTGCGGAGGGGAATGTGGATTATTTTTTTTTCAAAATTACTTTAATAATAATTACTCTGTGTACCACCATTACAAGGTTTGGAATGTTTTCATATGTACCTCCGCAAGCAATAATTCCATACTGATTTAATGACTGGACTACTAACTTAAGAATATTTATCTAATCTAAGCTAATAAATATATAAATACATTTACTAGTAAACTTAACAAGTTCACATACGTGTTTGTTCCATTTCATATGTCGGTCTATAATTACACCGAAATGAAATAGGCCAAGCCATGATTCGAATAGCGTATGTATACTCGTGTCTCCTCCCTTATCCGGCACGATTAAAGCTCGCTAAGCTCGAGGGGCCTTATATTTAAAGTGTTGCACAATTGATCATGGAAAATTGTTGTTTATCAGTTATGTAAAATTAAAAAAAACGATTTTATTAGTAAGGGAGAAGGAATATTAAAATATTATATGCGGGCGTGGCCCATCCACGATATCAACAGTCGTAACAGACTGGTTACGTATTTTTTTTTTTGTTTTTCCGAATTTATGTCCGGGTTAAATCTTCTCTACAGGAAAAACTAAACCCTTCCACACACTTTTCCACAAATGATAATCTAGTCAACCCACATTATACAAGTGCATTATATAGGCATAGAAATACAAAACAATACAAGAACAAGACGTCAAATCACAAGAGATCAAATGGGAAAATAATTCACTGACTCCAGATATTTTCATATCAGAGGGTTCGGCTCGGTAGAACTTCTAATTGGACCTATAAATCCTACTGATCCCTCAATATAAATATTTAAAAAATCTTTCGTAATCCTAGGTGTATTTAATGTGACAGATTTTTGTATTTTCATGTATAAATTCTTTAACAGATCTAATACGCCTAAATTTCGAATGAGAGAGCTAGGCATAATGCCAGTAGCCGAAATAACAAATGGTACAATTTTTATAATCTGAGAATGTCAAATTCTTTTTTCATAAATCATTTTCTTAATCTCATTTCCTAAATCTGTGTATTTTTTTTATTTTTCAGATTTTTTTTTAATTGTTATTATTATTTTCTCGCCTAAAAATAGATATATACAGATACTTTTTTGTTCGCATAAATTACCTCACTATAAAAGTACTAAACTACCTCACTAGGCTGTGACTATTCCAAGGTGGTTATTCCAGACTGATTTTTTTTCGTAACAACTTATTTTTTTTTTTACAAAATTATATTTCTGAAAATTGTTCCGACTTACGAGATAATATGTCTAGACAGTTATACAAATAGTATATTTTCCCCCGTAAGTAGTTTCCTCAGAATAGCTCAGAGAAATGATTTTTCTTTATTTTGCCAATCCAAATGCTCAATCAACTAGGATGTGTTGAATTGGAATACCATACATGTTTGTATTTAAAAGAAATTCATATATTATGCAGCTATCTTTATAAACCATTGAACGTGTAAAGAATGAAATCATTTTCTAAATGCTAAATGTTAAATTCATTATGTATACCAAGAGATCGTGTATATTTTAAAAGCAATCAGAATCTTGAATTAAAACAGAGCCGTGAGCTAGTTGTTTTTGCAATTACTATATGGCAACCACGTGCACAGTTTGACAGTATTTGTTTAAGTTTAATAAAAAATGGTATCTTAGCAGAATGCATTTAAATTATTTCAGTACATGATAAAACCCTCGTGTCTAAACCAGTATCTGATTAGGTATTTTAAGTATAATGATATACTGTTATAACCGTTAACTGCATATTGCAAAATATTAATTTTATTGTAAAATATCACTGATTGCTCCAGAAATTCGCTGCGTTGCGTTGGTGTAGTGTTATTTAACTCCATTGAATAAATATTTAATCTCAAATAAGAGTTCAACTTTCTGAAAACACTTAGGTAAAATGTGTATCTTGTTACTTGCACAAGAGAACTAACTGCTCCCAACCGTCACGTCGAGAGCAAGTGAGGGTGAAGGTAGTGGAGAGGAAAAGGAGATCGGAAAGAAGAAAGTGGGGACTGGGGAGCTACTCTGGTTATTCAGATCAGGTCACCAAATACGGCTAAAGCAATTTCAAGCGGCGTTTCAATTCTGAATGGTCATCTTTCACTAGGGTGACTCTGAGAGAATTTTCCTCTCTACTTAATACTAATTACTGAAGACAATAAATAATATTATTATAAAATATTTGTTTTGAATATTAATTAGCACCTAATACTTATTAAACACAGTTTTTTGTCTTGAAAGTCTTGTTGTCTCCTCAGTAGCGTGCAGTAAAAATTAGCCTAGAATAGGTCTGGAAATATTGGCATAAAAAAAGCGGAAAATTATTGATAAATTTATATTTTTTATGTATTTGAGGCTATTTTATAACGTCTAAATCTTTCTACCCCAGTAAAATAGTTCTACCTTCTTCCCTTATCATTTCTTTTATGTAGTTGAAATCTACTCTGGTTTATACATAGTAAAAATACTATCTTCCTCAAGACAATATGTGACACTCAAAAATAAACCCTATATTATACTTTAGATCCAATATTTTATGGGTGTCCTTCTCTAAATAAATATCTTCTGTCCCTTCTTCCATATCTAATCTAAAATTGCCACCCCTCGTTCAACTTCTCATCTCTTCTAAATCTGAACTGGTCTACAATACTTCAAATTAACATCGAAATAATTTATAAATCTGCCTACAATTTGAAGTGATAGCATAGAACATCCGTGATAGCGTGAAATGTAACTGGCTATATGTATCATTTATGTTAAGAATATTTTCAAATATTCAACGCATAATAAAATTCATACGGACTTGAAAAACAAAACACAACTTACCTTTGATCATAGAACAAAGTATTGAGACACCGTATGCTAATTTAATACGTTATGATATTACTGGTAGTTATTTCGACAAACATTTGTTGATTGGTTGAATTAGACTCCTGATGTTAGTCAGTGCGACTAAAAAACTCCAGCCGACAGCATTCATCATCTTCGCTAACCCCTCCGCGTGACGACGAGTGAGAAACGTCTCTTTTGAAACCCGGAGCGCAGAGCGAGTGAAGAGGGGAACGGGTGGGAAGGAGGCAGCGACGCACGCGCAAAGCTTCCCGGCGCCGCCCGGGTCAGTAGGCGCCGCGACGCCGTACGGTGACGTCTTCCGATGCCGCGAACGTACACCGCCGCCGTGATACCCGCGAAACCGTCGCGCTTAACCTGACTTAAATGTCGTACCCACTCCAGCGTGTGACTTATATAGAATATTACATTTGAGATAGTTTTTCTCACACGAAAATAAAATTAAAAAAAAAAACATTTCGTTATTATAGTGATGATGACTTCGATTATTTAATATAACAAAAAAAAATTAAAGTTTTAAAAAATGTTATCCACAAGTTTGGAAAGTATTTAACGTGTGAAAGGATGGCATCAAATGATGATTAACACGGTAACTGATTTTAATTAATTAATATACTTTTCTTGTTTTTATTAAACAAATATGTTGATGCTGTTCTATCCAAAGGTTTTCATTTCATAACCACACATTTATTTCAAAGTACGATGAACATTCTTACAAAATATCAAATTACAAGGTACCCCCTTTTGGGTATTATTTTTAATGAATTTATTGAAAGAAAAATTTAAAAAAAAATTTATTCTCCAAACCCAAAGGAAAATATTTTTTACCAATTAATTCGACAAATAAATATGAATTTCAGAGAGAAATTCGACTGCGCCACGAATTTTACCAAAAATACGTGGGGAGTATAATATGAAAAAATATATTTTTAAGTCAAAGACATCAGTAGTAACATATATGTATGTTTTATGATTATGAATTTCTTGAAGATATGCCTTACGTGTGAACACATGAGATACAAACCTGGAATCACATACAAATAAAGAATAATAACGCACTAGCATTTGAACTACCCATCACTTCGAAATTTTTAATTTTTTTCACTTTAATTTTTCTTCACAGTTGTATTTTTTTAATGTGAAACCGCACAACAGTCCCGACTTTTTCCAACCGTCTAAAGCCAGTGCGACTATGGCACCCCTAATTAGGGTATATTGTGAGGCTGAACGTAGTAGGGAGGGGAAGGAGAACAGGAAGGTGGGGAAGTATTTGGCTATTCAGATCTCGTCACTAAACACGGCCAAATCCATTTCAAGCAACTTTCCATTCTGAATGGAAGTCTTACACCGGGGCGATACTGAGAGTATCTTCCATTCTGGAACGTTCCACAAATTTTATTTTTAATGAGTAAATTGTTAAATTAAATTAAAAGTAATTGACGGTATTTGAACCCACGACCTCCAGCTTTGTAGTCGAAAGCCTTTGTAGGCGAAACCACGGAGGCCGTCAAATTGTATATTAAGGAATTAATTTCTCACGAAGAAAGATTTGCGAATTAAATATTAGAGGTGAAAATTAAACCGTTTTATAGTGAAAGAGTGCTTGAAAATGGTGTGTAATACATACCGATTTCATTAAAAATCTTTTAGATAGTGTTCATAGAAAAATATTTTTATCATCTATCTTTTTTTTTTTTTCTTTTATATACTCAATAATATTATTATTGTATATAAATAAACTGTTTTTATAAATTGAATAAGAATATTATTGATTAGGTATATAAAAGAAATAAAAAAAATTAATGGAGTTCTACAAATTAGACTTGAAAACAATAAATAAAAAAATCATTTATCTTGTTATTCAACCGCCGTCGTAAAACAGAAGTGTGAATTGGAAATGTTTTAAGCTCATTTCTTAAAAAATATTACGTCAAGAACGCTAATGTAATATATTTTTAATAAATTTATCGGCTTGCTATTACTATTCAAATCATATCTCAAAACCGTGCTTGAAATGGCTTCACCTATTGGTGGCCCGATCACACCAATCAGGTGCTTCCCAACCATCCTAATTCATATCTTCTTCCCCTCCCCCCTCCCTTCAGCCACACAACCTAACCCAATTAGGGAGGCCATAGTCCCCTGGCTTCCGGGAGTTGAGACTCTTGTGCTGGGGGTTTTTTAATAAATCTGTTTTGTTTAATTTTTCCCATTAACATCTGTCGTCGTTTTAATATCGTGAAAGGATCTCAAGAAATCAAAAAAATTGCCTTTATTTTTTGCTCTCATTTTATTTTATTGAATAGACTCTCCATTTATCCTTCATATGAATAACCCTACTCTGAAACTTATAATTCAGCCTTTTATATTAATATATTTCGCTTTCTTCATATTTTCCCACAAAACGGACCATATCTTAGTTGGATCTCAACTGCCGAACGACGGAGAAGGCTGAGTTTTAGATCTATTTGGGAACTAAATGTATCAAAGGGCTTATCTTCACGGTGGTAAGGGTAAACCACCAGTTGTAAGACTAGAGACTAGGGCGATACGAGTAACTTTACAACTGGATTACAGAAAACTGATACAGGTAGGTGGTAGACTCAGGGAACTTAATGAAGCAAGTAACTCGGACGAAAATTTAAACATTTCTCTAAAATTCAAATTTTTAACGCAGCAAAACTACCGCAACCTCACCTGAACACATTTCTCCTTTATATTTGTTTTATTGTGAACACCGCAACAAGTTCTAATTACTACCTACTAACTGAAGCCAGCAGGACTGAACTGATCAGGGGTAGGCAGACAGAACGGACTGCCACACACTCCTTCAATCACATTCATGATTTGTCCGTACATTCTTCTGTTATTCTGACTCTTCAAATGACCCGACTCAAGTATTTGTTTTACTCGATCGTGCCATATCTTCCTCGGACGTCTTTCTTTTGTCTTCTGGCTCCTGTCTTCGTTCACTCGCTATTCACGCCCAAAACACCTTAAGCATCCCTTTCTTAATCTCTCTCATTATGCTAATACTACCTAATAACAATAACCTAATACAACACCCAAAAGATTTGCGAATTTTCACATTTCTTACGCGATCATACATAGTTTTTCTTCACATGCGCCTCAGTGATCTAATTTTTACAGAATTCAGTTTAATTTCATTCTTTTTCTGTCAGTTTCATGCCTCTCTGCCATACATCGGGGTAAGTACCGGCACCAACTGAACTATGGCTTCCCTAACTGTGATACCTATGTTGCGAAACTTAAGCGTGCAATAGGGGAAGTATATGGGAAAGAGCTAGCTGAGGAGGAACCTGGCTATTAATATCTGGTCACCAAACAAGGCCATATCTATTTTAAGCATGTCAAGGTTTGTTCTTATTAGTGCCAAAGGTGTTTAGAGAGTGATTTGAATTGTATAAAAAGTCGAGGACGACCATGGAAGACTTAACGCATTATCTCTGTACAGGAATGAGATACGGAGTAGAATTAAAGTCTATATAATTTAACTTTTCAACGGAAAAGTAAAAATGAATGGTAAAAAATGTCGGGGACGGCTGAAGAAGACACGATGAAATTAATCAAATACATAAGTGTGGTAAAATGTAGCGTACATGATGAACAAAGAACGTGGAAGTAAAAGGTAGAAGTTGTCAAGGACGCCCGTAAACTTTTTTAATAATCAAATAGATTTAAGAATTTCACGGTATTCACAAAAGTATTTTTGCTATTTGTTTTGGGGTGTTATGCCGTGTTGCGCTAACTCCTTCTTTAGACAACGTTGGCTAAGGAAGGAGTTAGCGCAACACGGCATAACACCCTTTTTTAATACTGTACAATAATGCTATATCCACCTTAAAAATGGGCCAGTTTATCGGTACACTAGAATTAATAACTTCAAAACCTTGCTGCAAACCATTCACAACCCCGAACATCGCCGGGTTCTCTTCAGATATCAAATTAAGTCATGGATACAATACGGCTTTACGCGAAATATAACTACTCTATTTTCATATATTTTTTTGTTCTTTTTGCACATTTGAAGAATTTGCGACAAATAAGATTGAGGTCGAAGTTTTATGATTTTAATGGTTTAATTCTTCAAAAGATCGTAAGAGTAAAAAATTGGATATGTGAACTTTTATACCGACAAAACTATTTATTTACATTCATTTATGTATGTACGGGTGTAATAAAAAATCGTCTCAATATTATCAAGCATATTGCAAAATGTGTATATTAATGAAATAATTAAATTAACGTTATCTGTGAATACGTAGATTATATTTAACTCCACTTTTATGCTTAAGAAGGTTTATACTACCGTTGTTGATTTTTTTTAGTCTTAATAAAAAAAACAAATACTTGTAATTTTTTTTTCGAAATATTTTTTCTTACTAATACTTGAGTACGGTACTAAGTTTTTTTTAATTTTTTATATCATCTATTCTATTATACATAAATCATGTTTTTCTCATAAAAATCAACCTCACTAAGACTAAGCCTGTATCGAGGTTAACAATTTATATTTGTATTAAGCAAACATAGAGTAATCAAAAACATATAGTAAAGCTACATACAAAAATAAAATATTTCAAACAGAATGAAAAAAATATCTTTTAGATGAGTTATCAGATGGATAATTTGATAGTATATTGTAACAATATTTGAACCAAAACTAATCATTATTTCCAAGAAGAAACAAAGTAGAAAATAAAGACAGCTAGTTTTTACCAAATTATCATCTCATTTTATTTTATATTAAAAAACGTATTGCAGATTATTTTGTTCCATAGCTCGAGGTAGAAATAAGGTTAAATTTTACAAAATTTATTTAAAAAATATATGCTACTTCAGATTTATGTACGGATAGATTTCCTGCTTTGCATGAGATTGTACCAAAGTATGCGATAGGTACTTTGCAAAAAAAAAATCTTTTTTAAAAATCATTACTTCTAGCGAAACAGCTCACCTTGAGCTTTATTATATTTCTTAAAAGAAAAGAAAATTACTTGAGACCTTAAAAAATCTAATTCCGATGTTCTTGATAACCATACTCTTCTTTTTTACGTTTACCGTTGTTTTTTCTGTTACGGGAATGAATATTTCTGCCAACTAAATCCTGTAAAAACCCACCCCCTAATTTGGATTTAAAGAATGTCTCATTATTTCGAATTCTTATCTTTCCGTGCCTCAGATAAAAAGTACTAACATTATGGACTCCAACTATATTTTAATTGAGTTGGTTTGTTTCATGCGAAACTGGAACATTTCCATTGCTTCCAATTTATATCTGTGTGGTTTCGTTTGAAGTTTATCGCATAAAATTTGAATACACTTTCCTCCGAAATTAAAAGGATTTGGCCTACATAAAATTATAATTTCAATATACTTTGTAGAAGAATGGCATGCAAACCCACATCATATTTAAATCCGAGTGTCCAAAATAATACCAATAGTGTTTTAAGTCGACGTCAGTAAAATTTATAGATCGTCTGTTTTAAATTCGGATAAATCATAAATCATTTATCGATTGATTTAAACCTATTGACACTTAATTCTGGAAGTGAATAAAGTGTAACTTCCGAGAGGAACCACCATTAAGAAATGAAATATAGTAATGTTTGAAATTATTTATTTTTTTGTATCGGGTGACTCTAAATCTGAGTAAATAAGTTCTTCCCAATCTTCCTCCCTCCACAAAATATAATACTTAAGTTCCTCTATCAGAGTAATTGGAACACTTTAATAAATATGTATATTTTTTAATCTATGATTCGGAAGTCTAAGTCGTCGATATTTTATTTATTTTTTTACAGTCATTCCACACAAGAGGCCCTTAGGAAAATAATTTTCCTCAGGGCCTATGTCATCTTTGAGGATGCTGGGTGGAGAATCTTTTGAGGAGTGGAAGGAATGAACATGGGTCTTGAAGAAATCCATGTTGAAGGAGGGAGGTAACATAGAGCTGTTGAACTCAAAAACGAGTTGTAGAAGCGACCCGTTCTCATGTGAGAAATTTTACCCGTGTACATATGTTGGGCACGCGTTTGGCGTGTTTCTCGACTATGCACTGGTGCCGAAGGGATCAATCACGCTATTTCCTTTCAGCATCTTCTATTGTAAAACCGGTAGAACAGGGACCGCTTTTACTCTTAGGATTGCAATCCGTTTTTTAAGAGAAGGGAGTCAAGGATTTTTCAGATATTTTGGGGCTCCAAATTAGAGGTGGCTGCCAAATTCAACAGTGGGGTGCACTCGTTATTTGTACAGGGTCAGCAGTTGTTTACCATTAAAGTATCTACGGGCCCTTTCCAGTACGCCAAAGTAAGTTCTTTAACCTCTTAAGGACCACCTCTTAAGAAATAGGGTTAAAACCCAAAATAAGCTTTTTTTAATATCCGACGGAAGATTGTGTCACCCTTCCTAAATATACTACATTGTACGGAATCCGAAGAATTTGCTGGAAATTCTTTTCATATCATAAAATTTTAATTTCCTGAATATGTTTTATCTGTTTATTCAACATAAGATTGATATCCAATAAAGCTGTATCTTCATAATATTGTGTTGTTTTTAAGACAGTCCGAAAGTACAGGTACATATTATTAATTGCCGAAGAAAATCAACTGTAATCAGTTTACGATGTTTACAAAATTTAATGTTAACAGTTTATTGTTAACAGTGTAATGTTAACCGTTTAATGTGAACAGTTTAATATTAACACTTTAATGTTAACAGTTTAATGTTAATAGTTTAATTTCGACGGTTAAATATTAACATTGGAGGGGACCCACCCTTTCCCGACGGCTGTGTGAGGAAACTGATTGTATAACCTCCTTAGCGTCAGGACTATAATTTTTTTTGTAAAAATAAGCTAAATTTATTTTAAAACGATTCTAGACCCTCCAATAGGTTTAATATTAACAGTTTAAAATATAAACAATAAGTAACTAACGTCCCTTATACATTGTTAACAGCTACACGCCGCTGCTAATTCGCCACAGGTCGCCGCATAATTTAAAATAATATATATCGATCGAACTAATTTATTTTTTATGTTTTATTTGATTAAATAAACAAGTTTTAACTTAAAAAATATGTTATCTCAATAACAATTAACCCTTCTGGCCTCCGACATATTGACCGTTATATTTTTTAAAGAAGCTGGTAGAAAGTCGGAGAACTTGTGTGTATTTTCGCTTCTCAATCAAATCCAAACAAAGAAGATATTTCTGAACGTATCCAAAAACTAAAAAATTAGATTAAATACACATTCAAATAATATTATTAGATATAAACATGTAAGTTTTGAATGCAAACATTTTTTTAAATTGCTCGCTTTACGTTTTTTCGTCAAAATACTGAATTAAAATTGCTAATAAAAAAAAAATATATTAATCCATAAATAAATTTTAGCATCAAGGCTACCTCAATTATTTTATTATTTCATAAAAAAAAATTAATATCAAATGGTTTGATAGAGGTGTGCGTTTGAATTATTATGGGGTTAACTTCAATATTTGAAAATTAAGCTGTGATTAAGTGTAATACCGTTTAGTTCATATTTGTAACTATGGCGCTAAGGGAGACAACGATCAAGTCACACAACTCTATCACGGCGCATACTCCGTGACTCATTCAAACCTATTAGCTGATACGTAATGTTAATCTGACCCAATAATTGACTCACGTGATGGTGCCACATTCGCCACAAGCGTCCCCGACTTCTTTTACCTCTAATTTGAATAACCGCACTAGGAACACTCACTTCTCATTGAGATGTCTTTTCCATTAATATTTCAAATTGCCAGTTTTAAGTTGTGATTTCAAGAAGCTGATTTGCTCTCAAAGCTTAAGTGGTTTGATACGTCAATAAAAGCGAAGAAGCTCTGAATTCTGTCAATAATGATTATTCGAGTAGTTCAGAAGCAGAGTTTCTTTCATAGGAACGTGTTTCACGCTGTTCGCTTTTTATTGCAAAGTTTCATAAACTTAGGTGTAGATTTATCGAAGGATTCTTGTGTTTCATTAGAAAACATTCTGATGCATTTATTAAAACTGACTACAAGAGACCTGACAATTTTGTGTTTTCGGTGACGCGAATTTTCGGATTTTTTTTATATTTTTTATGAAATAAGAATGACATAAAGGTTATAATAATAGTAGTTTAAATAAATAAAACGAAAATATTTGGTTTTAATTGACTCTATTGATAAAATATATCAATAAAATGACTTAAAACCAAGTATTGTTGTTTCATTTATTTAAAATGTCAAGTCACAGTGTGCTTACTTCTTTAAAAGATTTTTTTTTTAAAGAATTGTTTATTTCAGAATGTATGCAGAAGAAGTGCAATGCAATGCATTCCATAATTTGAAATAACAAAAAAGAAATTGGACAAAATATCTTTAAATTAGACAACATAACAATAAATTAGACAAAATAATAATATATGAGATAAAATAACAATACATAAATAGGCACAAAAACTGCGAAAAAGAAATGAAAAAAGTTAATTACAGAAATGTATGCAAGCAGCCGTTTATGGATATTTGAAAATCTGCCGTCTGCAGAGGACCATCAGTGATGGTCGACCATGGAAGTGATGATTGTATTATTTGATTGGCGTAGTCTGTGCCATAAGCTTTTTTTTAAATCATGAACCTAAAAAGCCCTGGACGGAGCAATTAAAAAACAATTTGAATCCGCGGGGAGAGGGGAATTTTTTTATGCCGAAACCTAATTTAATTTTTTAATGACTTATCCCGTCATCATTCATCAAATAGACCAAAAAATCCTAAAATTAAAAACAACACAAAAACAAAATAATAATAGTTCATTATGCACCACTTTCCACACAAATAAGTTGTTAGTACAAGATGGCTGCCAGGCAATGTCCCTTCACCCGAGATTTGACTTTAATGCCATTCATCAACAAACCGCACTAATGCTCTGTCTACGGCTTTTCAGGTCCGTGGTTTGAATGGCCTTAGTGGTTACGTCACTTTTTTATTCAGCAAAATACCAAGAATTTGTACGTTTGTTGAAAAATACAGCTGCGCTGCTTTTGCTGAAAAATAACACCACTTTTCCTAAAAATCCCACATAAAATAACACGGATTTCTCCAAAAATAATGTGAAATCCGCCAAAAAATTCAGGCCTCTACAGTGATGCATTTACGAGAGTATGGCATCAGAATCTAATACAAAAAATTTCATAGAAATATTGCACAGTTTTAGATATCATCAATAGCTCAATGAGTAAACTAACTATGCTTTCGTGTTTTATTTTCTTTGGGAAAACGTACAGTTGCATCCACATTTAATTGTAGGTATTGAATGTTAATAAAGGAATGCAAAACGAAAATAATAAATGAAATAATTTATTCATTGAATGGGCGTAGTGAATTCCTGTTTTAACTCGACCATTTCACACTTCATCTGTATGTAAATTGGTTTTTTATGTTCCGGTTCCAGTTCAAAATGGTGGACGTGTTAGACACTACCTTTTTATCTTGCCATAGTTCGCAGGATTGTGGCATAAACTGCGGGCTGTCAAATCGGAATTATCAATATTATAATACCTACCGGCCTGATGTTTGAAAAAGAATTGACATTGAGATGGTCTTTCGACAAATTGTTCAATTACTTAATTGAAATAAAAATAAAATATTTATAATTACGGAGCTGGGTATTTTAGTACCTACTAATAAATCTTCTGCTCTCAGAGGAAATTTTGATTTTCATTTATTAAGTAAGAGAAAAATAAAAATATAGTGCTCATTATTCAAAGATTGTCAAAGCCGAACAACATAACTGATTGAGTATTATTATTTATTATATATAAAACTCTACCATTTCTTATATTATGCAAGCTACAAATGTCGTATGGTTGTTTGGATGAAAGTGTCAAAGCCAGTAAAAATCTTATGGCTGTTTGTATAAAAGTATCACTGCCAGTAAAAATAGATGCGCAAGTTGAAAATATCGTAAAGTAACTTCTCTAAGACTTCTTGAAGTGACGTTCGAATTTATGCTCAGATGTAAAATGAGTGCAAAAGATCTGAATATTTGATGAAAAGGATCGAAGTTTCTGTAAATAAGTGAAGATTGTGCTGGGAGAAAAATGAGTATTGCCAATTTAATTAGAATCTCTACAAAATATTGGTAATCCGTTTAATGACAGGATTGAAGACCTTTAACGAATGAATTAACAGGTCTCCTGATAAAATTTTAGTAAACTGCGAATATATTACTACGATATCAGTGTATATTCTCTGATATCCTGATAATATATTAGCAACTTATTAAAAGTATTACAGGAAACCTGTTAATTCATTCGTTAAGGGCTGCAATCTCGTTTTTAACCGGATTACCAATAAATAATTTGTAGAAATTCTTATTAAAATAACAATACCCATTTTTTTCTGTTTGTTAGCCAAAATTATTTAGTCACACATTGTTTTAAAATAAAATAATCAAATGCATTTACAGATTTGTCGTTTATGTACCGTTATCGCTTTTTATGTGAATACAAAGGAGCACAAAGGTCCCAACTGCTGCCAATCATTCGGATTCAGCGGGACTATTGCAACCCCAATCGGAGAATCTTGTATGGCTAAACGTGTGGTTAAGGGAAGATGTGAAGGGGGGAGATTGATAAGTACCTGGTTATTTAGATCTGATCACCAAACACGGCTAAAGAATTTCAAGCAAGGTTTTGATTCTAAATGATGGTCTTTCAACACGGCGGTACTAAAAGTATCTTACACTCTAAAATTCATTCACTACAATAGTGGGAAATATTACATTATATATATGGATTATAAATAATAAGTTTTATGATCAACGCGGTATCACAAATTCACATTCTGTGTAAGTTCTTTGATATCAGTCAAACTGTGCTGGACAGACATACACAACGTGACATCGGCAATGTCATCTGTCATTATCGGAGAAAGGTTGAAAGGTTCAAAGCGAAGGTCATTTGCTATTTTCTGAATCTTGCAAATTACAAGACCATTAGACTTAGTTTTCTAGACAAGTAAAGTCAGATTTCGTAAATTTTCGAGAGTCCTCGCTGTTTCTGGGTGACTTACTAATTTACTAAATGTGTTCATCTAAAGGTGATTGTCTCAAATTGTTTTTTTTTCACAGTTAAAAAAAATATATAGGCATATATATGTTAAGGGAATATGTTAAAAGTACACATGAAATATAATTTACATCAGGTTTTACTCTATTATGATATTTTAATACTAATCTTGCACCAAAGAGTTAGTCTGTGGTTGGAAGAGGAGTGTACACTACTATTTTGTAGTTATTTATCAGTTATAAATAATATGATAGGTACATGAATTATGTGCTATAGTTAGTACATTGCAGTGAGAAATCAGAAAAAATATTTATATTTAGGTATGTATGATAAATATAAGTAGTATATTCTAGTTCCAGCCAGAGATCTATGTGACGTTATCGTTCTAGTATCTTCTGTCTTTTCCGTCGATGACGTTCGTACGACCGTAGTAATAATGTAAAATATTGTTTATATTTGGAGAAGAAATGGTCGCTTGTCAAACATAAATGAGAATAAAATATTATTTCTTAGATTAATTCAAGTGAAAATATTTTTATTGACAAGATTGTCTTTAAAATATTTTTTCAAAGAGTTCAATTTCTTCAAATTTCTTTCGGTAGTCGATTGAAAAAAGTTCTTTGAAGTAGAATAATATTGTGCAAATTAAGTATTTTTATTTAAGTGAAGTACGATTTTCACATAAAAATTGGTATTCGTCTGAAAATCAGGTAATCGTAATCATAAAAGTAAAAAAAAGAAATACCAATAAGTGCTACTGATTTTTAACGAAAGTATAGCTCTCAATGAAGTTACTTGAAATTCATCCAATAAGCGATTTGTTGGGTAGTCGGAACATTTTTTTAATATAATTTTCATTATTATTCTCTGTACAACTCCTGATGAAAGAGGGAAGGATATGTCAATATTGAGTCAGGGAAGTACAGGAAGCAATATCATATAAGCCATGGCGGGGATCATAGGGCAAGTATTTTATAAAAACTTTCAGCTTCACAAATCCTACAACGATTTTGAATTATAATATTTGATTTTTCACGGGTCTGTGCTACCATCAGTAATATTACAAAATCTTTTTTTTAAGATAGTTAAAACATGTCTCAAATATCTACAGATCATCATTTAAATATTTCAAATCTCTTTAGATCATCACATACATGTTTAAAATCTACATAATCATCATTAAAATGATTTAAATCTCTATAGATCATCATCTAAATGTTTGAAATCTCTGTAATCATCATTTAAATGTTTCAAATCTCTATAGATCATCATATAATTGGTTTAAATCTCCGTTGATCATAATAAAAATTAATGGTTATTTAATAACCTTTTAAGCTGAAATAGTTGAGGTGCCTTTAAATTTAAAGTTCCGCTAAAAATATCATTAATCCAGACCTCACCGTTCGAGAGTTGTTGGTAATATGTTTTTAACATAATGTATGTACATATATTAATAATAATTATATGTGTGTTTGTATAATCATGTTTGTTTATATAATCATGTTTATTTAGAAGAATATGGATTTGTTAAACTAAGTAAGATATAAAACAAGTTTATATTTTTATTTATTCATTTGGTACAATATTTTTTTACATTTCAAAGTTTTCCAGTAATGTAACTGTTGGCCTCACTGGTTGGCTGGCCCGTGCTGAGGCCTTCATTTTATAATATGAAAATATAATCTACATAATACATTTAAAATATAATCTTGTGTGCTTGTGAGTGATGTGTGTTTATATTGGTTTTGTTTGTTTCGTGTAGGTTTTATTTTTATGTTATGCTATGATATTTTGGTAATATTGTCTTTTTTGTTCTTTAATCCATTTTGTAATTTTGTGGGTGAATTTATTTTTATTTTCCTCAATTTTAACTTCAAGTTTTACACTTTTGAATGCTTTTATAGCATCGTATTGGTAGTGTTTTTGTCCAAAGCTTGAATTTACTGTCGGAGTTTTTATGTTTTCTTTGTACGCTTGTCTAACTGGTCTGTTAGTGTTATTTTGTGTATGTTGAAATTTATTTTTTTTGTCAAAAATGTAGTTTAGTACTTAGTGTTTTAATTGGCGTATATCTAGTACGTCACAGCTGTTGAATATTTGGTCTGTATCAGTCAGTCTATGTTTTTTTAGTATTACCTTTAAGATCGTTTTCTGTGCGGTTTCTATGTAATTGATGGCCGAGTTTGTTGTTCCTCCCCAAGCAATAATATCATATTCTTTATTGATTGGCAAAGTGCAAAATACATTGTTTTCAATTGTTTTATTTTATATATATATTTCTTATGTTTAGGAAAATGTGTATTGTGTTGAGAAGTTTATTTGTGATTTGTTTGATGTGAGGTATCCATCTAAAGTTACGATTCCTAGATACTTTATTTGTTCTGTTTTTTCTAGAGGAGGGCAATCGCAGATGTTGGTGTTTAAACATTCGTGTATTTTTATGGTGTTTGTGTTGTTTTCTGGGAATTCTTTTCTTCAAGCCCATTTATTAAAAAGAGCTAAAAAATGGTATTATTGATACACCTAATAAATAATGCAATAAGCTTAAATAGCTCGGAATTTAATCGGCTATTAGACAATTTATTGACACTTCTCACTCTCAAAGCGATCGCTCAGCAAAAACACAACCGATTTCTCCAATTGGGATGCATATACAAAAGGAAGATACTTTAGATGCACAGATTTTAAACGATTTATCAAATTTCAAAGTAAAATTCAAGTTGGTGAAAGTTGTAATTCAAGTTCTGTTATTATTTCATCGTGGGCAGGTTGTTTCACTTCACTTTGATAGTAACGGAACTTGAATAGAACTTGTAGAGATGTTGAATACTAACTTTGAAATTGGATTAACTGTTTAAGTTCTGAGAAACAACTCGTTCTTAAAATGGAATTTTAGAAAATACATCTATCCAGAAAGGCAATAACTTTATTTAATAACCTACACAGGGGTAAGCTTCTGGCCTAGAGGTGGCAGGTTGGAAACCAAAAGTTGGCAAATATTTGTTCATTATCGAACCAATTTATAATTTTCGATCCTTTGGAATACCAGAATTCAGAATAAAATCATTGGTTCAAATTATTTTAACTCTGATTTATGACTAGATATGAATAGCCAGGTACTACTTAACCGTATTCTATCCCTACTGGATTCGGGCAGTTTACTCACCAGCACATAAAAAATAAGGAATTTCTCTTTAAGGAGATGAGTTCACTCAACCCTGTCTCGCTGTTTCATTTTCCTTAAATAAGGGGTAACTTGCTCACAAAAGTCATCTCCTTCTTTCTTTCGAGCACAGAAATGTTTTGTCATAATGTGTGTGTTTTATAATGCTAACACCTTCAGTATGGCTAGATGGAAGGAAAATGGATGTTAGTCATAGCGTCAAATACCTGGGACATATTATCACAGACGACCTGAAAGACATCGAGGATATGGAAAGGCAAAGAAGAGCGATATCCGTTAGAGCAGGTATGCTATCAAGGCGTTTTCACTTTTGCAGTACAAACGTGAAAAAGATACTTTTCAACGCATTTTGCACTTCGTTGTACACGTCAGAACTGTGGGTGGATTACACTGCATTCCAATGGCATAAGCTAAAAGTCGCTTACAATAATGCTTATCGCCAACTATTCCACCTACCAAGATACTGCAGCGCCACGGAAATGTTCTTGGAGGGACGAGTACACTCTTTCAGAGCGCTTCTCCGCCATCACATGGGAAGCTTATGGCGCAGACTACGCCAATAAAGTAACAAAATCATCACTGCCATGATTGCCTGGATGGAGTCCCCTCTGATGGCCCTCTGGAGACGGGAGATGTGCAAATATCCCCCCATAAACGGCTGTTCACACTCATTCTTGTGTTTATATTTTATCTTTTTTCACTTAAGTTCCGCTTTTTTGTGCCTGTCGGAATCACCTATGTTATTACCTACCTTTTTATTATTTTTATTACTTATTATGTATATTATTTCAAATATGGAATGTATTGCATTGCACTACCCCTGCATACATTCTGGAATAAATTCTTATTATTATTATTATCAAAACTAGTTGAGGCCATTGTTGCAACTCTAGTCCATTAGGGGAAGAACCTAAGCTGCACATCGACGGAAATTAACCCTGCAATATCTGGGGACACGTCTAGTTACAATAATCTAACCGTTTGCCCTGGGGAAGCTTTTGCCATATTGTATGCTAATTGATTGTAGAAGTAAGCCTTCATTTGACTCCAGTTACTAATGTTTACAAATTAAAAATTAGAGTAATTTTAGAACCTAACCTCACTAACCATCGGGCCATTTCCCCGCAGGGGTAGGCAGAGAGGACGGACCGCCAAACAACATGGTATTGGCATACACTACTTGCCTCCTTCGCATTCATACATAGTCTCATAGATACTCTTCTATTATTCTCACTCTTAACTATCCCGCAGCTTTGTGGGAGTGGGTAGTTACCAAAAATTACTATCCTGCTTATATTAGCTTAAATACTTAACATATCATTTTAGTATTTTATGTATTCCTGCGCAATATAATAATAATACAAAAGTTACAATTAATAATTGACTGATTAATTGGGATTTCTATGGTTTAAAAGCCCTTAAAACAGAAAAATGCATAGGGTCGTCGGAAGACCAACTTGGTTACAAACGTTTTGTTTGGCATCTTGGCCTGTCAAGAGTTAACACGGCCCGACTCAAGTATTTTATTCACTTGATCGTTTCATGTCTTTCTCAGGCGTCTGCGACTTCTGCTACCATTCACATTTGCATCATACACTCCTTTCTTCGCTCAATTGCTCTACATGCCCAAACCACCTAAGCGTATCTTTCCTAATCTTACTCTTTATGCTTCAGACTGGCATTCTTTGCGGATCTCCACATTTCTCACACGATCATACATGGTTTTACCACACATACGCCTCAGGCATCTCAAATCTCCTGGCACTCCTGGCGTGAATGACATTATTACGACTTACGCAAAAAAACAATAATTTAAATTTAATTATAAAATAAAGCTTGGATGGGTTCTATAACGTACATTAGATGTCCTAACAGAGGCGGCTCTGACATTGCAAATGCGTAGTGAATAATATAAAAACGCCAATGTATCTAATGAAGTTATTGGTACCCATGTATTCTGCAGCTGGTAGTAAAATATTGTTTAATTTAAGATTATTTATCTATTAGATAAATATCAGGGGTGCCCGGGTTCATAGGGTGAGGTTTGTCCGGGTCCTGGCGGGGGTGCGTACCTTATATATATATATATATATATATATACCTTAAATAGCTTCCTTTTATTAGCTTCACCCAGGCAGCCCTGAGGAAAATAATTCCGCTATCATCTTTGGGGGTGTGGAGGCTCTTTTTAGGAAAGAAAATTCGTTAAGTTTTGGGAAGGAAAAAGGTATGATGTGGGTAGAAATCTGTGTCCCATTGCAATACAAGGTACGCATCCCCCGGCAAGACATGGACAAACCTCACCTCAAGAACCCGGGTACCCCTGCTAAGTCACTAATCGTAACGAACCACTTGGGATGACATATGCAGATTGAAACATTTTCAGATTGAAATATTAAAATCAATATATTTTTTGGTTTTTTGGACCAAGGGTGTAGATATTATAGGAAAAAAATGTTATTTCTGGAGATCTCCATGGAGCCGTATGTTTTTCACATAACATGGCCAATACCTTTATTCGAGACAGTGAAATTTATGTCCGGCAGTAAAAAAATGGTATTGATGACGTGAAAGCTCGACGATTTAACGACGCCTATAAGCGATCCCACTTCGCGGTGCAATAATTCGGGATTTATTTTACAAGGCAGTTACTTTTACAGCTTTCCGCAACTTAATAATTAAACGTTGTGACCATTTGGACAATATTTATTTATTTATTTAAAGCCCAGAGGGCTTAAAACATGAAGGTGGTACAATTTTAATGACAGTTTTGAAACATAAGAAAGAAATAATAAAAATAAAATTATATTAAAAAATAATATATGCAAGAAACAAAATAACAAGAACATAAATTAAAAAATACAGCGATTTGACTGGTTTACAAAAATAAAACTTCCATTTAGGAATAGTATTGAAATAAGTCTTTTACGTAATCCACAAAATTCGCAAAGTTAATATTAAATATATCGACATCACCTAATTATTGGTTTCCCACAGTGTGAAACCGTTGTATTTGGTAGTTCGCAATGTAATTGCGCTTATGTGTGTTGCAGTGGAATAGTGTATTTTGTCGTCTTGTTATTGTAGGTATTCGTAAGTTTATGAGTTGCAGAAGTTCGCAACAGTTGAATTTTGAGTTTAGTATTTTGAATAAAAAAGTTAAGTCGTTTATTTTACGCCTGTCTTCCAATGTGTGTATTTTTAGAGTATTTAATAAGAAATGATATTGTAAGTCTTCTAGTGGGATATTTAATTAAAAATTTATAAAACGTAGAAAAAGAAAATCGATCTAACTACTTTACCAACATTCGGGTAAAAGAAACAGAAGTTTTCATCTTCGCATTCGTAGATGGTGATAATTAAAATATTTTAGAAATAACATATTAATATATAATTCAATAATTGTTTGTTTGCGGGTGTACATATTGTAAATACGGAATAATATGGATATAAATAAATCGTTTTACCGTATGAATACTCCAATCTTTGAAGAAAGGAATAAAAATAATATATTGAATTGAAGCACTGATAATTGTATTCCTTTCTGAAAGAAAAATCTTTCCTCGCATTTGCAACATTTTAACACATGTGATTGGTTTGGGCAAGGGATCGTACCATGTTCCACTGACCGTACCACTCGGGCGTCCCCGATTTCAACACATGTGATTGGTTTGGGCAAGGGATCGTACCATGTTCCACTGACCGTACCACTCGGGCGTCCCCGATTTCAACACATGTGATTGGTTTGGGCAAGGGATCGTACCATGTTCCACTGACCGTACCACTCGGGCGTCCCCGATTTCAACACATGTGATTGGTTTGGGCAAAGGATCGTACCATGTTCCACTGACCGTACCACTCGGGCGTCCCCGATTTCAACACATGTGATTGGTTTGGGCAAGGGATCGTACCATGTTCCACTGACCGTACCACTCGGGCGTCCCCGATTTCAACACATGTGATTGGTTTGGGCAAGGGATCGTACCATGTTCCACTGACCGTACCACTCGGGCGTCCCCAATTTCAACACATTTGATTGGTTTGAGCAAGGGATCGTACCATGTTCCACTGACCGTACCACTCGGGCGTCCCCGATTTCAACACATGTGATTGGTTTGGGCAAGGGATCGTACCATGTTCCACTGACCGTACCACTCGGGCGTCCCCGATTTCAACACATGTGATTGGTTTGAGCAAGGGATCATACCATGTTCCACTGACCGTACCACTCGGGCGTCCCCGATTTCAACACATGTGATTGGTTTGGGCAAGGGATCGTACCATGTTCCACTGACCGTACCACTCGGGCGTCCCCGATTTCAACACATGTGATTGGTTTGGGCAAGGGATCGTACCATGTTCCACTGACCGTACCACTCGGGCGTCCCCAATTTCAACACATTTGATTGGTTTGAGCAAGGGATCGTACCATGTTCCACTGACCGTACCACTCGGGCGTCCCCGATTTCAACACATGTGATTGGTTTGGGCAAGGGATCGTACCATGTTCCACTGACCGTACCACTCGGGCGTCCCCGATTTCAACACATGTGATTGGTTTGGGCAAGGGATCGTACCATGTTCCACTGACCGTACCACTCGGGCGTCCCCGATTTCAACACATGTGATTGGTTTGGGCAAGGGATCGTACCATGTTCCACTGACCGTACCACTCGGGCGTCCCCGATTTCAACACATGTGATTGGTTTGGGCAAAGGATCGTACCATGTTCCACTGACCGTACCACTCGGGCGTCCCCGATTTCAACACATGTGATTGGTTTGGGCAAGGGATCGTACCATGTTCCACTGACCGTACCACTCGGGCGTCCCCGATTTCAACACATGTGATTGGTTTGGGCAAGGGATCGTACCATGTTCCACTGACCGTACCACTCGGGCGTCCCCAATTTCAACACATTTGATTGGTTTGAGCAAGGGATCGTACCATGTTCCACTGACCGTACCACTCGGGCGTCCCCGATTTCAACACATGTGATTGGTTTGGGCAAGGGATCGTACCATGTTCCACTGACCGTACCACTCGGGCGTCCCCGATTTCAACACATGTGATTGGTTTGAGCAAGGGATCATACCATGTTCCACTGACCGTACCACTCGGGCGTCCCCGATTTCAACACATGTGATTGGTTTGGGCAAGGGATCGTACCATGTTCCACTAACCATACCACTCGGGCGTCCCCGATTTCAACGCATGTGATTGGTTTGGGCAAGGGATCGTACCATGTTCCACTGACCGTACCACTCGGGCGTCCCCGATTTCAACACATGTGATTGGTTTGGGCAAGGGATCGTACCATGTTCCACTGACCGTACCACTCGGGCGTCCCCAATTTCAACACATGTGATTGGTTTGGGCAAGGGATCGTACCATG
Source organism: Hesperophylax magnus (assembly GCA_026573805.1). NCBI lineage: Eukaryota > Metazoa > Arthropoda > Insecta > Trichoptera > Limnephilidae > Hesperophylax > Hesperophylax magnus. The sequence continues at coordinate 2,037,522 of JAIUSX010000053.1, forward strand.
TTCCACTGACCGTACCACTCGGGCGTCCCCGATTTCAACACATGTGATTGGTTTGGGCAAGGGATCGTACCATGTTCCACTGACCGTACCACTCGGGCGTCCCCGATTTCAACACATGTGATTGGTTTGGGCAAGGGATCGTACCATGTTCCACTGACCGTACCACTCGGGCGTCCCCGATTTCAACACATGTGATTGGTTTGGGCAAGGGATCGTACCATGTTCCACTGACCGTACCACTCGGGCGTCCCCAATTTCAACACATGTGATTGGTTTGGGCAAGGGATCGTACCATGTTCCACTGACCGTACCACTCGGGCGTCCCCGATTTCAACACATGTGATTGGTTTGGGCAAGGGATCGTACCATGTTCCACTGACCGTACCACTCGGGCGTCCCCGATTTCAACACATGTGATTGGTTTGGGCAAGGGATCGTACCATGTTCCACTGACCGTACCACTCGGGCGTCCCCGATTTTTTCAACGAATCACTTCCACGTCATACAATCTCCGTACACTCGTACACTCTTCGTTAATCACGTACCTTATTTGTTCGAACGTCAATGCCTGACGTCTTCCTCGGGCCGCCCCAATTCATGAAATTCACATTGTTAGAATTAAAAAACACTACACTATATCGACTTCAATTCGACTACGTTTCTCGCTACAGTACCGAGATAATGCGATAAATCTTCCACGGTCGTTTCCGACTATATTTACCACCCAAACCACCTTTTAAATACCCCTGGCACTAATAATTACAAACTCTGACATTTTTTGCGAAATTGGTTCAGTAATTTTTGAGTGAATTGGGCACACATACGGACATTGCCATTTATTTATATAAAATATTTCAGACAGTTTCCTCAGATCGCACAAAGGATTGGCCTTAACGAAATTGTAACCAATTTGTAAGGAAAGATATTTAATTTTGCTGGGCAAGGGATACCTTAGTAATAATCGATACCCAAAACCCTTCCGCCTTGCCATTAAAATTCGCTGAAATTTCTAGAATGCTTTCCACGAAAATTGATATTACTTCCTTATGCCTAAATTAATATTTTCAAGCCGAGAAAATAACGATTATTATTAATTACACCAAGCATTGACACGGAAAACCCCAGAAATAGAACCTTTTGAAGTGTGGTTCTATTCGCGGCGCATCTTCCAAATATCTCAGAGAGGGTGACTAACTCAGAGGTACTTAATCGATTTGCCAAAATTTGCAAATATTCGAGTTTACTGGATACAAATAAAGAATATAAAACTCCAATTTCACGCTTGTATCGCGATCTCGAATAGCGACGAATACAAGATCACCTAAATGGTAATCGAAGAATTATATACATTTTTATGTGTTTATACAGTTGCAGTATCAACTGCTCGCGGTTGTCCGGAGTCGGTGGGGTTATGACGTCTTGAACGGTGAGATTTGATGTCGTATAGTTACATATTTTTTGAATGATATTCTTTGAAGTCACCGGCGCGCGCGGCTTTGCCCAGGCTTAATAAAGAGATTTTCCAGGCTTTATAAAGAGATTGTCCGGGCTTTATAAACAGATTGTCCAGGATTTACAAAGAGATTGTCCAGGCTTTATAAAGAGATTGTCCAGGCTTTGTAAAGAGATTGTCCAGGCTTTATAAAAAGATTGTCCAGGCTTTATAAAGAGATTGTCCAGGCTTTATAAAGAGATTGTCCAGGCTTTATAAAGAGATTTTCGATATCAGAAGATGTGTAAAGTAGTTATTTTATTTTTATTTTATTTTTGAACCTTAGGTTTGCAAAATTTCGACCAGTACCAAAATTCTGGGAGTGGTTTTTCTTAATCTAAATCATGTAGATAATGGACCTTCCTCCTATTTTAAAGGTAAAGTTCCTAAAATTTCATAAATCTCAGATTACATCTGTAGATTTGTTTAAAAACCTGCCTAACAAATCCACACTGGGATACTCTTCCTTTTATTAATTATATTGATTTATCGATACGAAAGAAAACTCTTATTTATTTATTTTTTTATTTATTTATTTGGTACATTATTTTGTTACAATTTATGTTTTCCAGTAATGTATGCCTCACTGGGTGGCTTGCCCGTGCTGAGGCCTTCATTTTATAATATGAAAATCTAATCTACATATTACATTTAAAGAGAAGATAGTAAATTATTAAAAAAGAGTGTATCCCCGGTAATCACATTTTTCTTATTATTTTTTTTTAGTCGATGAAATTTTTTTACACAAAAAATGTATTCATATAGATTTAGGAAAAGGGTAAGAGGGGTGGATGAATCTAGGGATCAGCGTGTCTAGGAGTGACGGACATAAGAACATATTCCTCCCACTATGGGTCGAGAGACCAGTTGGAGAGGTCAAAGGTCTCCGCAAAACAACACACCCCACCCGATGAACTGGGCACCCCTGCTAAATCACCAAACGTACGGAACCAATTGGGGTGACCTACGGCAGAGGTGATAGTTATCCATGAAATGGTTCCCGGGGTGGCGATACCCAAACCCGCTTCCCAAATTTAAAATTGCATTTCTTAAGTTTTTTATTTATTTTTCGGAATAACTTTATTGAGTAAAACCTCAAATTGTAATATTTAAATATTGAAGACAATATTAGTGATTTCTAAACGAAAATCTGAAGCAGAAAAATCAGAAAAGGAAACGGTCACATCTGGGACTCGAACCCAGGACCCTTGTCTTTCCGGGACAGTGCTCTACCACTGAGCTAATGAGACCCTATTCCCCTCGGTCACTTTTAACTGTATCATACTTCGAATAAGAACTACCAAGATTGTCTTCATTTTTTCACCGCACATTTTTTACTGGCAACTATCTTTATGTATGATCGCAAGATTCAACCCGAACTAAATGCAATCCAGACAGCGTCTTTTTAGATAAACCTATCTTATTTTTTTATTTATAATGTGCGACATCTGTTGACTTTTCTGCAAGTCTAGAATGAATATTTATTTTTCGGAATAACTTTATTGAGTAAAACCTCAAATTGTAATATTTAAATATTGAAGACAATATTAGTGATTTCTAAACGAAAATCTGAAGCAGAAAAATCAGAAAAGGAAACGGTCACATCTGGGACCCTTTTCTGATTTTTCTGCTTCCAGTTGCCAGTAAAAAATGTGCGGTGAAAAAATGAAGACAATCTTGGTAGTTCTTATTCGAAGTATGATACAGTTAAAAGTGACCGAGGGGAATAGGGTCCCATTAGCTCAGTCGGTAGAGCACTGTCCCGGAAAGACAAGGGTCCTGGGTTCGAGTCCCAGATGTGACCGTTTCCTTTTCTGATTTTTCTGCTTCAGATTTTCGTTTAGAAATCACTAATATTGTCTTCAATATCTTAAGTTTTTATTTATTCTATGGATATGTTGTATTTATAAAGATCAAAAAACATCGTTTTCATTTTAGTTTTTTTTTTAATTGTGTGGGTTTGCACGAAGCTCTTATGCATATTACAAAAACGTTTCAATATCATGTTATTAATGTATATTTTTCATCTAAGTACTTTATGATAGGCATAATAAATGAACCAGAATAATCTTGTTTCATAAAATTAATGAACGGAGTCTGCACCCACGCACAACTTCATTAGTTCCGAAATTGTGTTTTGATGTAAATGTAATTCAAATACCATTATATCACATTATCATTTTTTCAACAGTACATACACATTGCCATAAACTGCTGAAGCTGGTCCAAATCTGTAAAAGTTTATTTTATATAGGTGGAAAAAATTATAAAACCTTACTGAATCTAAGAGTACCGTGAGGTTAAGAAAATATATTGCGGTTGAAGGTTTTTTTCTCGTCATTAAGCTATCATTCAGGTACGTATTAGTAAAGAGTCTGAGAAAATGGAAAATCTAATTTTGACAAGTCTGCTTTTAGTTCATAGTTTGCCTTAGCTTCCAATCTTCTCGGCTTACTATTTCTACCATAACACAGCAAGCTCACCTCTCTGTTCTTCCCAAACTCTCCTGAAATAAGAGATTTCTCCAGGTGTTGTCAAGAATATCAGCTCTTTAGCGTTTGTTTCTTCTTTATCTTTTTAGCCAATTTTGGGTTTTTTGTTTTGTTTTTAGAATTTATTTGCATTAAGTTTCATGTTTAGCACCCAAATGCACTGAAACTTTTCATGAACCATTTTTTTTTCCGCGCAATTTCATTTCATAAAATTATTTATTATTTTATTCACCCATACGGGCTTTTAGAAACATGTGATATACATAATAATTCAGTAGGACAGTAATCATGAATTAAAATTTCCTACTAAAATTAAATAGAACCCATTCAGAAGAACACTATCGTTCAAATATTAGTTATTATTCAAGAGGTATTTTATTATAGCCTTCGTGTAACTATATTCAATGCACATCTAACATTTTTGTGAAAGTATTGTCAACTGCATGCAATTTAGGTACAAGCGAGTATCTAAATAACTCAGTCCTGGTATTATTGTTGCAATTAAAAATAATTTTGGATCGAGTGATTCTAGCTTGGGTATGGAAAGTAATTAGGCGTAGTAAATCAGGGCTATCTATAATAACATTAACATTTTTTTTAAATAGTTGTCAAATCGCAAACAAGTATTCTATATGTGAATTTAATATGAACGCCGACTCTTTTTAACTGTTTACTGAGGACATCTTTGGTCTTGAGTCTATCCTTTCTAGTTTATTTTATTTTGCTTAACATTTCCTACTTCAATCAGCTTTACAAGCACTTAAGATAAATGCAAACCCGTCCGACATACGTGTCCAGTGATTGTACAGGTAGTGACTGCAGGTCCATGGTAGGTCTCCTGTACAGTGAGTGCATAGGGGATCTGCACACTGTAATGGTTTGCCGGGTTCGCTTGGTAAACGTTCAGACGGACCGGTCAATCAACGCAGTCGAGAACGATAGCGTCGATAGACGTCATACAGTTAACAATGCGCGCTTTGATATTTGCAACATCAAAAAACATTCTCAGAAACATATACCTGCAAACAGGTACCTGCGTAGGTGCTCCCACTCAGTTTTGGCTTGGAAACTCGCGAAGAAGTAGTGTGCTAGATAACATATTTTGTGGGGGTTTTGAAATAGCGTGAGTAGATATTGCTTGAACTAATGAAGCATTCCCCTTCAGGTAAATAACATGAGACGCATTTTGGCTTTTATCGTGCTTTTCCGTGGCAGGTTTTTATCGTGTTAATTCAAACATTAGGAAGTTATTGGATTAAAACTCTTTGTAAAGTTTTCTCTTCGAATTAAGATCTTATCTTGTCTTTAAGGTTCGTTACCTTAAAGACCAGATTACCAGCAGTTTGAAGAAGAAGAGTTACTTCGAAAAATGTCGTGTAAACATCGCTATTACGTGTTATTGCATACTTGTCACTACACTCACTACCTGAATTTGTCACTACACTCACTACCTGAATTTACACCCAAATTCGGAGACTGGTTTAAAGATTTCATTTACTTGTTGGGCTTTTGAAAAAAGGATCTACTCTCACAAAACAGGACATATCCTGGGGTGAAAGACATTACATAATATTAACGTTATTGGAAGTGAGACTAATATTATACTTACTACAACACTACTCATCTTACTTATACGGAGTTCAACAACAACAAGAGCAAAAACAACAACAACAACACAAATATAGAATTTTGTCTGCCATTCAATGTCATTCAAATTATATCTCAAAGTCTTGTTTGTGACGAAAATAAAACAGCTCACGGGAAGAGCTGTGCAAATAATAATTCCGCCAGAACTCGTCATTGGTGAGTTTTTGCTGAGATAAACAAAAATATTTTCTGTTTTATAGTTTAAAGGACGTTCGAAAATCTTAAATATACTAGCCTTAGTAAATAAATTAAACCGTGTTATTCTGTATTACATTATTAATTTAAAATTGCCTTTTTTACATATTTATTTTTGATATATATATTTATTTTTTTTGTTTATCTTGGAATCTTTGGGAAGTCAATGGTTGAATTTAATCATTTTTGCATATCTTCAAAATTACTTTGTGGCGTCATTTTAATTATGAAAATGAGAAACTTCGTATGCACGACTTTTAATTAATAATAATCTACTGTTTCAGAGCCAATGACTTATTATTTTTACACTTTTACACTTTTTACACTTACACCTAAAATACAATTAATTGTAGATTTCTTACTGTAAGACACAATACTGTTAAAAAAGTAAAAGAACAAAATTATATAAACAAAAAGCATAATATAATAAAAAAACAGGATGTAAATAAAGAAAATAAATTCATAAAAGAATTATATAAACAACAATAGAAAAGTTTCTCATGAAATGTCAGCTCGCCATTGTAAATGCCCACATTTGGTTTCATGTTAATGTAATTATTATTACATTTTCTTTGCATTGATCCACTTAGAAGATGACAAAAAAACGTGTGGAGCGCAGAGGGGCATTCAATTTAATTGATTTTGCTTAGATTTTGTTAATCTGCAATTTATACAATGGACGCTAGAAAACTGATAAAAACTCCAGATAACTTCAAACGAAGTACAAAGTATAGTGCGGTTTATACAATGGAGGCCAGACAACTGGTACAAACTCCAGATGACTCCAAACGAAGTACAAAGTAAAGTGCGGTTTTTACAATGGAGGACAGACAACTGATACAAACTCCAGATCACTTCAAACGAAGTACAAAGTATAGTGCGGTTTATACAATGGAGGCCAGACAACTGATAAAAACTCCAGATGACTCCAAACAAAGTACAAAGTAAAGTGAGGTTTATACAATGGAGGCCAGACAACTGATACAAACTCTAGATGTCTCCAAACAAAGTACAAAGTAAAGTGCGGTTTATACAATGGAGGCCAGACAACTGGTACACACTCCAGATGACTCGGAACGAAGTACAAAGTAAAGTGCGGTTTATACAATGGAGACCAGACAACTGATACAAACTCTAGATGTCTCCAAAACGAAGTACAAATTAAAGTGCGATTTAAACAATGGAGGCCAGACAACTGGTACAAACTCCAGATGACTCCAAACGAAGTACAAAGTAAAGATGCAATAACTAGAAAAGACATTATGGTGATAACGCTAAAGTAATATTACTAGTAACAGCATAACACGATCGGACAAGTTGAGTCGGGTTTTATGTAGGTAAATGAAGGAAAAAGTTTTACTAAGACTCCCTAACGAACACTTTCCCTCTTTCTCTCGTGTACGTTTTCTTCTCAATATTGAAAAAAACGGATTATGCAAATTTATTTTCAAACACCGAGAAGTGAAATTCCTCTCGCTACTAGGTATTCGAAATAATCATATTTCAGCAAGGCCGCAAACTTCTTTATTTCAGCGTTTGATATAAACGAAGTTAATTTACCTCATAAACTATAATCCTACTTATTAAAAAGTCTGGCGTTTGGGTGTACTAAATATGGATGCTCTAGCCCACCAGCTGCGTGGGTGCCAGATCGGGAGAGGCTGGTTTGGGGGAGACCTCTTGACCTCTCCAACTGGTCACTAGTCCTAATGCCTTGTACTGCAGTAGGAGGGATATATTCATATGTATGTCACTCCTGGATACACTGATCCCTAGATTCCTACCTACCCATAAAACTGTTTTTCCATCCCTGAACTTCCACTCCTTATATTCATTGAAAAGACCCTCAGCACAGCATGACGAAAGATAAACTTGGTCTTGAAGGAAATTATTTTCCAGTAATGTTTGTCGGCATGCGATATAAAAAAAAGAATGTGGTGCGGAAGAATCTTTGCGTAAGAAAAGCAAAAGTTTATATAAATACGTCACCTATGTATATAACACATATACGTTTATTTGATAATAAATTAAAAAACACTAATAAGTATAACTAAAAGACTCTACCACGCCTAACCGAAAACTCACCAAACCCACCTTACTTGACCCATTTATCAATCAAACTAATGGCTCCTGAAATGAACTTAAAAAAAGGCTCACAGGTCAGTATTAAAATAAAAAGGCTCTGGCTGCCAGGATTTGAGGGGGCGATAAAAAGTTCCATAATGAATGCTTCCCTAGAAACCAAAATAACTACATCAAGTGACAAACACCACGACAAAAACTACAACACATAACAAAGAAAAGTTTAAAAAATGCTGTAAGCATTTGGTCCTTTTGAATCAGTGGTTGTATTTTGGTTGTGATGTGGTTGTATTTTTACATCTGTCCAGTAGTAGGTACTTGGAGTTTCTACATATTTTAGGTTTTAGAGCATTTTCTTCCGACGCGAGGCGCCATCTAAATTTTGGGAACAAGGCCTCATGGTTATAGTCAAAAGTAGGGGTGAGTCAAAGCATCGTAAATATTATATAACAATCTCATTCTTTATATACTTTTTGAACGGACAATATTCATATTTCGATCATATCCACAATATTTTTGGTTTGGTACACAGCTCTTGCATGTGGCCATTTTGTTTAAACAATATTTTACGCCAAATGGTTATTTGTTGTTTCTTTTTTTCTTCAGCTTGTATTTTTTATTCGTTTTTTTAAATAAAGATACACATTCTCAGGTTATGAATTACCTGGCAATATTTGAAAATCTCTTACTACCATCACAGTAAGCGAAAAATGTTTCGGCTTATGACGTGATGGAGGAATTAGCCAGCCGAGGAATACACGATACGCCAGACGCGATGTCAACACAGCCACTGACTGATACAGTTTTGATGATACCAAATATCAATTACTCGAGCCTCCTAATATAATATCTTATCGCAATAACCATTTAAATTCCTAGCACTTATAGTTGCCCGTCTGATACAAGTAAACACCATCTGAAATATATATATTTTTTCATAATATTTGTTATAAGTCATATGTATAGAAGTGCAATCTTTTGTGCGCAGTCTGGGTTGTCATTGCAGAATATTGTGACCCGTTGAACCACTGAATGGTTCCTTTTTATCCATCATTATTTTTCACTGATTCATTACTTGCGCATGGTAACCGTAATATCTTTGATATTAATGTGTGAGCTCACCCATAGATGGCCCTAGATTTGTTAATTAGGTTGTCGTTAGCTGTCAATAATACAAATGTCATAATAAGAGCCATTGTCAATCTATTACAATAAAAGTGTTTTGTTGAAGCCGAAGTCTCATTGATATTATCGCCATTATTTTTTTAACTAAAATATTCATTTTTTGCATTCAAATGATGCTTTCAAAAACCATAGCTTGTCCATAAGGATTCAGATGTTTTACTTTGAAGACTAGCTTTATTTTACTAACATTTTCGATGCTTTAAAATAGTTTTATTTTTATCGCAGCCCTAATCTGAGTTATTTCCTTCTTTCACATGGCCAAAAAGATTATGCGTTCGTGAAAATAAAATAGTGTTTCATTAACGGATGAATGGACAGGGAGTAAGGTAGGGTTCACAATGCCCCGGACTGGCTATTCTCTGGACACGACCGCACAGGGGGAGTAGATTGAACATCTAAGTAGACTGTAGATCGAACGCAACACCCAAATTACGGTTCAAAGTGTGGGATTTTTTGTAAGAGAGGGGGTTAATTTTGTGTAGGTTCATTTTTCCCTCACGGCACTTTGTCAATGTATTGTGTACCGATGCACATATTGTGTGTATTAGGGTGTGAGATCATCTTTTATGGAAAAGGGATTAATGGATCCTGCTAGAGAGTAACCACATTAATTTTTACTAAATCCACACAATTAATTGTTGGTCACTCAGCAACGCTTGAGTTGTACAACGCTTCGTCTTGAGTATTCGGGTGGCGGATCCATCAATCGGTCGTACGGGGAAGAAAAGACTCTTCACGGATGGCGTTCAACACGGAATCTGGAGGTTTTAGTTTTATCATTATGCATTTCAATATTCAACCTTTAGTTTCTCTTTCTATTTTCAACATTGGTTTAATATAATTTATAAATTTGTTCTATCGTTTTTTTATGGAACTGGCGCCCTTGTTATTAATCTTAATGATATTTAAAATTAGAATTCATTATTTTACTACTTACAATTTAGTATAACTTATCATCAATCATCAATTAATTATTTTTACGTAAAATAATACCGACCTACTAACGCTTCTTCGAGGTTAGTCGCACCCTAAGATTATTTATATTTTATTAAATCATTTGAGTATCTTGCTATATTGTTTTACAATAAATTATATGCCTTAAATATGAATCTTTTATTTAAGATAATCATCCTCCTTATTTTTACACTTAATAGCTAGAATTCATCTTTGTTATTTATGGCTGATATTTATTTATAAACATTGTATTAAAAAGCGTTACAATGTTTTTAAAAAAACATTTCAGTGTACATACACATTGTAACTCACACTAAACCGATTTCAGTGTACACATTGTTACTCACACTAAACCGATTTCAGTGTACACATTGTTACTCACACTAAACCGATTTCAGTGTACACAGTGCTACGTGGAGCGTCTCTTTAGGGAAAGGAATAGAGAAAGATCTGGGAAGGAAAAGCTATGAGGTAGAGTGGTGGGTAGGAATTTGGGGGTCAATATTTCCAGGAGTGACGGACGTATGAATCCATCTTTCGCACTGCATTGCAAGGTTTTGGGTCGAGAGTCCACCTGGAGAAGTCAAAAGGTCTCCCTCAATCAGTCTCTATCGATACGACCCGCCACGCAAGTGGAAGACAAACGCATACGCCGCAAAAACCTAGACAAACCTCACCCCATGAACCCGGGCACCCCTGCCAAGTCACCAAGCGTAGCAAACCACTTGGGGTGACCAATGGTGGGAGTGTTGGTTATCCAATAAATTCCCAGGACGCCGATATCCATACTTACCTCCTAAATTTAAAACGTCACGTATGAGACCTTCATTTGACTTCCACAAATATATTCTAATTTCCAACGTAAATACTATAAAAGTCACTTATGACATGGTGCTTGCGTGAATGTGTAATTTTGAAACATACGAGTATTAAAACTGTAAAAATGATTAGGTTTCTTAATTTGGTAACTTCTTTCTAAGTAAATCGCAACACAAAGATTTTAAAATTATGTTTCTGAAATAACTGATATGGAAATCTTAACCCTTAAACGCGTGCCTTAATATTTATGTATTTATTTAGTACATTTAGGTGAATTTTTATACATATTTTATACTGGACTCAAAAATATTATAACTATATAATGAGCCCATAGAATATAGAAGAAAACTTGATGTGCCTACCATACAAAAATTTAATTAAATAAACAAATATTTAATTTAGCCCAATAGCCCAGCGTCCTGTCTCACTTACACTCGCCTAACATCGTAGATCTCCATCCTATTTGAATGTCGTAAACACAGTTTTGCATAGTATTTTTTTTTTTTTAAATGCACATTTACAGTTATACATAACCAATAATAAATATACATTTTGTTAATTAATAATCGCGTCTAATTTAATTTAAGCCTCGGTTGCTCAAATAATTGTAACCGAAATACGCCCACATAGCATTTCTGTGTTCTTCTTTGTTATAGGACTGTGACTGTCTCACTAGGAATATGCTATTTCGAAACAGGCTTATTTACAAACATTTTATTTTAACAATAAGAAATTTTTTCGATTCGAATTAATTTCGAGGGGTACCTACGTTTTTTCGATAAGTTTAAAGCATAAATATATGACAGAATTAAATCATTTCGATGTTGGTAACAATAGGGAGCTTTAATGTTAAAAAAGGTTTGTTTATAGTCTCGATGGCATGAAAAATAATGTTAGTCATGTAGAAAATATGACTAAATAAAAATCGCCCCTTTCAATCAGACTTTGCAGTAAAAAAGACAAAATTAAAAGCATTACGTTTATTTTCATTAAGAATTTGAACACTCTCTGATACACAAAAATTTCAAAAGCTCTCTAAACAGGACACAAACGTGGCAAATGATAGTTAAATTGAATTACCGACATCTGGCGGAACAAATCAAAATTGTATATTACCCGCTTTATATTCTGCAACAAGCATTCGGTATTATCTTCAACACAAACAAATTTTTAGATCCACCACAATTTTTAAGGTTTGGACGCTCTATTGTTTATTCAGTGGGTCAAGGTTTATGATATTTTGTATGATATGGTGAGCATCTTCTTACGCGATGGTGAAGATGTTCAGACGATGCAGTTTTATCTCGAAACCGAAGCCCGGATATTTTTGTGTGTGGATCGGAAAATTTTCTTCTCAAATCTCGTGAATGAGTCGCTTTTCTTAACGTATATTCGGATTTTCGGCCGCCAAGAAAATTCTCTCTCTTGTTGGAATTCAGCTTTAACAATTTTCCTAAACAGAATTTCAGTTTCAAATTACAAACGCGGTTTGATTTTTTTTTCGGTCTTGGTTGACGTCTTTTATGAGGTTTTCTAAGGTCCTGCGACGCTTTAAATCTGGAGTTGTGGGACAGGCACCGTCTTCTTGGCTTATTGTGATGGTGTTCACATTGGTAGAGATGTTCAGTTAGTGGATTTTTGTCTCGCAGCTGAGACCCTGATACATTTGAGTGTGTTGCGGATAATTTTCTTCCTAAACCTCGCGAAGGTGTCACTTTTTTTAACATGTTTTTGGATCTTCGGGAAATAAAGTCCTGTCTCTGGCCGGGATTTGGTTTCAGCACCTTTCCAAATGAATCTCTGGGCCTCAAATTATAAGGGGGTCTCTTAGGACGTCTTTGTGCCGGCCTTGGTATAGGTTTTTTGAGAAAATTTCGAGGGGCGAGGGATCCGTGAGATATTTTAAATTTGGTTCCTAACACGGTGAACTCACCCATCCTCGACAAATGTAATAAGTATTTTAGCGTACTATTTTGCATTTTAAGTTCCGCGCTGTTATGTTTTTAAATAACAAAATGTTAATACAAAAACTCGATAAAAAAAATTAAACAAGATCCGTAAAAAAAATATTTAATTCAATACAAAAAATATATGAATTAACAAAAATGCGTTGTCAACGAAAACAAAACAATCGAGTGTTCGAATTTACTTAAAAATATAACGCTTCTATAATACTAGGTACTTACTTTATAAATATAACTACTGATGTTTAATAATATATTATATCGGATTTAAAAATAGTCTAATGTAATTAATTCCTATTTTGGCCATCTATAAAGTTAAGTGTGTCAATCTGTAACTATTATTTTTTTAAATCCACAAAATCTGCTCTAAGGACGCCTTTGTATGCATGGAGAAGTTTGTCGATCTGTAGACAAGTCAAGTCAGTAGACAAGTCTATATTAAAGTTAAGTAAACATAAACTGTGCAGTATGATGCAGCGGTCGCCAGCCCAAGAAAAAAGCCCAGCGTCTAGAGGAAAATAATTTCCCTCAGTGCCTATATCATCTTTGGGGATGCTATGTGGGGGTCTGTGGGTTCAGAAGTGACATATGTATGAATCCATCCCTCTCACTGCGGTACGAGGCGATAGGGTCGATGGAGTTCTGCTGGAGAGGTAAAATTCTCTCTTCCGATCCGGCCCCCCAAGCATTAAGTGGGCAGATGCATCCACCGCCAAAACCTAAAAAAACTTCCCTATGAACCCGGTCACCCCGGCATACTTGTGGCAAAGGTGTTGGTTATCCAATAAATCGTTCCCGAGTAGGTGGTACCCATAATTCTTCTAATAAATGGGAATAATAGGGCAGAAGCATTTAAGAAATTAGAAGACAAACCAAACAAAATCAAAAATGGCTATTACCACTCTCTTACACTTGATACTAACAAAATTAAATTCATCACTTTCAAAATAAAATAAAAATACCAAAACCTCGGAAGGAAACCTGAACGCATAAATTCATTGCTTCCCTCACTTAATTGGGCATTGTAAAAATTGTTCCTCATTGGAAAACGTTAACGATGTAATTCATCAAGGTGTAAAAATTAATCAAAATTTTAAATAGACTGAGAATATTTACTATTTAAATAACGAAATTTAAAAACCTTCTGAATCTATAGTTTTTTCTTCAAAACCATCGGCAATTTTCGGAGTAAAAAATACTTAATGAAGATCTACATGGCTCTTTGCATTTCGCTCTTAGAATACGCTATTATCGGATGGGGCAGTGCGAAGGACAATATCCTCAAATCTCTTCTCGCGAAAAGATGTTATCAGGAAAACGGCGCTGTACAAATAATCCAATCATTATTATAAGCCAAAAAACCATAATGAAAATTATTTTGAAAGACCCTGAAAGCACTAGCACTGACAAAATCTTCAACAAACTTGATATCATGTCACATAAACAACTCTAATCTAAAACAATACACCTTAACATTCATAAATACAAAACACAAAAAATATCAACTAACACACATATTAGAAACACTAGTAAGAAACATATCCAATAAACCACTACAAATACAACTTTTGGGCAAAAAAGCTTCCTATGCTATAATAATAATAAAATAACATGGCATTTATATAGCGCAGTTTAGTGTCATTTCACTTCAAGTGCGCTTAACTATAACAATCTAAACTCTACAACATAATCCCACTCCTATTCAAAACTCAATTAAAAAGCTGGATACAAACACCAAACAAAGGCTGAAACCACTCAACTGAATAAAAAACACCATAATATATTCATAATTATTTCAGAAAAAACACGGTTTATTATATTTATACTATCCATACTACGAAATTTTTATAAAATATAAATGAAATCCTCAGAACTGGAGATCCCAGTGAGGATATTATTATATATTGTTACATTTGCGTTTAGGCCATGTAATATACTATAGGTGTGTTACACAAATAGTCATCGCCGCACAAGCCGGCGGCAAAGCTTGATACTCCAATCATTCAGGGTGTGGATTATAGTCAATTTCCCAATTAAAACAAGTCTCTTGTTATGAAGGTTTATTATACAGGTAATACAGGTTATCAACAGATCTACAAAGGTTACATAGCTTTTTAAGGCCTAACTAGTTACTTAGGCAATCTATTGACTCTAAGGGCTCTGATTGACCAGGTATATTATGCGCTCACGTGTAATTTACGGCGGATGCGGTGAGACGGTCGGCAGGGGCCATGGCAGGTGCCAGGCAGGGTGCAGGACGGGTGCAGAAGGGCGGCCACGAGGGCACACCACGCTGGACGGCAAAAGGTGCGCCAGAATGATGCGGGGCTGATGCAGAAAGGCGGCCACTAGGGCACACCACGCTGGACGGCAAGGGGACGCCAGGGCGGCGGCCGGAGTCGCAGAGACGATGGAGCAGAACGGGGGCACTGATTGGATGGCCAAGGGGGTCCACACAAACAGGCTAGGGCGGCAGACGCCCAGGGCTGAGGCCGGGGTCTACAAGTTCACGATCTCAGCCTGGGGTCGACGGTAGGTGGGGCAGCTAGCATCACAGGGGTACGAGGTTGGCGGCGTGGTCAGAGGCATGACCCAACTATACAACATAAGGTGCTGGTGGGAGACATCGGCAGACGGAGACAGGACCCAACTATATAACGTAAGGAGGCTGTGGTTCTGAGGGACTGGCGGCACACATGGTGAAACAAATCAGGCCGGTCCATATCTATGGCGACACCAATTTCGGCGGCGATGGTAACTCGGAACTAACACATTGTGTTGAGATCAGCGGGGTCGGCGGTCAACTGGCGCGTGGGCAGCTAGCCGCAAGTACTTGACCTGCGTTGGTCCTCGCTGGGGGGGGGCTTGTCCCACTCTTTGGCGCGTGCCCCATGCCCTTATAAGGACACGAAGTACATGATTGGCTGTTAACCCGCGTGATCGTGACAAGCAGAGATATCGCGGATGTACTTGTATGTATTGGTGATCTAACACGCCATCAGTGCGTGGTTCGTTTCCTGCAATCGTGTGGACATACATAACTTTGCAGTTAGCTCTAGCAAGCTTTGTGCAAACATAACAATATATTTGTTACAAAAAAGAAGATAATAAAACACTTATTATTATTATTAATCCCGACTCCTAAATTGAAAACCCATCTATTTCATATGAAAAATACTTCGTATTAAAATATACAGAAAGTGTATGAAGCTAACATTTCTGAGTTATACCAAATTATTTTATTTATATAGCTTATAAAATGTTCTAATAACATGTTTTCCTTTTTTGCAGATCATCTCTTGGCGATGGATTATTCAAAAGTGAAAACAACAAAGTTTTTTCGTTCAACAAATGATAATTTCATTAACATTTTTCCACCAAGTGAACCAAAAAGTAAACATCAAAAGTAACCTATATGTGTTTTTAATATATAGAAATATATAGTTAATTGATTGATACTTTCGTGTGACGTAATACGAGATTCAAAATGGCGATAGCAGAAAGGACATTGACCCCATTTGTGATCCTTCTCCTGCTCATCAGGACACGTGAGTTCATTTTTTTAATAATATTATTCATGGTTCGATTACGATCACCACATGTTTTTGATCACTTTTTCTACATGGCTATTCAGATTTGGTCACCAAACACGGCCAAAGCCATTTCAAGCACCATTTCAATTCTGAACGGTGGTCTTACACCAGGGCGATACTGAGAGTGTCTTCCACCCTGGAACGTGCTCCAAATAAACAATTAATTATTTTAATGAGTCACACAATGATATCACATTTACTAATCAAATAAAATTTACTTGAGCACGCCGTGGTTTGAACCCACGACCTCCGATTTGCTAGTCGAGAGCCTTATACACAACACGTAGACCGTCATATAATTAAAATTAGCTGTTACTACAGAAGTTTGAAATAATATTCTGTAGTGAGGGGCGTCGCCACCGCAGATGTTACCAGTTCACAATATAATTCCTATATATGACTTTAACAATAACATCTCGTTTGTGAATCATGGAGGGGTGGCGATCATTGGTCGTCAAGGACTGCGTATATCCAAAATCAACATTGGAGATTACCATACTTTTGAATCTCTGGGATGTTGTATTTCTTCAATGGGGGCGTCTTTCACACTAATCACTATCTACCGACCGGGGTCGAGGATCATCACTGCGGATTTTTACAACGAATTTGCGCAACTTTTAGGGCGGGTAAATGCCCTACCGGGTGCCCTCATTATAACCGGGGACTTTAATATCAGAATAAATAGGAAAACTGACATTAACACAACAAAATTTCTTGATGTCTTAGAGTGCTACGGATGTAGGCAATAGGTAGATATTCCGACTCATGACGCAGGCGGAATACTTGATATTTTTGTATCTGGGAATACTGACCCACCGCTAATAACCGAAGTAATAGACGTGGGTCTCTCAGATCACAGGCTTGTGCGTACCGAAGTAGACTTTAATCTTTCCAAACCTGTCTATAAAACAAAGACGACCAGAGCGTGGCAAAAGTTTGACTTTGCCCTCTTTGAGGAAGAACTGAAGACTTCCATCCTTGCAAAATACGACATAAATAGTAATGTAACTTCGACATCTGGCCTAGTAGAAGTCTATAATGATATTTTAACTACACTAATAAATAAACATGCCCCCTTTTCGACCAAAACCTGTGCTGTTCGCAAGTCTGATTCCTGGTTTGACGCAGAATGCCGGGAAAAGAAGGGGGCTATGCGCCGACTTGAGAGAATATACAGGAGCGGAAAACTAGCCAGCCAAAGGGAAGCGTGGGTTAGTGTGCAAACTGAATATAGGGAAACAATTCGGAGAAAAAGAGCCGATTACTGGATAATGAAGATTGAGAGTGAAGATTCGGACCCCCAGCGACTTTGGAATTCGCTTAAAACTGTCAGAGGTGAGTCTGAAAACTCAACCACGGCAGCGCTCAGTCCGAAAGATTTTTCCGCCTTTTTCCAAGAAAAAATCGACAATATTCGGGCCACAACAGCATCTGCACCTCCACCTACGTTCACCACCTACAACGGCAAATCCTTTATTAAGTTTACACACACTACATCGGAAGAAGTCACCAAAATTGTGTCCAGTTCACTAAACAAACAATGTGCTTTAGACCCAATCCCAACGTGGCTTCTGAAAAAGTGTCTGAAACATATAGTACCGTTCGTAGTTTACTTATATAACAAAACTTTTGACCTAGGCGAGGTACCCCAACTGCTTAAGAAGGCCCTTGTCCCACCAATTTTAAAGAAACCCCAACTAGATTCTGAGGATTTAAGTCATTATCGTCCTGTGTCAAATCTACCGTTCATCTCAAAAATCCTAGAAAAAATTGTGAACAGGCAGATAACCGCCTATCTGGCGAAAAATGAACTACTGTCAAAGTACCAATCAGCTTATAGGAGGTACCATTCTTCAGAGACTGGACTACTGCACGTGTTGTCAGATTTGATGCTTGCAAATGAGTTAGGTAAGCTAGCTTTGTTATCATTATTAGATCTGAGTGCAGTATTTGACACCATCGACCATAATTTCCTGATCGACAGACTGAAAAAAACTATTGGACTGGGTGGTGAAATTATTAAGTGGATAAAATCATACCTCTGTGGCCGAACGGGAAGCGGGCGGTAAAAACTCTCCCTACGTGACCCTGACTTCTGGAGTCCCCCAGGGTTCAGTCTTGGGGCCCCTACTTTTTATTCTGTTCATCAACGATGTTGCCAAAATTATAGATTCATTCGGACTTCTTTCCCATCGCTATGCTGACGATCAGCAAATTTATTTCTACTGTGCACCGAATGAGAAAGAAAAATTAAAAGATATCACTTTTAAATGCATTGGTGCCATAACAGAGTGGATGTCTTCGAACAAACTTAGACTAAATCCATCCAAAACAGAATTTCTCTGGATAGCAACAAAAAAGCGCCAGTCAATGTTAGACAAAACTCCTCTCATTACTTCTGCCTGCAACATCATCCCTAAAAATGGCATTAAACTCCTAGGTGTTTATCTAGATGAAGATCTCTCACTCAAATCTCAAATTAACAAAACAGTAAGCGCTGGTTTCTTTCACCTGCGTCAAATCAAATCTATAAAAAGAAATATTCCGGCTAACGCCACAAAGATGTTGGTAAACTCCTACGTTGTATCACGACTCGACTATTGCAATGGCATATACGCAAGTCTCCCTAAAATATACACTGACAGACTTCAGTCAGTTTTCAATGCTGCATCAAGGCTGATAACTGGCGTTTCCAAATATTCCCACATCTCACAACATTTTCGGAACCTTCATTGGCTTAAGTGCCCTGAGAGAATCGAATTCAAACTCTGCTGGATGGTTTTTAAAGCCGTACATGATATGGCGCCACCCTACTTGTCGGAACTCTGCATTCCAAACGACGTCAATGTTAGGCAAGCAACGCTTCGATCAGCATCTTCAACAGCCATAGGTAGACTTTCAGTACCTATGCGCAATCACAATACCAATTTTGGAGACCGAGTTTTTGCAGTAGCAGGCCCAACAGCTTGGAACAAACTCCCTTCATATTTGCGAAAGATCGACAGCTCATCTGAGTTCAGAGCAAAACTAAAGACTCACCTTTTCAACTTGTCGTATCCAGAATGATGACCTTTTTTATTTATTATTTTTTTTTCATCAGTAGTATTTCATTGCTCAGTCCAGGGGATTTTTCTACTTGACTTTTTTTTTCACCGTTATTAACCGTTTATAACGCGTAAACAATTTTTTTTTTAATATTTTATAACTGACACCACGGGCAGAAATCATAACAATCGGTATTTGTAAATATAAATTAAATATGTATGTTAGTCGTAAATCTCTAGTTAAAGCCGTAGTTGTAAGTTGTATTATAGCGGTATTGTGTAAATGCCCACCTGGTCATAAAAATATGTATAGCTTAAGTCATTAGTTAAAAGTCTAAGGACGGGTTGTTTCGGAGAATTTGAACAATTCATCAAATTTCAACGTTCATTTACGGGTTCTGTGAAAGTCCTATTCAAATTCTGTTATTATATCATTATAGGCTAGTTGCTTGACAGAACTGAAATAAAAACAGAACTTAAAAATATCTTTCACAGAACTTGAAAATTAACTTTGAAATTTGAAGAATTGTTCAAGTTCTCCAAAACAACCCGTCCTTAGTTGTAAATCACTCGACATTAGTCTTAGTTATAAGTCTCTCTCTATCTATGAAACTAGTTACAAACCAAAAGTAATTAAGTCTAAGTGACCAATGCATAAATTAAGTTGTTAAGCGCCCTTGAGGTGATTTTCTCACGAAAACGGCGCTATATAAATAATCCAATCATTATTATTATTAAATTTAATCTGGTATTTAAGCTATTTTAATGTGGATTTTTTTAATCTAAAAATATAACGAAAACATTAAAATTTATTCAATTATTTTAGTGACAATCATTAATAAAACTAACCTATTTAAGTTTTTTAAATATTAACAGCCAAAATTACAAAAAAAAACTTGACGCTGGCAAAAATTCATCCAATTTCTCATTACTGACTTTATCTGCAATTTTTAAACAACCATGGATGTCAAAATCCTACTATAACTTATTTTGATTTTATGCTTTAAATCATTGTAACAAAAACTTTCATGAACAACAAGTAAAAATAATGTGATGGAGAATTTACATAACACAACAATTTATTTGCTTTTTACCATGCCAATAGCCATCAACGATTTACCACAATATATATGTTAGAAAATCAATAAGGACACTGGTAATAAAATAAAAAGCAATTTGAATTTCATTATAAGTAACTATACTGAAGTAATATAAATAGACCTTTCGTCTATAAGTGGTCTCACCACAGTTTGATAATGCCTTCGTAAGGCGAAACAGCTGCCACATCTAATAATATCTTAATAGCAGAAGTTGTTTAAAAATAAACTATTTTTTGATGATTTTTGTTATTTAAAAGCCAAGCAAAATAAATTCTTCCACGTGTCTTCACTGGTCATTTTGCCTAGTAACCAAACAATCTCTCAGCTCGAACCTAATTGTACAATACCTACTGTTTTTTTATGGATTAAGTTGAAAAAAAAACATCAAAAATGTCACTGGATTCCAAAATTCCATTGTATTTTTTACTTCAAAAAACTAACTAACTAACCATCACGCCGTTTCCCCGCAGGAGTAGGCAGAGAGGACGGACCGCCAAACAACTCGGTCTTGGCACACACTCCTTGCCTCATTCACATTCAAAGATCATCTCATACATACTCTTCTATTATTCGTGCCATGTCTTCATGAGGCGTCCCCGAGTTCTGCTACCGTTCGCATTCGCATCATATATTTTCCTAACACTCCTTTCTTCGCTCATTCGTTCTACATGTCCAAACCATCCAAACGTCCTTTTCTTAATCTCACTCATTACAATTACATCAGCCTCTCATTCTTTGCGAATCGCTTAGTTTTTCAAAGTTGGTTCTTATTTAATACTAATAATTTACCAGGACTGTTTAGAGAATGTTAAGAATAGTAGAAGAAGTCGAGAATGCTCGAGGAAGACTTAGCATTATTTTGCACTAGAATGAGATACGGATTTGAATAAAATTCGATATAAAGTAGTATTTTAATGGTGACAATGGGGTATACTCGCACATTAGTAAATAGTAAATAAAGCTGGGGACACCCTAGGAAAACATGACATGATCAAGTAAAACACTTTTAAAAATTAAGCTGTTGACAAACTACTTAATTGTATTTTTACGGGATAATACTTTAAAAACAATTAAAAACATTTTTGACCATTTAAAATGATTTTAATTACATCTATTTGAGTTTCACTTCTGTTTTTGGTAATGAATTAATGCAAATCTTGGAATCTTGGTAGTAACCAAATATTGGGAAATATAGTTGTGAAACACCACCTAGCGAGGAAGATGGGAAAATTCATGTAATTGTAATAAAATCATTGTACAACCCAGCGAACCCCACTCCCTCCCCCAAATTTTGTTTATATAAAAATAAAAACAAAATTTTCAATTGTTACGATAATATTATTGGCACCTTAAAAATACATCCAGTATTCAGGTATACTAGATTTCCCAACAAAACATGCATAACACCTAGCAACGCCGGATCATGTCAGCTAGTTAAATATTAAAATAAAATAAAAAACTTTAAATTAAAATGCAGTTCTACAAATTTAAAAAAAAAACAATAAAATAAATGTATGTGCTCCTAAGTAAGCAGTAGGAAAATAACAGAAAAATACGGCAAAATAGAAAATCAACCCGAGGCTTTGTGATTATATTATCAGACACTCTCGCATTGAAGAGATGGAGGTATGAAGCAGGTGTGTAAAGCTAGCGAATCCCAATCAGATTAAAGCATTTGAAATGTGGGTGTTCTCTTGGCCGAATAATCCAGATATACTTCAATTGAACAGAGTGCGGAACGAAATTGATCTCGGTATGGTGAGGAGGTGTTTATATAATAAGTACAAACAGAGTGTTTATGTAATATCATAATGTATATTGAATACAGACAATAGAAATTATTGAACTCAATAATAAATTAAGGCCAATGTTTGTCCCATGATATATATTTTATAGCTATGGTCGTGGAATAATTGATCCGATAATTGCGTTCGGCGCATGGCGGTCTTTCGTGGTTTATTTTGAATAATAATATGAGTCTAACTCTAACGATCGATATAGCCTGATGTTAATGCGATATTGAAGAAAGCCTTCATCTATCGTTAGTTAGCGATATTTGCGAGCACGATCAGAATATGATTCCGACAGACGGTAGACAAAAGTCGAGGTCTCTAATGAGGTCTCGGATAAGCTATCAATATGCACAACTTTTATGAGAATGTCGTTCGTTTTGCAAAATAATAGGCTTTTAATGCATGCAGGTGAACTAACTAAGCTCTTAGAATTGAAATAAATCGCGTACATGATCTATGCACTTAATTAATTCATCTAAGACGCCATTAATTGATTCCGTTCCAACTTTAAGAAACAAAAGTTGTATGTTATGACTGAAGACCGCCTGAACTAATTAACTCATATTAGTGTCAAAAGGTACATGCGGACTGCCAATTTATTATTTTTATTCAACATTGTCAATTTATTAGTGTTTTTAACTTTTACGTAGCCGTATAACATTTTAGGAATGTCAATTCATAGATAAATGTGCTAGTGTTGCCCGCCTTTGTTGATATCTCAAAATCGGTCTGGATATCACTGTATATTATCGGGAAATCGTTATAAAATTACCGCTAGTTACGCCCATCAATCTAATATTGTAAATTTATCGATATCACAGTGCTAGACCCTCTGGGATAGTGTGTCCGTGGCATAACACAAATGAGAATATTCAAAGCTGAATATTCGTTGTGAAAAAACTGCCTAATCCGATTTAGCTAACAAAATTTTAGAGAAACATTTTGTTCTACAAATATTGATTGATGATACAGAGCAGGAATCAAATCTACCTTCTACCGCTAGCGCTTTCGAGTGAAGCTCAACAAACAATCAAATCTTAAAAAAAAACATTTGCAGAAAATTCCTTAAATTAAAACATTCGTGGTAGGTATATTATTGTATGTACTTTTGTTATCATTTAGGTGCAAAATGTAAAGGGTGTGTGTTCAAAGTTTGAGGGACTTTACTGAAATCATAAAATGTATCAATAAACAAAACTTTTGTAAATAACTCATGGCAGAGGGATAACGTTGTGCCAGTGAACATAAATGAAAGTGTTTTTCTTTAAATATAGAAAAAAAATACATTTCAGCATCACACGAAGAGACTTCACAAAGACGCAGTACGGAAAGTCCAAAGACTTGACATTATTTCCTTAGCAATTCCCATGTCAAGTCTGCATTTACATTTGAACGAGTACACTCCTCCAATTGGATTAGGTGTACTCGTAGATTCAAACCATCGATATCAGCATACCAAAACAAGCCATCGTGATTTGTTTCGTGAATGTACGACACGTTGGTCCAAACGAGCATTTTCATTTGTAGACTTAAATAAACTAAACACATTATTTATTTCCAACGATCTATTATGACTGGACATCGGATTATATGCATGATGCATAATTGAGCCTCTTCCCGTCTTTTATTAGGCACCGGAATTCTTAAATGAAAAAGAGATTCAAATACATAATATGTTCTTTAAGACTGGATCTTACCGACCGAAGGGAAGAAACCATGCACAAATATATACGACGCGCGGCCCGGCGTGAGGCCAACGAAATTGATGTATTCGTGGGGTTTATTTTAATTACTTCAAAATTTTCAGATGTTTCGAGTCAAATACCTCAGGAAATTACTAATTCATCTTATAGAAAAATAAAATCTGGTGCCTAAGGTTAACTTTTCAGTTGAAAAATGTTTTATAAAATTTAAAATTAAATAATTTAATGGTGAGGTACTACGAGTATTATTATTATTCTTGAATATAAATAACTTGCATCCGCAGGTATGGGTCACGAATTCGTCGATATTATTTAAAATGTGAGCCTCGAGCAAGCCCCCGTTATTAGAGTCTAGTGTCACCTTGACGCCTGAAACTATTTACTCGTAACTCTCCCTAGTGTCGCGTCGCTCGTGTGCGCGCCTTCATACATACATCATACATCGTAATGGATTTTTATGTCCGCAACTTGTCTGTCCTCGCGGCTTTATTTGTCTTCATTCACACAATTCAGTGTATAAGTAACTATTGACCTACTTTCAACTTATGCAGCAGCAGCGTGTGCGACAGCAGATTTCAAAGACAAGATTTTTTAATTTATGGCGTTTTGAAGAATATTAAATTTCTTAAAATAACTAGCAGCGTGCGACAGCAGATTTCAAAAACAAGATTTTTTTTACTATTTATTTTTCTTGAGTTAGCTCACATCAGTGTGTGTGCTAGGCTTGACAAATAACAAACATTAACAAGTGGCAAACATATTTTTGAATAGTAATTTGTTTTTAACTACTCGTATTTTAAATTACATTAATGTTTGCGGCGGACATATTATATTCTAAATAAATAAATTCTTTCGAAATTTCACTCGTAGTTGATAGGCCTGCCTGTTAAATGAGGTATTACTGGGTGCTTAACTGTTTCCTTTTCGGTAATCAAATTTGTTTTGCATTTCTCGTCCCATGTCCGTGCATCTCGTAAAATTGATTTTGAATAATTAAATTATACTTAGGGACAGTGTAAAATTCCGCCCGCCTACTAAAAGACATCAATCAATGAAATGCGTACTCTCGAAATAACAACCAATAAAGTTACATTCCCTCTCCTTATATTATTAGACGTAACGGTTTTACTTCTGTAAGAACCATTTGTTTAGTCACAAAAAATATAGCATCTTCAGGGTAGAGTATTATACTGCCCTTAAGAAGGTACGGTGGTTGGCAATAGGTATAAAAATAATTAAAGGTCTTTACAAAGATTTTACTATTATTTTTTTAAATCCTTAAGAATATTTTTCTTTTTTGTGGTGTCTGACTAAATGTAGGCATGTACAGTATTTCTTGTTTAGAGACTTGCCCAGTGGAAATTAAAAGATCATCAGCATCACATGTGTGTGTATATATTTGTGAATGTGCAGATGTGAATGCTGCTGTGAATTAGTGTAGTGACATGTATATGCGCATGCTAAAAGTATTTACATTACCTACAAGACCGTTTTAAAAATGTCATATTTGTTTGTCAAATAAATACAATTTTATTGAACTATATTTTCGGAATAATAATATTCTCGTATTTCCCATAATATCATCGTGCATCATCACGATCCAACACCGGACATTCTGTTCCCATTTCCACAGTATCAAAGCACTAATTCGATCGCGGCTTGTACTGCGTCCGTTTTATCAAAAATATACACCGAAAAATGTGAAAGCTGATACCGAGTAAACCAGAAGAGTGATGAAAGGGAAGGTGGGTGAGGGAGGGGAAGCAGGGGGTTAACAAGCCTTGCGACGGGAGGTTTTAGGGTTTTATAGATATGGAGAGTATTTTTATTCAACGAGGCAGTGGTTTAACCCTTTCAGTTGGAAAAAATTCGTTACCCTTCACACTGATGGTTATATATTTTTTTAGGATACTAGCTGTACCTTGCCACACGTTGCTGTGCTCAGTCTGTGTGTGCAGATAGAGAAACTATAGCGCGCGAGTGTAACTTTTACTTCCAACAGATAATAATAATAATATTGGACAATTTGTATAGCGCCGCTTTTGTGAGATATCACCTCAGGGGCTCTTTACAGTTGATGCAGATATTACAAAAAATATAAATATTACAAAAATAAAGTGAAGTTAAGTTAAGTAAAAAGATCAGGAACAGGTGACACGAAGATAGAAGATGGAGACTCTGCAGCAAGAATCCTAGGTGGTGAAGAAACTGGACCAGCTGCTGCAGCGAGAGAGTCCACCAACAGTGGCAGCATGAGGTTCGTCATCCGTCCAGGTATGTGTCTGCTGCTAATAAAGCGCTGAAACAATATCCTCATATAGATACCAGACCTTGGCAGCACCGCTGTGAAGTTCAACAAAGATAGAAGATGATAGAAGATGCAGCAGAGTCTACCGCGTCCACCAACAGTACCAGAACGAGGTTCATCATCCGTCCAGGTATGTGTCTGCTGCTAATAAAGCGCTGACACAATATCCTCACATGGATAACAGATCTTGGCAGCACCGCTGTTACGTTCAACAAAGATAGAAGATGGAGACAACGCATAACTTTCATTGGATCAGCTGCAGTTTGGTCGTAGATCGGCGAAAGTCGACACACTTCCAAGCTATTTATATTTGATTAACATTTTAATTAGGAGTTGCACAGTTAAGAGTACTCAGCTGTCGCTGAGAAATCAAATTTAATTTTTTAATGATAAAGTCCCGTTTCGATTATGTGTATTAGTCAACGGAGGTGAGGTCAACCATCACTGGAGAGGGGATAAAGTATGGAGAGAGTACTGGAAATCGGGAAAGCTTTAAAACAACTGCGCGATGACAGTGGACAGGTAATAGTCCTGGGTCGATCGATCACCACCGGCGAAGGATCGGGTACTTTTAAACATAGAAAAATATATCATCGATAGATCATAGAAAGCGCTGTTTTTCACAAAAAACGTGCTTTTTCTTTTCACAGGTGATAACTATATAATATAGGTATTTAAAAGCACCCGCGTATTCGAATGAAAAAAATTTCAGAAATCGTTGAAGAACTTCCGAAGATTTAAGATTTGGAACAAACTTTACATTGTCTATTTATGTAGAAGATATCTTAAAGTTTATTATGTACTAATTTAAAATTTTAATTTATTTAATATACCATAGGGTCGACCCTCATAACAATTTCTGGTAGTAGTATTGACATCACATTAAAAAAAACCTAAGAAAACGCTGTGAAATATTTACAAAGTCATGGTCAATCCCAATATCCATCCTTGCAGTAAATGTAATCGGACATAACCATCCTAAAAATAAAATTAATGTACCTACTTATTCTTACAAGGGAAAATGATAACTGGAGCCTTTATCATAGAACTTACTGAAATCTCAAAACTACTCAAAACTTACTCAAAACTATGTACCTACGTGTCTGAACAGCGCTTAGATCCTTTCAACTTTCTGAGGGCAAATGATGTTGCTGATCTAAGTACTTACCCGTCTGAAAGGCGCTTAGATCCTTTCAACCTTCTGAGCGCAAATAATGTTACTGATCGAAGTACCTACCTGTCTAAACGGCGCTTAGATCCCTTCAACCTTTTGGGCGCAAATGATCTTGCTGATCTAAGTACCTACCTGTCTGAACACCAATCAAATGAATCGGGCAATAGATATTATAGATTGTTGAAATTATAAAAGTAGTGACTTTTACGCCATCAACTCCCGCATGACGCCAGAGCTCACGATATTTTTGACGGCCTCTGTAGTCGAGGGGTAAGGCTCTCGACTAGCAGTGGAAGATTTTCTCAGTTTCGCCCTGGTGTAAGACCACCATTCAGAATTAAAACGTTGTTTGCAATGGATTTAGCCGTGTTTGATAACTCGATCAGAATACACAGTTACTCCTAAGGTTCCTCTTCCTTATCTCCTTCCCCACACAACTACCTTCAGCCTCACAACATACCATACCATAGGTATTAGGTATGCCATGCCATAGTCTCACTGGCTCCAGACGTTTGGGAGCAGTTGGGATTTTTGTGCGGTATTCACATAAAAAAAACTTTGAAAGATCTGTGAAACAAATGGCCCACAATGGAATACTAGCAGATCTTGAATAGAACTTTTGTAAAACTTAAATATTAACGTTGAAATCTTCTGGTGATAAACCACTGTACGGGACGTGTCGCCTGGGACAGACTTTTTATAGGACAGGCTGTCGGGCTGTCCACTGTAGAATTTGAGTAGGTACAACACCGCATCCGGGATGTCACCGGCAATGTCACTGGTTGGCACTGGCGATGTACTGGTTGTCACCGGCGATGTACTGGTTGCGCAGGCCTCGTGCGCGTTATACATTGGCTGAGTTGGTATACTGGCTGGCTGTCCAATGTAGAGTTTGACAGACAGTGGCTCATCGTGCGGCCCTGAGTATGTAAGACATTGCATCCGGGATATCACCGGCGATGTCACTGGTTGTCACCGGCGATGTACTGGTTGTCACCGGCGACGTTACTGGTTGCGCAGGCCTCGTGCGCGTTATACATTGGCTGAGTTGGTATACTGGCTGGCTATTGAGCTCCACTGTAGAGTTTGACAGACAGGTGCAAGCCGTGTGGGCGTTGTTTGCCCACCGGAGCGGTGACTGCGTGTAAACACCGCCGCCGGGATGTCACTGGTTGCGCAGGCCTCTGCTCGTTATACCTCGGTGAGCGACAGCAAGCTCAAATAAACCCGAGCCATGTGGGGCCCGGGGCTGAGGCGCCGCGACGTCGGGGCGTCGGTCTCCAGCAAGCTCAGGAAAGCCCGGGGCTGAGGCGCCGCGACGTCGGGGCGTCGGTCACCGGCAAGCTCAGGGAAGCCCGGGGCAGAGGCGCCGCGACATCGGGCAGACGTTGGCCTGTCGGTGGAGCCCGAGCCAAGAGGGCTAAGGGCATGATGAAACCCTAGCCGTGAGGGCTCAGGGCTCGGTGGGAGGGGGGTGCCCCTGGACTGCTCCGACATCGGCTGGTGTTCCAGCGAGCAGAACCGCATGCTGGCGGGAAGGCGGTTGGGAGCCGGCGTGTGTCTGCTTCCAGGGAGGGAAACCGGCATCTTAGATGACTCCCGAGTCTCTCAGCCACTGCAAGGTGATGACATCTCCACCGGGGCAGGATTGAAGGCGTGATGTGTGGTTCCGGCTCAAAAGGACCAATTTGTACGGGACGTGTCGCCTGCACAAGAAAAAACTGTAAAATATAAGCACCGGCACACATTTACCTTTGTAATGATTCAAATAAAGCACTTGAGGTATTTCATTTGAACCGTTACAGAGTTTCATAAAAATGCAGGGAATATCGACTCTTGTAATATGTTTAAATCAACGTATTCGGAGAAAGACGATTTATTCGACCTTTGTAATTTGTTTGCATCAACGAATGCGTCTTGAGAAAGACGATATATTCGACATTTGTTATTTGCATTTTTAAAAGAACGCCTTAATAAAGACGGTTGGTTTTTATTGCGGGTAAACTCCTTGTATCCCTCCAGGCTCAATCGGTAACGAGTCGGCGATATCGGGGCCTTGGTCACCGACGAGCTCGAGGAAGCCCGGGGCAGAGGCGCCGCAACGTCGGGGCGTCGCGATATCAGGGCCAGTGAGCAGGCCAGCTCAGTAGCCAATAGTAGATCCCCTCTCCAAGGTTGGCTAGCAGGCAGGTGCAGTAGGCAGCGGAAGTGGAGCGGGGGGGGGGACCGGGTTGAAATCAAACACGGCTAGTTAGTTCAGGGCTTCTAGCGGAATGGTCTGGCAGAGCGGACAGCAGGTGTTGACGGTGCCAGGGTCTAAAGCGAAAGAGGCCGGTACTTTTGACTTTTGATTTATTTATTTTACAGAGTTCCTAAACAATATAACATAATTATAATTGATTATCTTTAGATGCTGTACTGTTATTTTTATTATTAAGGTGGTGTTGAAAAAGAGCTTAAAAACTATACTGCAGCTGAAGGCAGGATATTATTCCTTCCGGAGGACTATCTTGGGTTTTTTTAAATTTGAATTTATCGTTTTCGCTATATTTGGAAAGTGAATTTATTGTTGGATTAGTGTGGCTGGAAAGGCCGGCATAAAATTTTGTTGCTTGGGAAACAATCAAGTCCTTTATCAACGGAATGTTGGTGTCATTATAGATAGAAGAAATTCTAATCCATTTAGGTGCATTTAAAGCAAGTCTAATGGCTTTATTTTGAAATAGTTGAATCTTTTGTATTAGACTTGGAGCAGCGTGCCCCCAAATGGGGCATCCGTAAGTGAAACCTGGTCTTATTGCTGTTTTATAAAGAAGTAATTTATTATCCGTTGATAAACGACTTTTCTTTCCCATCATTGGATAAAGTGATGCTAGACATTTATTTGCTGCTGTTATTTTTCCAGTTATATGTTTCTTCCAGGTGAGCTTGGAGTCAAGCGTTACACCTAGGTATTTAATTGACTTTTCCCATGGAACCTTTTCCCCAAACAGTTTTATGAATGGGGGCCGTTTAGGCCGTGTCTTTGAGAAAACGGTCGCGGCGCTTTTAGTAGGGTTTATTGAAATTCTCCACTTTTTACACCACTCTTCAGTTAGAGTGGCCTGTCTCTGAACACGCTTTGTGGCGATGCTCTCGACTGTTGAACTAGACATGATGTTAGTGTCATCCGCAAATTGAGTGATTTTAACATTATGGTCAATGGGTTTAGGAATATCACTAGAGTAGATGTTATACAAGGATGGAGAGAGTTGACTGCCTTGAGGGACCCCAGCTGATAAGGGGCGGGTTGTGGAGAAGACGTTTTCTGACTTGACTTTAAAGCATCTATCTCTCAGGTAGCTAGCTATTAATTGCGTAAGTCTCAAAGGATACCCGAGAGCGTTCATTTTATATAAAAGGCCGTTGTGCCAGACTTTATCGAAGGCTTTACTTACGTCGAGTGAGAGGATTACTGTTTTTTTCCTAGTATTAAATCCCTCCGTGATGTGTTCCACAACACGCAGGAGTTGGTGAGAGGTGGAATGACCTGCTCTGAAACCATGTTGAAAGTCTGGCAAGAATTTACTGTCCTGAGTGAAGGAGTTTAATCTTGATAGTATAACTTTTTCCAGGATTTTACCTAAGCAAGGAAGGAGGCTAATAGGCCGATGATTCTTCGTTAATAGTAGGTCCTTGCCTGGTTTGGGAATTAAAATTACGTCAGCTTCTTTAAAATTCTTCGGAAAGCAACGTAATCTCAGCGACGCGTTGCAGATGGCTTTAATAGCGCAGATGCCTTTCTTTGGCAGATATTTTAAGATTTTATTTGAAATGCCGTCAGGACCGGCTGCTTTTTTTTCATTAATTTTTTAATTATGTTGTTTATTTCCTTAAGAGTTGCGAACCTGATTGGAGGGTCTTCAGGATCTAGACTTAAGATTGATTCTACTTTTGAATCCACCTTTGCTACGAAGGCTGGGTCGTCGGAGTCTGTATTGGGAGAGAATTGGCTTTGAAGGCTATCTGCGAAGGCTTCAGCCTTATCTGCAGCGGAGTATACTAATCCGTTGGGGCCTTTAATCGGAGAGATTTTAGTTTTTGGGCGTCTGAGTGCTTTAGAGAGCTTCCAGTAAGCTCCTCTATCGTCTTTGAGAGTTGAAATGAAGTCGTGCCATCGCTCGTTGCGGAATTTGCTGAGGGCCTCACGCACTTCTCTGTTGAGTCTATTAAAATGATGCTTTACTATTGGATTGCAAGATCTCTGCCACTCTTTCCTAACAAGATTTTTTTCCCTAATAAGATCTTTGATCTCTTCGGGTATTCCATGACGTGTGGTGTCGGTAGGAATCTCAACGGACGCCTCGTTGATGCACGATTTTAATGTTTGAATTAAGACGGCGGTAGCAGCGTTAAGAGTGGCTTCGTCGGGAATTGATGTGGGAATTGTTATGTTTTTATTCATTATTTCGTTAAGTTTATTCCATTTAATTTTAGTGCGTAGAGGATTATCGGGGACCAGAGGGTTAGAGCCTCCTGTTAGAGAGAGGAGAACTGGATCGTGGTCAGATGAAAGTTCGTTAAGTACTCGGAGTAAGTAGATGGCTAGTGTTTTTAAGAATGACGATGTCAATCACGTCCGGATTACCGGCATGGTGATGAATCGTCGGTCTATCTGGAGCATCGACTACGATAGGATGGGTACTCGCGTAATTTGCGAGTACGTTACCTTTGGTGTTATTTTTTAGGCTGTGCCACGATCCGTGCTTTGCGTTCATGTCCCCAGCTATTATAGTGGGGACATTTTTAGACAAGAGATTGTCTAATTCTGCTGGAATTAATTTGCGGGTAGGGGGTGCGTAGGCAGAAATAAATTTAAGTGGTCCGGAAGAGGTATTGATTATTACCGAGGTGGATTCAATGTTACTACTGGAGAATGAATGTGCTAGACGGTGGTCAATATTATTCTTAACCAAGATGGCGGTTCCGCCTCCTTTGTTTATTTATTTATTTATTGTTTAGGAACATTTACAGACTATTAACATGAAAAAAATCATTAGATAAGCGCTGCAAAAAAAACGTATATGTCAACAGTCCACTTAAAAATGTTCACATCATGCACAGATTAAGTGTCATTATACACTATGTATTAACAAAAAAATATATAAACAGCAAAACGTGAGCAAAGGCAAAAAAAAGAGATATCAGAAACAAAACATACAGATAAATATATGATCCAAAAAAACAAGAGAAACAAAAATAAAACAGAAAACAAATAGAGTAAATAAAAAAAACAACAAACATTCACAATCTATTGCTAGTTTGCTTTTTAAAATAAGTGAGACTATTTGCATATATATCTATGTAGTTACACTCAATAGAATTGTACAGACGACACATTCTAGATAATGGATTGAAGTAGGCAATATTGTTCTTAAATAATTCTAGATGGAATATATTATGATTCCTTAGATTACGTCTATTAGGAACTTTAATAAGAATATTGCTCACACATTGAGTTGCTTCAAGCTTGTCATGAATAATTTTGTGTAGACATATTAAGTCAGCAAATTGTCTTCTTTTATCCAGGGTCGTAAAGTTAAAGTATTGGAGTCGTTCCTCATAAGACTGCAGTACGGAACTTAGTCCAAGTTTAAACGATAACAATCTTAGAAATTTTTTTTGTACAGATTCAATAGTTTTTGAATATTTCAAGTAGTGAGGGTTCCAGATAACACTACCATATTCCAATTTGCTTCTGACCAACGAGTGGTACAAGGTTATAATGGATTGGGTATTTTTAAATGGTTTCGATATTCTATGTATAAAACCAATCATTTTCAAGGATTTACTCGTGATATCACTGATATGTACATCAAACTTAAATTTTGAATCAAGTGTGATTCCTAGATCTCTAATAGTGGTGACTGCATTTAATTGAACATTATTAATGAAATATGAACGATTCTTTCGTCTTCTGTTACGAGTGAAGGTTATAATGTAACATTTATCAATATTTAGAAACATATCGTTTTGAGTACACCAGCTATATAGTGTGTAAAGATCTTCTTGTAGCATAACTTGATCAGAATCAGTAGAAATTTTACGGTAATTCTTGAGATCATCAGCAAATAAAACAAAATGGCAGCGTAACATGGGGCCAAGGTCATTAATAAAGATTAAAAAAAGCAGAGGGCCAAGATTGGACCCCTGAGGTACACCTGAGGTTACAATTATGGGAGGTGACTCATACCCATTTATAAGTACTAACTGTGTTCTATTTTCCAAGTAAGATTTAAGCCATCTTAATAGATCACCGTGGATACCTATACGATCAAGCTTCTGTAGTAGAATAGAATGGTTTACTTTATCAAATGCCTTTTTAAAATCTGTGTAAATGGTATCTACTTGAGTTCTTTCGTTAAAAGCACTGTAAACGTAATCACAAAAGTCAAGAAGATTAGAATTAATAGATCTGTTGGGAACAAATCCATGTTGATTATTGCATAATTGTGGTTTAAAGTGTGTGAATATGAAATGATACATTATAGATTCGAAGACTTTTGCAAAACATGATAAAATACTGATTGGTCGGTAATTTTTCACAAAAGACTGATCACCAGATTTATATATTGGAACAATATGTGCATTTTTCCATAAATCTGGGAAAGTTCCTGTAGATAATGATTCGTTAAATATAATGAAAAGTGGCTTAATCAACGAGCTAGAGCAACATCTTACAAACAGAGGAGGTATTTTGTCTGGTCCTGGGCCTTTATGTATATCAATTCTTTCTAAACAGGATTTGATTGATTCCATGCTTACATTAAGTTTACTAAGACTAAATTGGTTGAATAGAGCAGCATTTAGTCCGAAAGTATTTGATGTGGGATTCGACTGAGTATAAACTGATCCAAAGTAATTAGAGAACATGTTGGCAATCTGCTGTCCATTATTTGCAGACATTGAATCCATATACATTATTTTTGGAATAGAATTTGTATTACGCAATGATTTAGAATACGC
Source organism: Hesperophylax magnus (assembly GCA_026573805.1). NCBI lineage: Eukaryota > Metazoa > Arthropoda > Insecta > Trichoptera > Limnephilidae > Hesperophylax > Hesperophylax magnus. The sequence continues at coordinate 2,072,072 of JAIUSX010000053.1, forward strand.
CCAGAAAGTCTTTACATTATCTTTTATCCCTTGCTCAACTAGGTTAATATAGGTTGTGTAGCATTCTTTAAGTATTTTTTTTTATCTTTTTCTAAGAGTAGCAAACTCGGCATAGTCTCTTGGGTTATTGTGTTTTTTAGCCCGTAGTCTAACCTTATTTTTCTCTTTGAGGAGCATTTTTAGAGATTCGCTAAACCAATTAGGATAGTGATTTTTTATGTGAGTTTTTTTTTTTGGAATGTGTTTATCTATAATTTCCCATAGAATATTGTAGAATAACTGTACCTTATTGTTGAGATGACAGTTGCTGAAAAGTGAGGTCCAATTTACATTTGATAGATCCTGACAACATCCTTCATAATTACCTTTCTTGAAGTTATGTTTGACAGGAGAGTGATTTTCTTGTAAGTATTGCATTTTTTCTAAATTTACATTTATTTCAAAACAGGGATGATGATGATCGATTTTTGATAAGTTAGCTGTGGCTGAAATATTAATATTGGTTTTATCGGATAGAACAAGGTCGAGAATATTAAAATTTTTGTTAAGTAAATAATTAAATTGGTGAAGGTTACACACTGAGATCAAATTGACAAGGCAGTGAGCTTTGTGACTAGAGTAATTGGATGGAGCTAGTATTTTTTTATAATATGCTATGTCAGGTGTCCATTTAATTTCAGGTTGATTAAAATCACCAACGATTATAAATTGAGATTTGGGATTAATGTGTTGCAAATAAATATCCTGAATATTTTTGATTCGATTACAGTAATCATCGACAGATAGATTAGGGGGAATGTACAGTACACACATGTAGATGAATGAGTTCGAATTTTCATGCGGTTTTATCATTAACCATAAATCTTCACCACCACTTTCCCAAGATGATTTATGAATTGTTATTATTTTTTTATTGACTGCTGCTAATACCCCCCCACCTTTTCTAGATGTAGAGTTAGTGGATTCCCGATCTCTTCGAAAAACCAGGTAACGCTCGTCAAACAATTCATTATTGAATATTGATGAATTTAACCAAGTTTCAGTGAAGCAAATTACATCGTAATTATTGATTATAACTTCATTTTTTATGTCATTTGTTTTAGTTTTAATTCCCCTAACGTTTTGGTAGAAAATTTTCAGATCCATTTTGTATTTTATAAGACATATGTATACAATCAGTTAAAACACGGAGGATTACTGAGATAGTTTAAGGAGTGAATCCTTGTTTTTTACTAGTACTGAAGCAGAAGTGTCATCTTTTCTTAAGTAAACGCGCCCATGCTTGACCCACACGTACTTGTAGCGAAGATCTTTGGCGGCGCGCCTAGCAGCTGCGTGTATATCCTTGTTGTGTGGAGATAGATGTTCGCATACATAAATGGGGGAAGAGTCCGGGAATCCAAGATGTTGGCGATTCAATTTGTTATCAGCATTCCTACGATTAAAAGCTTTCACTGCTGATAGTAGTTCGTCGCGTATACGAGGGCTGGGTAGAGCTAGAATAATATTTTTAGGTCGAGAACCTGGAACGGCATTCGGATGATGAGGTGTTCGGTGGCAGGACTTAATATCATCTTCCTTTAATGTGTAGTTGACAGCAGTACACAATTTTAGCACTGACGTCTTGATAACTTCATCCTTCTTTTCAGGAACCATCTGGATCTCCACATTGCAATTCCTGTTCGTCTGCTCGATATCATTAAATTTATTCATAAATTTATTCATTTATTCGTTTTTTTATTTTTTTTTTATTTATTGATTTTATTTTAGTAATTTGTACATTTAAGATTACAAATGACTAATTAATTATTACATTTAAATATACTATGTTTTTTTTTTCTTTCTTGATATGGCTCCTACACAACATCTTAAACTTTTCAATTGGGGCAGACTTAAGGTTTTCCGGCAGCGCGTTATAGTATTTCATCCCTTTATAAAATATACTATTCTGGGTATTCGCTTTGTCCTTCTTTGGTAGCCTGATTTCATTGCACGTCCTAGTTTTATGTTGGTGTATGTCCTTGTTGTATACAATTTGATTCGAAAAATATTTGGGTAGCAGGTTGTTTACTATTTTGTGTAAAAATATCATCGTGTTCAAGGTCAACATCTGTTTCACCGTTAGCCAATTTAGTTCGTTTAACATTTTATTTACTTTTGAATATCTATTTCGTCTGAGTATTGTTCTCATTGCCCTATTTTGGAGAATTTGAAATTTATTTTGCTCTCGGTCGTTACACAGGAAAAGGATAGTTGAGCAGTAATTAAAATGTGGAGCAATAATGGAGTTATAAATGGTGATTGCAGTTTTTTCGGACAGTTTTTGGCGAATTCTTCCCAAGAAAGATATCTTTTTTCCAATTTTCTTTTGGGTATATTCCGCATGTTTGTTAAAGTTGAGTTTGGAATCTATTATAACTCCTAAGTATTTTATATCGGTAACATTTTCAATAATTTCACCATCAATTTTGATTTTGCTTTCACTGGATGTCTTCTTATAACCAATTACCATACATTTTGTTTTTTTTGTATTTAATTTAAGCTTATTTATTTTTAGCCATCTTGATACATTATCTAGTTCATTATTTAAAATATTTATTAGTTCTTCATAGTTTTCTCCAATTATATATATAAGTGTATCATCGGCAAATAGTCGTACTTTGCATTTTGAAAATATTTTCACCATGTCATTAATATAGAGTATGAACAATAGAGGTCCAAGGACTGATCCCTGTGGTACTCCTAATTTATTTTCCATTGGTTTTGAAAATTGATTATTAATTTTTGTTACCTGTATTCGGTCTTTCAAATACTCTTTTATTAATTTAATGGCTAGAGTTGAGAAACCAATTTCTTTAAGCTTTCTTATCAATATTTCTCGATCTATGGTTTCGAATGCCCTTTGAAAATCCAAGAATATTGCTAAGATAAATTTATTACTATTCATTCCTTCTTTCCATTCTTCAACGATTACATTTAACGCTGTTTCACAAGAATTATTACATCTGAATCCCGATTGTTCTTGGTATAAAATATTGTGTTCATCTAAGTATTGCAATATTTGTTCTTTTATTATTACTTCAAGTATCTGTTCATATTTCGGTAAGGTGTTTATTGGTCGAAATTCTTCACATTTTCTGGTATTTTTAACCTTTGGGACCGGTATAATGGTAGATAGTTTCCATGACTGGCACTGATAGTTTACACTGTTGGCTAGTCTGTCGTCACGGTAAGTTATGTAGTTAGGTATTCTGAAGTTCCTGGAAGGCTTGAGCCAGGTCTCGTTAATGAGGAATACTTCAATACTATAATCGTGAAGGAATTCAATTATTTCCTCCTTGTGAGCTAGGACAGAGCCATTGGCGTTCCAAAAGGCCGTCTGTAGGTTATTTAATTTGACATTTTGTCTAGACATTATGGTTTCTTAAAAGTGCTTGAATTTTTGCCAGCTCTTTGGTGGCATGTTGTATCGAGAATTGAAGCGCCGTGGCTTGTTCAATAAGTGCCTGGACATGTGCAGGATCCAGGAGTCGTGGAGGAGAGTTGGGAGAGGAGTCTTGGGGAGTTGGATTAGGTTCAGGCTGGCGCTCTAGCCGGTGTTGTTGGCTATTACTCTGATTATTACTCTGATTATTACTCTGATTAGTAGATGCCCTTTGTTCCCTCTGGGAATTTCGGGGATTAAGAGGCCGGTACAAATGTGATCGCTCTATTTATAACGCGCTACAAGACCGCGTGGCCGGCCCGGTTCGTCGCTTGCTCGTTTTGTGTTTTAGGAACTTATTTTTTCGGCGTGAGTTTTGCCGTGTTATTACATGGACCAAGTTTATCTCAGAAACAAATTAATATTTTACAATATTATGCCTTATCTGCTTCTGTTGACGGGAGAGCGGGCTTTTTCTTTCAACCAATGAGCGTTTGCTTCGCGAGAGCAAGATAGTTGCTTGCGTTAAGGCGAGACAACTGCTCTCCCAATTGTTGTGATAAAATTTACCGTTAAACGGCAGGGCAGGTTTTTAAACATGAGTTACCTATATGTAGGGCAGGTTTATCAACATTAGTTTTATGGAAGGTTTTTACATAGTTTTCGACAGTGGTAAATATGATGGCATTTTGTTGTGATTGTTATAATTGATGTACATTCTATATTGATGATGCTGATGACGTTCGATACAACCACTATTCAATAAAAAGAAACCCAACTGGAAATGATGTTTGCTTTTAGTAACCCAATCTGAATACCCAGATATTACACATCCCCTTCCCTTTACCAACTTATTTCAGTCGCATATTATTCCCCAAATCGGAATATCATAGATTTACTGACTACTTGCACGTGGAACTCTTGTGTGTTATTACGATACTGTAGCAGACTAGTATAGAGGTATACCATCTGTAAGCAGAATGTAAAAAATACTAAAAAATATTGGTATCCTTTAACCATCCAAATCATCTAAGTGGACTTTTTTTATCTTGTTCATTATTCTGGCCGAATTTGTAGAATGACCATATATAGTTTTTCAATGGATACACAAAAATTAAGGTTTGTAATCCGCAACCCCACGGGATTGCATTAGTATTTGGTTCTGCGTATTTGCGAAATTTGTGGGATTTGCCGGATTGTAAAATTCAACATAATTTAAAAAAAAAATGGTATTTTTTTTTTTTTAAAGAAAGACAAATATTCCCGGGTTACGAATAACCTGACAATATTTGAAAATCTCCTACTACCACCACAGTAAGCTGAAAAAATTGCTTGTGTTGTGATGGAGGACTTAGTAAGCCGAGGGATTGAACACACTTCGCCTGGGTGCGACCCAAACGCGATGTCAACTCGGCCACCGACCGGTCAATTATATCTAGAACAGAGGTATCAATGGGAGATACCTTCAGTTGGCGCACACCTTAATGATGACAGTCCCGCCAATTAGTGTGAAATCAGAAAGAGCTAGAGGAAGAGAGAGAGGAAATTCTGAGAAGGAAAAGGGTATGAAGGGTAGGTGGGAATCTAGGGATCAGTTTTTCTAGGAGTGACGGACATTTATATACATCCCTCCCACTGCGGCGCAAGGTGATGGGTCACGGGACCAGTTGGAGTAGTCAAGGGGTCTCCCCAAATCAGATTCTTCCGATGTACGCAACGCGGCTGTTGGGTAAGCGCATCCTGAACATACCTCACCCGGTGAACCCGGGCATCCCTGCTAAATTACCATACGAAGCGAATCACTTGGGGTGAGCTACGCCAGAGGTGTTATTTATCCAATAAATGGTTCACGTTACGGAGGTACCCCGCTTCCCAAATACTCTTGTCTGGGATTTGCAAACCCTTACCTAGGATTCCCATTTCTACATGAAAAATTTACTTACTTTTATTAATATTTCGAGTGAATCTCCAATTAATCAATGTATCTTTTGGAGTTGATGCGAGTACTCTTCAGCTACCAATTCATTTCATTAAACAAATCACGCTTACGCCCGGAGTTTTTTTCTGAAGAACAAACCTTCGCAGCTCTACAAATTATGCAAAAGTATTCAAATTGTTGCGAAACACAGAAACTAAAGGGTCCATGAATTCCGTGTTTCGTATCATCGCATACGGAAACCGATTCGAGAGGCAAACTGAAAGTTGACAAAATAGTTTTGCATAGTGATATTATATTAATATATATGTTAAATATGGCATACAGAGCACTTTTATAATGATGAGAAACGCTTTCCCGCCACGGAATATCATGAGATTCTTAAAAGCTTTGAGAGATAAAAATACATTTATCCTCTGCAGGAAAACGATTTCCCGAGTAAGATAACGTCATTAACTTTCTCCTTTATAACACAGAGAACTCCAGTTTAAAACCAAAGACATTGTTCTGTTTGTAAAGTGATTTTCAGCGAAATAGCAAATATTATAGAACCATATTTAACATGTAATAACCAAATTGTTGCAAATCGATATTATGGCCTTGAGAGACACTGCGGGAGATCGCTGCTCAAGCTTCCGTAACAGACTCGAATTAAACGCACTGTGGGAGGACTTAACGTGTTCACTGCACGGGTTTTCTTAACAGACAGGTAATGAACAGTAAAATGTGGCAATGTCACTGATGTAGGTATGTAGTACTCCACACTATCAGATAGGAACAGATAAGAATGGAGAAATGCAGGAAAATATCTAAATGCGAGATGCGTTTGGTACTGTCAACGTGTTTAACAAACAAGTACGCCGTTTTTACACCAAACACATATTTAAAAGAAAATAATTTTAAAAATAATCGCACCATGAAACATCGCGATGAAAATACTGGATATAAATTCAGTATTGGTATCAGTAATATGAGAAAAAAATATAAAAACGAACTCATAATAAAACTTTACAAAGAAGCACAAAATCACATTAAAGAAATTAAATAAAAAGTTTAAATATTGAAGGGGTAGGTACACGTCGAAAAAATGAATTTAAAAAATTATGTATGATATTTAAAGGAATTGAAGAAAATTACAAACAATAAGAATTTATATCAGACCTGTTTCTTCAAAATGAAGACATACAAATATTAAATGAAAATGACGCAAATGTACTCGAGCTTAATAAATGATTTTGATTAAAAAATATGAACAAAAAACAGTTATCATCGAAAACACAAGAGAAATACGATATCTACTATTAGCAAAAAAACTCGTGAACCCTGTATTCTATAAAATTAAAGTGGAACATTGTAATCTACTAATGCAGTTTTATCGCCAAAAATACGGTCACACATCAATGCGATTCCTATAAATTAATAACAAACCCAAAGGTTCTCACTGTGCAGGAGAGCACAACATGAAATGTCCTCACAGTGAAGGAGAGCACAACATGAAATTTTCTCACTGTGCAGAAGGAGAGCACAACATGAAATATTGCATATAGAAGGATGAATTGTAATGAAAATGTATCAACTGTAATGAAATAAATTAAAAACATTAACATCTACAAAGCATTAAGCGATCAGTGAACAATTTAAATAAAAAATAAAAATTCTTACTTGAGTTAAAGAAAAAAAAATTATAATATTAAAAGGACGACTTCGTTATAAAACAAATAGACAAAAACTATAATATAATATATTTTCAATAAAGAAATTATTGAAAATATTGCAGGTAATAAATGGTATGAATGGTGTCCAAATGTTAGTTCTCCGTTTTTATTATTACATATGCACATTAGAAGTGTTTCGAAAAACACAGATGAATTTCTTGATGAACATAAATCACTTGTGTACATCGTACATCTCCGGCCAGCATATTTTTAACAAAGAGTCGTTGTAACAACAACCAACATACAAATGCACTACCAAACTATAAATAAATTACAACAATAACATCAATTAACAAAAACAGTGGTATTATTATATTTACACATAACGATTGTGAAGTTACTCATAGTGAAGAAATCTATATGCGATCAGTCAACTGTTTAAAAATAGAGGTTAAATTTTAAACAAAATTATATAGAATCGTAACACATAAATTAAATATAACTAATATTACAAATTAACTATGTCAATACCTACACAAATTAAAGAAAATATTTACGATGGCCTAGGTGATTTTAACATCATTATGTCAACAAATCAAAATTCAATATAAAACAACTTTATGAACACGATGACACACCTCAAATTTAAATCCGGTATTAATAAATATACCCGAGAAATACATAAAAAACACCATCATTACAAAATATAAAATCTACTGTTTGGAAAACAAATATAATGAGACAAAAACTAAACCTGAAACCTAAATTAAGCTATTCATATTCCTAACTTGATTATAACTTATTAGAAAAATGGGAAGAAATATTAATGAGTAATTGCGCTAATCAAAGTACCATAATGTTTGAAAAAACTTTTCACATTTAAAAAAAGCAACAAACATAATACAAATCACTTTTAAACATCCAATTAAAAAAAAAACCTGACAAATCGTCTAATAAAGACATAAGAAAAAAAATAACCTCTATAAAATCGTCAGGTAATAATTACAAAGTATCATTTAGTAAGATACTATATAAAAAATAATGACGAAAAACATTTTCTTATAATGAAATTATAATAGAGCTAAAGATAATAAAAATAAAAAAAATAAAAATAAAAAATTTGGCAAATGAGATAAATAAATGAGATAATAATAAATTAAAAAATACATCCACATTTCTGAAATCACAGATGAAGAAAACATATACAATGTATCAAAAGACAAAGAAATCTGTAATTTCTTAAATAATAAATAATGTCGGTCAAAATCTGGCGAACTCCATTAACACGTCTAAATCTATTAATACAAACACACGATAATATAATTACTTCTATTTTACAAGCAATAATTGTTCGCCTGAAACACTCATCCACATTGAAAAATCTCCTGATAAAAGATACATGACGCCAACGGGACAATAAAATTTTTCAATGTGGATGAGTGTTTCAGGCGAACAATTATTGCTTGTAAAATAATTGTTACCCTTTGTGCTATGCATAAAAAATCTTGTCTTAAAAACATTAGTTTGCCAAAAAATAATAATTAATATTTGACAAGTTCAAGTATTTCGCCTAAAAATGTAGACAATTTGTCTCGACGCCATCTAGTGAGAGAGTTAGCACTTACAATGCCTTTCTCATATAAAATAAAGTTGGTTGTTTTCAGGTGAAAAATGTAACAAGCAGTAATCGTTGAATGAAACACTAATATATATTGAATAATTTCGCGGGTAAGAGATAAGCCGCCATAGCTCAGTGGTCAGAGCTGTCGACCGGAAATCGAAGGGACACGGGTTCATGTCCCGTTGGCGTCATGTATCTTTTATCAGGAGATTTTTCAATGTGGATGAGTGTTTCAGGCGAACAATTATTGCTTGTAAAATAATTGTTACCCTTTGTGCTATGCATAAAAAATCTTGTCTTAAAAACATTAGTTTGCCAAAAAATAATAAATAATTACTTCTACCTGGTAACAGAATCTGACAATGAAAAAACTATTGCTTTTTTCCACTTTTTTTGTCATTTTAAAAGATTATAATTTTGGTTATTTTCTACCATACTTGGCTCAAGCCCGTATGTTAAAATCAATTCTGAACTGAAAAGAAGCTCTGCCCTAGGATTTGACAACATACAGGTTAAGACATTAAGCACAATGGAACAACACCTAGTGCGTCCTATAACACACATCATTAATGTAAGTCTAGAAAGTGTTTTATTCCCATAAAATTAGAAAAAACAATAATCACTCCTATTTATAACGGAATGCCGTAAAGACCAACAAAATTATCACTTTTTATCAAATATAGAGATATATGAAAAAATAAAACAGTAAATTCTAATCAATTTGTCTTAAAAAAAACACAAGCACTCTATCGCTTAATAAATATAAACTAAATACGTTATCGCAAAATTAACGAATTATCTATATACTGCACTAGATTCTAATGAAAAATGTCTAGGAATATTTATAGAATTAAAATGCCGTCCGACAGTATAACACATAAAAAACTAATAAATATTTAAAATCCATTGGAATAAGTGGAAAAGTCTTAGCATAGATAATTAGTGACCTAAATGAAAGACCCAGAGATGTTAAATTATTAATCAAGTCAAGACTCTGAATATAGCGAATTCTCAATATCTCAAGGTACATTTTTAGGCCCTTTGCTATTTATAATATATGTTAACGATATATTTAATGTCTATAAATTTGGCAAAATTATTTCATCCGCTGACGATACAGTGCTGCTAATAAAAGTTCATACTTGAACGGAAGTCAAAAACATGGCTAACGCAGATATGAACAAACTAAAAAATGATTTGATGTAAATTTATTGACACCTAATTCGAAAAAACTTATTAAATATCATTTAGCATAAAAAAACAAGAAACACTTAAAGAAATACAAATTATAATCCACTCAAATACAAATACACAACAACATAACTGCAATAACTTGTGTTTAGTAATAGTAATCAGAAACGAAATAAAATACCTCACATTACAGTAGACCAATGCCTAAAATGGTCCACATACATAAACATACTCAAAGCCAGAGTAAGGAAACTAACATACATATTTAGATGTCTATGACATAAACTAAATAAACATTTACTCCGAAGACATACTTTGGTTTCTGCCAATCACGAATACAGTATGGGGTGGAACTTGTAAAAAACACACAAAATCGCTTCATATAGCACACAAATTAATATTAAAAACAACTCCATTTAAACCATGAATGGATTTAAAGTCAAAAAACTAAGTACATTATACTTCTATCATGCAACATAACAAATTTATAATATTCTAAATAAAAATGCACCTTTAAAAACAATACGTTACTCAGACAATCGTCAATACTCCCAACTCCGAAATGTAAAAAAACAATGGCGCAATTCAACTATAAATATCTCGGAGTAAATTTTTTTAACAAATTATTGCATTTTTTGCAAAGCAAAAAGGATAACAAATTATTATAGGTGATCCGTAAATTATAGGCTTCCGAAAAAAAAAATGCTGCCGACGAAAAATAATTCCCGTCGGCGGCATTTATTTTTTTTACAATTTATATTTGTGTTTCAGGCTAATAATTTTAGCATATAATAATTTTGTATATTTTGTGCTTTGCAAAAAAAAAACCTTGCCTTGTAAACATAAGTTTACCTTTAATAAAAAATAATTCATTACTAGAAAGACTCACAGAGAACGCACTGAAAATACATATAAACTGAATACTTTGGCATATTAGATAAAAAATAGAAAACAAAATGACCCGTCACCTATACCCTATATACACAAGCCTAGCATTATTATAGTGGTACATCTTATGTATAAAAAAAGGTGAAATAATAACTTCATTTCTGTAAATTGATTAACATTATTTTTATGTGAACATTTGTTAAAATTTTTAATAAAACCTCTTCTTGGTTTTTTTTGTTGTTTGTTTTTGGGGTGTTATGCCGTGTTGCGCTAACTCCTTCTTTAGCCGACGTTTCGGACAGCGTTGCAGTGTCCATCATCAGGGCAGATCCGGTAGATCCGAAGATACCGGATCTACCGGATCTGCCCTGATGATGGACACTGCAACGCTGTCCGAAACGTCGGCTAAAGAAGGAGTTAGCGCAACACGGCATAACACCCCAAAAACAAACAACAAAAATGCTTTTGGCCATGAGAATCTAAAAAACTTACCTCTTCTTGGTTGTATTTTATACTATTCGGTATTTAATAGCATTTCGGAGAACATGTTTCAGGAGAAGGTTATATTTTAATAAAACCTCTTCTTGGTTGTATTTTATACTATTCGGTATTTAATAGCATTTCGGAGAACATGTTTCAGGAGAAGGTTAGATTTTAATAAAACCTCTTTTTGGTTGTATTTTATACTAGTCGGTATTAAATAGCATTTTGGAGAACATGTTTGAGGAGAAGGTTATATTTTTAATAAAACCTCTTCTTGGTTGTATTTTATACTATTCGGTATTTAATAGCATTTCGGAGAACATGTTTCAGGAGAAGGTTAGATTTTAATAAAACCTCTTTTTGGTTGTATTTTATACTAGTCGGTATTAAATAGCATTTTGGAGAACATGTTTGAGGAGAAGGTTATATTTTTAATAAAACCTCTTCTTGGTTGTATTTTATACTATTCGGTATTTAATAGCATTTCGGAGAACATGTTTCAGGAGAAGGTTAGATTTTAATAAAACCTCTTTTTGGTTGTATTTTATACTAGTCGGTATTAAATAGCATTTTGGAGAACATGTTTGAGGAGAAGGTTATATTTTTAATAAAACCTCTTCTTGGTTGTATTTTATACTATTCGGTATTTAATAGCATTTCGGAGAACATGTTTCAGGAGAAGGTTAGATTTTAATAAAACCTCTTCTTGGTTGTATTTTATACTAGTCGGTATTAAATAGCATTTTGGAGAACATGTTTCAGGAGAAGGTTATATTTTTAATAAAACCTCTTCTTGGTTGTATTTTATACTATTCGGTGTTTAATAGCATTCGGAGAACATGTTTCAAGAGAAGGTTATATTTTTAATAAAACCTCTTCTTGGTTGTATTTTATACTATTCGGTATTTAATAGCATTTCTGAGGGCATGTTTCAGGAGAAGGTTATATTTTTAATAAAACCTCTTTTTGGTTGTATTTTATACTAGTCGGTATTAAATAGCATTTTGGAGAACATGTTTGAGGAGAAGGTTATATTTTTAATAAAACCTCTTCTTGGTTGTATTTTATACTATTCGGTATTTAATAGCATTTCGGAGAACATGTTTCAGGAGAAGGTTAGATTTTAATAAAACCTCTTCTTGGTTGTATTTTATACTAGTCGGTATTAAATAGCATTTTGGAGAACATGTTTCAGGAGAAGGTTATATTTTTAATAAAACCTCTTCTTGGTTGTATTTTATACTATTCGGTATTTAATAGCATTCGGAGAACATGTTTCAAGAGAAGGTTATATTTTTAATAAAACCTCTTCTTGGTTGTATTTTATACTATTCGGTATTTAATAGCATTTCTGAGGGCATGTTTCAGGAGAAGGTTATATTTTTAATAAAACCTCTTGTTGGTTGTATTTTATACTATTCGGTATTCAATAGCATTTCGGAGAACATGTTTCAGGAGAAGGTTATATTTTCGTAACTCCACAAGATTATGATACACAATGTGCATATAATATTTCCCAAAATAAATCTTAAAAGCGGTTCCATTAAGAAGGAGTTTTAGAGATTTTCATAAACAAGATAAATTGGCTTGCACAACACAATGGGCGAGTCCCCTCCGAGGAAGACAAGATCCATTCACCGCAGAGCTCAGAGATCACTCATGGACCATTTTAAAACCATAATCCTCTAAAAGATGGCTCTGTCAGAACATGCACAATGATAGCTAAGAAAAGGTAAACAATTTTACAAAATTTCAGAAAAATTTGTTAACATAAAATGAAAAATCTTGAAAAGAGGATTTGTTGAAGATGTGATTAGAAATGGCATGAAAATTTCATCGTTATTATTAAGGATAAAAAGGTTTCTTTTAAAACACTCTTTTGCCACAGTCATTTGGATACTGCTTTTCCAATACTTGTACAATAGTGAGGCTATGGCATTCCCGAATGGAATATGTTGTGAGGCTGTAGGTAGTTGTGAGGGGAAGGAGATGAGAAGAGAAAGTTTGGGAAGTATCTGGCTATTCAGATGTAATTCAGCCGGAATTCGAACCCGCAACGTCCAGCTTGATAGTCGAAACCCGCACCCTTCGACCACGGAGTCAATTGAAAAGTGTTTCACGTTTTTTTACCAACAATACCACCTACATTTAAAATTCATTTTTATTACAGTTTTAATATTCTTTATTGCGAATTTTCAAAGCGAAATAGCGCTGGAAAGATGAGAAGAAATTTAATAAGAACCATTATTATTATTACTCGTACTTCTTACTTTCTTTTACTCTTACTCGCTTTTTAGCCTATCTATATTATGTGGCGTTTTTATGACAGCACAAGCAAAACGAAAAAAGAATAATGATCCGTTTGAAGTTTCCGCCCCTGTTGTAAGCTATCGGATCGGACTGGCGTGTATTTTAAAATATTGTAATGCGAACATATGTCAAACTAGTGGGTCCATCAATTCCATCATGTGGTGCGCTGGGCGGGGCGCAGGAACCCCAAAATATATGTATGTTAATGACGGAGTGACGGGCATCATGAATTATTTATCAGCCCGTCAAAAGACGATATGATTCTTACAAATGGCCATCTCGCGTACATTCAGGGTTGCCAGTTATATGTATGATTTCATCAAAACGATAATGCCAAAAACTATTTACGACTATCTACACAGATATTTATATACCACCGTGTTCGTGAAAATACCTCAGCGGCGCTTTAAAATAATTTATAGACAATATAATATTTCTATAAAATTAACCAAACACGGATATCATCTTTTAGGATGCTGTGCATAGGGTCTTTTTAGGGAAAGGAAGGAGAGGACGTTCTAGGAAGGATAAGGATATGAGGGGTGGGTGGGAATCTAGGGATCAGATTTTCCAGGAGTGACGGACATTTAAATATATACCTCCTACTGCGGTGCAAGGCGATGGGTCGAGAAACTAGCTGAAGAGGTCAAAGGGTCTTCCCAAACCATCCTCTCTTGATCTGGCACTCCACACAGCTGGTGGACAGGCCCATCCTGAGCGCACCTCAACCAGGATACCCCTGCTAAATCACCAAACGTAGAGAACCACTCGGGGTGACCAGTGGAAGAAGTGTTGTTTATCCAATAAAAATGTTCCCGGGGGGGCGGGGCGGTACCCGTCTGCCAAATTGAGTGTCATTCAACTAGCGTTATTGTGATTGTGGTACTTATATACTTTTTTAAGACTTAAAAATAAATAAAACACAAAGCAGCTTCACATATCACAAATTAAACAATACTTTTGGAATAAGGTTTTTGGAAAAGAAATAACAAAAAAAAATACTAAAATGACTGAATGCCGAAATGACATAATATTATAGTTGCACCACAGTTTGTAGTTTTATGTATAAAATTGAAATTCTAATAATCACAATGGTACGTATATATTTTTTTAAATAAATTCGATAGTGGATAATAGATTTCTAAATAGTTGGGTTCTTGTCCACCATCACATTTGAATGATGATCAAATTAACGATTAGCCCGTTTAACAACGCTCCATTAACAGGAACAAATGTGCATAGTCTGACAGCCTGAGGAAACTAATCATACCTGTGGTATTCATCCATGATTACAAACTACACAATCACAGAACGTTTTACTACATAGATTTCTCAAATATTCACATATCGCTCACTCCTTTCAACAACGTCATATATCAAAAAACGTGATTTTTCAGGAGAGCGTTTTTAAAGTTTAAAAATAGAATAAAATATATTAAAAATAAATATCAAGCCACCTATTGTACTTTTTATTATGCAACAGATCTTCTTGGATAAAACCTGAAGTTTTTTCTCTGTTTGAATAATATTAAGTATATTTTTTTAAATTTTAAAACAATACCTTTTGATTTATGACGTTCTTGTTCAAAATTCCATTGATGGTGCCTGGAGTACGTCAAAATATGTCGTTATTTTCACTAAAACAAATAAAATTCGGAAGTCTGAAATTGGAGTATCTTAAGGTAATTTTTTTCCAAGCAGGATTTTATACCTAATTTAGATTATTACTTTACATCTTTCAGTTTGAATAAAAAAAAATGGGTGTGGAAAAGGCACAGGAATTTAGTTGTTGGGATAAAACACAGATAGAGGAAATATAATTTTATATTCTCAGAAAAATTCAGAAAAGTAGTCGGGAACAATTACAATGCTCGTACATGTATAATACATACAAATCATAATAATATAAAAGTAAAAAAAAATAAACCACTGAATAATACTGTTTTTTGATAACACTAAAGGGACCGTTGCTGTTTTAATTTAAAGATTTTCATAGAAAGTTTTGTAAACTTTTGGTATTAAATTCTTTTCAATAAGTCGCATTAGGTCATTCTTTTTGGCGTCAGAAATTTTAGGTTTTTGGACGAAGGCAGGTTTTAATGGGATATTATTACTTGACATGGGTTTCCTTATAATTATGGCCTCCATAAAGTCTGATTCTCCATAAGAAAGTTTATAAAAAAACGAACTTGGGGAATCTCTTTGAACTCGCATCACTTTAATATCTTTAAATTTAACAGGTTGGTTTAGCTTATTTTTTAGGATACGCAGAGGACCAATATCAGAGGCCAAAAGTTTTAAATCAAAGAAGTCTTCATAGGAAAGTTCATTTACAGAAAATGGTTGACCCGTTCTTTTTGCTGTTCTGATCAATGAAATGAGACCTTCTGGCGTATAAATTGGCCCACTTTTGAGTGCTTGTTTCATTTTCCGTTCAATCAATGAGTGAACGGAATCTCCTTCATTTTGTGTATGGCCTTTGATTAAAAACTTGTGTGTGATGGAATCAAGGTTGTATTTTTGGAGAGCAAAGATGTATGCAGCTAACATAAATTGGTTTTTTTGCTGTCCACTGCAATTATCGGAGTAGAAAATAACATCTTTAGATGTTCCAATGTTTTTATCTATGTAATTTAAGACACACGAACCAAGTTCATTTACTCCACGGTGGCCGTTCGATTCATCCCAAACATAACAATCAGTGCTTTTTTTAATAAGATCTGTTATTGTAAAGTTTAAGACGTTTAGTTTTGAAGAATAGTAGAAAGCCGAGCAGTCACCTTTTGGTAAAAGCATGACAGCTTGCAAATCGTAAACCGCTAATATGGCTTTACCCGCTAGTGACTCTTTATCATTCTGTTTTTCTTTTCTTGACATTTCTTTTTCAATCAAATGCTGCCTTCAAGTTTACTTTATCTATGTCTGATGCATTCTCAAAAGCAACACATGTTTCGCACTGATCTTTTTTAGGCTGGAAAAAACTTAAATTATAGTCATTAGTGAAAACATTATAGAAGTAATTGAAGTTACAGAAGGTAACTTTATCACGTTTGCAGTCATTCACATAATCGTTGTAAATGTCAGTTATAGTTCTGCCCCCTTCAATGTAGTGTTTCGTGGTGTTTTTGCGTGTATAATGACTCTCAATTTTAGGAATTCTGTTGATATGGTTTGTAACTCTATTCCTAACAGTTTCATCCATCTTGGGATGATTACCGTGCTTTCCTCTTTTATCTTCGGCCATCACGGCGCCTGCCAGTTTATCTTTCTTTTCAAAGACGGTGCGAATAGGGCGGTCATTAATATCTAGAGTATTTTTGAAAAACAACTTACAAATACGAATGCGTCTGTCACCAAGATTAAAAAAGAATGCAGTATTATAATTCCTTCGTGGCCTTTGTCCACCTTCGCGCACGTAACGATACTGAGGTTTAATTTCAGTAGTGCAGTTATGAATAAACTCTCTCTGTTTGGCCATGTCTCCCAAGTTCCAATACGCATCGAAAATGTTCTTCCTTTCATCTTCAGCAAATTTTTCAGAGCACTTCAATCGGCATGCATCTTTACAAGGAGGTTTCATTTTTCTTGCTTCTTTCACTGCTTTTTCAGGTTTTTTTGAATGACTCTCGTACGCTTTTCCACTATTTCTAGCTGCTTTCAATATGTTTCTCTTCCAGTTGGATTCATTTCTCTTTCGTTTACCTTTTTTAACAGGACTCAGAATATCAACGGTAGTAGAAAAGGAGGTATCGGCATTGCTGGTTGAAGCAATGGTACTAGGAACAGGTTGTAGATCAGGAGTATTTGAACCAGGATTGCTGTTTGAGGCAGAGGTACTAGTAACAGGTAGGTTAGGAGTTTGGCTGACAGTGCTGATTGATGGCGTTGAATGCATGAAATCTGAAGTGCTGACAGTTTCAGTAACCTTACTAAATTTACGAACATTACTGCTTGAAAGTGTTTGGGTCATGATGATAACACGGTCAATATCTTTCTGAAATGCATTCCAAATGTTTTTGTCAGGTGAAGGGTTCCAGTCTTTGTCTGCATCCGAATCATCAAAAGGTTCAGATTCGCTTCCATCACTTAAATTGCTTGAATTTGATGAACAAGAGGATGAGCTTGACTCATCAGAGCTGGATTTAGAAGGAGAATCTCCAGGTGTTTTTCCATCAGCCACTTGGTTCTTCGTATTAGTTTTATCCATGGCACAGACATCCGATTGGTTGGCGTTTTGCTCAGTAATTAAGCTTGCATCAATGTTCTTGCTAATTTTGTTCGGGTTTTCTTCAGATGAATCTGCAATCAAGGAAAATAAAATAATAGGTACACAAGTAGAATCACAACACTCCTTTTTTTGGTTATCAAAATCTAATCATGTTTCTCCTTTTTAGTTCAGTAACATATAGATAAGATAATTTAAAGTTTTTTCAATAAACGAACGTACCAGCTTTTGAAGATTCAGTAACATTATTTTTGTCATTAATCGCCTCGAAAAATGTTTCCCTTTGATCAGTTTTTTTGCTTAGTTGCTGCTGGCTGAAGAATATCATAATTAACATCATTGAAATTGAGTTTCCTTTTTACTTGGTAACCAGGTATTCCTGAAACAAGTACAAACATATAATATTTTTATAATTCCATTTACTGCACATTTAGTGCATGTATCTACAGTAAAATTTTCATACCTTCACTGTCGGATGAATTTCTAGATAAACATAAGTTTATCAACTTTTTCCCTCGAGAAGTCATGATCAATCTGGAAAGATAATCGTAAATTACAAATAAATAGAATAAGTATTTGTGACAAAAGAACGCATGCTGGAATATGTGACAACTTACAAACAGTAGATTGTTTTAATGACAATAATGACAGATTCCTAAATGAAACTGCACATTTTCGTAATAACGGCCAAATTTTCTTTGGAAGAATGTCATAAAACAAATTGATTCAAATCCGCATTGTCTGGGGAAGAAAGTTTTATTGACAATAGTGTCATAAGTTAAAATATTACAATCGATGCCACGCTCTTACAGCGCAAGAACGTCAAAAATCAACATAAACCATGACAGGACGCTATTTATTTTCTTTACAATACTGACATTAAACAAAATACTGCATTCTTGATAAAAAAACTAAGAATAAAAAATGCTCTTACCTTGTAGCAATACTGTTTTCTGACGAAATAATACACTATTTCACTAAGCGACACGGACCTTCCTGCTCAACAGGTCAACGACAACAAACTTGTGACAGGCTTGAAAAGAACAATCTAGAATTTCTTCAAAATGCGACAACAACACTTTCTGCCCTCTAGCGGCTAAATATTAACTTAAAAATACGCCACTTTTGCGGGGATATAGTACTATTTATGGGCATTCCGAAAATATGCATAACTCAAAATTGACGATTTTTGATATATGACGTTGTTGAAAGGAGTGAGCGATATGTCAGAAAAATGTATTTTAATCTGATTAGTCGCAAACATTATTGACAAACAAATTATTTTTCAATGTAATAATATGAATAAGGGTAACAAAATAAGAAGAAAGCAAAAAATATTTTTTATTAATCAATATTTTGGGAAAAGCAATGCTCACAATTGTAAGTACTGAGTCTCCCAATTCTGAGTAGTGTTAAAGTAGGTTAAAAACAGTCCTCCCTGAACTGTTGTTTTTCCAAGTACTAATCAAATGATGTTTGAAAATATCAATGAAAATCATTACAATTACGTAAAATACAATCTTAGTTTTGGAATTTTTGTTTTTGATGTTAAATCCTCGACCTTCGTAACACGGATTTATAAATTTTTAATCAAAAATAATTATGATTAGAATAATAACCCAACAATGAATCACGCTTGGCTCAGCCCTGCTTCCTCCCGGGGGTATGGGATATAACAATGCCAGCGAACATTGCGATCTGTTTCCAAGTATCTCCGGGTAAGTCTCCAGGGAATACAGTTATGCTTCATCTTCTTAACTTGTCTTTCTTCCAATACTTTGATAGATGTCTTATTACTTTTTGGCCCTCGCGAAGTTAGCGGCATATATTGCCAATATATTGATCCTTTCCGACAGTTTCTTTTTTTTACTTTGGTTCAGTGTTATTATTGACAATTTGACTGATTCTCATTGTATCGAATGGGTACGGAAGAAAAATAAAGTGTTTGTTCGGTAACTTCTGCGGAATTCTTTTAATAGTTTATGTCAGAACAACCCCAGGAGTGCGGCAGGCGGAAAACTCGAACGAGGATTTATTATTTGTGCCAACTTATTAATAATAAACTTTTCTCCAGATTGTAAATAGGACGGTAATATCTTGAATGCATTTTCCGTCCTATATTGAAAAGCAACAAGAGTTTAGCATAATGCAAACAAGTTATAATTTAAAGTTTCGTTATTTTTCATTACCCTACTGCAGCCTATATTTTGTAGCAAATAATGTTTATTAAATCATATTTTTTTAGGTATAAAAAATATTTAACTGTGCATATATTTCACGGTTTGAATTTTTTTTTTAAATTTAAACGCTTGAAAGTGCCTTTTCACAAAATATGCGCAATACAGTAGGTAAACTGTTTTAACAGTACTACAAAATTGCAGATACTACATAAATAACAAAAACGTGAGAAAATTTAACTCAATTTTCAGGGGCTCTGATTCGAAGAAAAAAATAATTCCGAGATGTACTTCCCGATTCCTGCAATCATTGAGATAAATAATTCGTTTGAAAGATATTTATTCCCTCGTTGATGCAATCGCTCGGCGGAGAAGTGTAAATAATTAATACCTGTATTGAATTCGGATTGAGTAAAATAATGATGTTTTTCCAATTCACCGGTATTGATGATAAATTGTGCGAGTTGCAGAACTGCTAAATAGGGTTTTCGTCATCTTCATGTAGGGTGACAAATTGATAAGTGGGTTTATAGTAAAGAGTACATTTCTCAGGGTATAGCGAGTCTTTCCACGGACTTAACAGTGTTACACTATGCGCCAAAATCTGCAATTCCTTTCCAGATTATGTCCGTAAAAAGCAAGGCATGAAACAGAGCTCTCAGATGTAAAAAAAACATTGGATTCATATTGAATCAGTTAGAACATATATTGTTACCAAATGTAGAATAGTTACAGTAGTACATATAATACAACGGGTTATTAGATGACCGTCTTGGTAGCTAGCCTATTCTATAAATCACTAATTAATTACTCCGTCGTTGATTCTAACAGAGAAAACCATCAGGAAACGGTTTTCTTCGCTGGATAGCGTGGCCTGCCCAGGCCTTATTTCCATCAGTGGGATGAGGGGTTCTGAAAACGTGGATAATACTTGCCGCTATCCAGTTGAGCGGATGCGCGTGGCAAAGAAATCATTATTTACTTTTCACCAATGAATATAATGAGCGGCGTTATCCGATTGCTGCGTATAAACAACCGATGAACTCGATAACGGTCACTCTTCACTCCCGATCTTGTGCGTTTTATCACGCCATCGCTTATGTAAAAAATACAGACATATTTAGAGTATTTACTCTCAATTGAATAACCGCATCATAATCTAGTTGACTATCTCCGATCTCTTGCCCGTGATATCGAAAATCCCAGAGTGAACCCATTGCTCGGAAACGGAACTCTCTCGCATCGTCCCTCCAGTATTGCCCTATTCTTCCCACTGATTAATTCATTAGGAAATAATTATCTAGAACTTAACTGATGCAGATTGTATAACGGCGGATCATGTTATAAAGCAGTGTTTATTCTACTAATATGAGTAAATAACATTTTTAACACTGCTTCACAACAGAACGATAATTAATTAGTTTATTACGATCAGTACAAACAAATTCAGTATTTTAAATCTCGAGTTGACAATTGTTTATGTTGACGAATACGCATGAAACGGAATGCTTTCTTTTGCCGAGAAACCTTACCAATTATGGTTTAAGATTTTGTAATTATCTCTGTGAAAAAATTATAATAAAATATAAAAGTTTTTGTTACCTACAAGTTCGTTGACTCGGGGAATCTGGCCAAAGTATCTGGAGTAAGTACTTGGGTAGTTGGAGGTTCTCGTTGTTATTCGAAATCTTAAGTAACAAATTTAAAACCGCTACCAGCATTCATAAAATCCAAGACCATAAAATCTTGATATTCAGCTTTTTCTTATAAAAGTTATAATTTATGCGATGTATATCATTCTATTTTTATGCTTGTATATGAAAAATAATCTGTAAGAACCGTGCAATTGAGACTTTATCCAGAGTTCTGTTCAAACTTTTACGGAGACAAAAAATGTTCTCGTAAAGATTACAAATTATGTTATAACTTAATTTTGAATAAAGCGTATCCTTTGTTGAGTGGAAATATTAACAAAGAAATGAGATTTGTTTCTTTGAAACAATCGTCAAATCATTGGCTTTGTCTAGACTTTATTCTGGAGACTTTTTTGTCGTTTGATTACCCACGGTCGTTTTTTTATTAATTTTAAAGCTTTTTTCACAAAAACTTAAACTGTTATACGTACGTAGTCATCAATGTTAAACTGTAGATATTGATGATCTTTCTAGCTACTTCTTATTATTATTTAATAATAGCGCTGACCCAGTAATAACCACGGGATATTATTATTGTAAGATTTGTGAAGCTGAAACTATTCATAAAAACCCTTAACCACAGCATCATTGCCTTTCAAAATAAGTAATTTATTTACCTAACGAATTTTAGTAAACTTGAATAATTACGAAATCTATCTAATGACGAAGTAAGCTATTCAAAGAATATGTGTGTGGAAATAAAATTATTTCAACGGAACGCTAAATTATGTCCACTGGACCTAGTTCAGTGAAACCACGCACATTGTCTCAGTTAAGTAACTCTATTAATTCGTATCAAACATTTTTAAACAAAAAAACACACATTTAGAAAAAAGAATAACTAATTAATCAAAATAATTTTGTGCCTATTTTATCCCTAGTCTCATATTGATAAGTGATTCCAATTTATGATTACATCACCATAAATGAAATTAGTATGTGTAATAATATTAACTCGTGAATCTTAAACTAATAACTTTCCTTTTATAATGCAAATTAAAATAATTTAATTTGAACATTCTTCATTACTTACAGTACAAAGACTATTCACTGTATATACTATGTAGATAATTACATATTTACTGTCATTAGATTTAGTGAAATTCCGATTTGAAATTGTACATTATAAGTAAATAGAAAACCAGAGAAGGGTTGCGCAGTGAAGGTAAGAAGGAATTTCTTAGATTTCAGGGAACATAATATTTGGTATGTAATTAACTAGCATTTCTTAGAAGACAACAATAATATGGTGATGTATTGTGTTACTTTGGTAGTGTAAGGAGAGTAGGTATTCCAAGACTTGATTGAATTCACGCTATCAAAATGGAGGTAAGATTATTAGTAGTTATGTTGAAAAGCTACAAATATTGACTACACTTGAATACAATGTCGTTCCAGAATGGAAGATACTTTCAATGTTGCCCTGGTGTTAGACCACCATTCAGAATTGAAACGTTACTTGAAATGGCTTGGCCGTGTTTGGTGACCAGATCTGAATAGCCAATAACCTTCCTCTTCCCCGTCTTCTTTTCTTCTCCCCACTACCCTTAGCCTCACAACATACGCCGATTGGGGATGCCATAGTCTCACTGGCTCCAGGCGGTTGGGAGCAGTTGGCAGTTGTGGAGCAGCTTCACATACAAAATAAATAGGCAGTATTGAATTTTACGTTAAAAGTACCCAATGACTTTTCTATTTTCTTGTGTTATTTATTATGTGTAATATTGTAACATGTACAACAGTAAATTACAATATGATAAAAAAATATTAACTCATACATAAAAAAGGAAAAAAAAATCCTTTCTCTGTGTTTTTACAAACTAATAAGTAGCGTGTGCGGCCGAGAATTATTGTTATCTTCAAATCTCCCTTTTGTGTACGCATTGAAACCGAATACGAAAAATAGTATTGCTAATTTATTAAGAATCTGCCAAATTATTGGTAATTGTTTAAAATCGGGATTGCGGGCCGTTTTCTGATAATCTTTCAGTGAATTCCCAATATATCGGAACACGTGTTCGTGCACCTGCACTTGCCTTAATGATAATATAAGGACGACATGCGAAAAATAAACGATTTTTGTGAAAAGTTTTTTTTTTTTAATTTTGTATTCCGATATCATGATTTTTTATTTGACAAAATCTTATCAAGAAACCTATTAATTTATTCGTCAAGGACCTGCACCGTTTTTAACCGGATTACGAAAAAGAGATTCTTAATAAATTAGCAATACTCATTTTTTTCCCTTTACGAATAAAAGTTTTTTCACAATATATAATATGCGTCTTACGACAATACAAATATTACAATGATATGCGAAATGTTTTTTTCTGCGCAATCTAATTTTATTTAAGTATTTCTTGTTTTCGAAAATCGTCACAACTGAAAGGTTTTTTTTTATAATAGTTTTTTGTGTTTTTTTTGCTAGAGTGTTTGTCGCATCCGAAAATATCCTGGACCATTTTCCCACCACTCATCTTCTGTCGGGAGATTTACATCTGCGGGACCACCCGGTAGACAAAAGGAAGACACGCTCGAACAACACTGTATATGGACCAAGACGACGTATTGCGAGGATCAAAGATATTAGAAGAACGCGAGGATGTAAAAAAGGACGATTTTTAGCGCCACTGACTGCAGGCGCCACCTCTCGTTTTAGACGTATGTTTGTTCAGAGGCAGCCCGTGAAATATATTATATTAGTATATTATTATATTATTAAAATATACTTTTTAAAAACTTCTCATACTACTCAAAATGTCAGATAAATAAAAACATCCATCGGTAGGTACCTATATAATGTATTAAATCCTGTATGTATTATAAATAAATATATGAGATATGAAGCAGAGTAAAAGTCAGCACCGATATGCTCTGGCGCCATGAAAAATGCACACTCTTATGCGTCTTATTTTACAGGAAAACACAAAATTCATCATGATAATTATTTTAGCTGAAGCCCCTTCTTTGCCGGGCTTTACGCAGAGTTTTTCCAAATCATAGGCAAACAGTGATTTTTCTCAAATTTTGTATAAGTATCAACATTCTGCTTTCCTGGGTGGGAAAGGGGGTGGGGTGGTTTTTTGACATCTCATATAGCCAGTGACCTTCCTCTTGAAGGTCAAGGGTGCCAAATTGTATCAATCTCCGAATGAAGTTTAAAATAACCACATTACGAACAAAGACAATAATTATAATATTTGTATTGCGCCGTTTTTGTGCGAAATCAACTCAAGGGCGCTGCACAAATATGTAATACATTTCTACAAATATACATATGTTTTTATTCTTATTTATTTATATTTTTTACAGGCAATATACAGTATCATACTTACCTTGTAGGTCACTTGAGATTAACGCTGTTTATTGTTTAATATAGAAATTTAGATACGGTTCGCACGCACAGGACATAATTGGCACTTTCCAGTATATATTTTAATAACATGTATTTATGTTCTTTGATAAGCATATTTAGGAAAGGAAGAGCTAATTTTATGCTAGGCGGTACTACAGTACAAGGTTTTGATCAGAGTTCCTCTTCATTAACGTGATTGGTCCCTCGGTATAAGATAGATTTCGAATTATGTAAATCCATTAAGAAAAGTGTGATTAGGATGTATTATAGGCAATACGATAATACTACTCTCAGATAGGTATAATTAATTTAAGGGTAAGAGAGCTTAAAGAGGTAAGTTTTTAGTTTAGACCTGAATTATCTTGGATTTGTTAACGAACTTAGTTCCGGGGGAAATTTATTCCAAGCCTTCGACCCAAATGCTCCGAAAGCGCGATCACCAAATTGAGTATTTGGCTTGCGCTGAGGTTCCATCAGTCTGCCTACAGCTGAAGATGTTGCTGATCTAAGAGTTGACTGCCTCAGACCAGTGTTTTCCGGGACGCATAGTTTAGAGATATATAGTGGGGCCATTTCATTGGTGTATTTAAACACCTTTGTTTTTAATGAATTTTATTATTTCAATGTACATTTGTTACGTATAAATTTTATTAATTAGCGAATCAAGGAACACGAACTATGTTTAAAAATAATAATTTCTCCGAGTTCGCTAATCATTTGATAGAGACAGGCCATAGCTTCAACCGGGATAAAACTAAGTTTAAACTTTCTAACATTAATAAATATTTTAATTTGTGCGCATTAGAAACATTAGAAATTAACAAAAAAATTAATTCAAGCATTAATATAGTTAATAAAATAATAGCACCTTGCAAATCACCTCTATTGACAATGTTCCCCGTTATGTTGACTCCTCCCTCCGTTTCCCTCTCAACCCCCTCTCCCTCCCTCAAATCCCATCCCACCAAAGAACCAAACTAAATAAAACCCCATATTTCTGCACTTAAAAATTTAGTTTTAAAATAGCTAGTTAATGACACGGGCGTGTCGAAACCGGTCGCTAATTAATAAAATTTATGCGTAACAAATGTACATTGAAATAATAAAAATCATTAAAAACAAAAATTGTTACTTAGTGAATGCCAAAGAAATACAAAAAAAAAAGATTTAAACACCATCCAGCACAATTTGTACTGGATTTATTCAGGGCACTTGACCCAGTGAAGGTTACGAAGGTGTTCTGGCCGTGTTGCTACATTGAACACTGGTTGAAGTTTGTCAATTTGATATTTTGGAAGGTTGGCATAAATTCCGTTGTAGTAATCTACAACGCAAGACACAATCAACCGATTAAAAAATGTGAATAAGATGCTTAGCCACCAATATTTATACGAATCGAGTTCGATACAGCGGATACCAACATACACCCTTTTTAACTCTAATTGATTATGATTAATCTCTTTCTCTGTATTTATATAATTGTAATCTATGTTAATTATAATTAATTAATAGAATAGCCCTGATGAAGCTTGAGATAAGCGAAACCTGGTTGGCTGTCATTTATTAATTCAATTAAAAAAGTGTTGTAAAACAATGTGTGTTTTTTTTTAAATTTAATATATAATGTCACACCCCAAAGTTAGATTAATTTAGCTTAATTGATTATGAGTCTGCACTATACGTAAATGTAAGGATATAATATAACTTCGCAAATACTGGTAAACACGAGCGTAGCTGATGTTCAAAGGCTTTTTTAAAAACTTTTATATGTTTGCTTTTATATGTGTTTGAGCGGCTGCCGCTGGTTGCACGACTCTATTTAATTTCTTCTCCTGACTTCCCAGTTGCATTTTTTCTGGACCGGTTTTCTTTGATTTCATCTCGCTCCTTTGTGCTGCTGGGTCCAATTAAAACGAAATGTGAGGATAAATAACGATCAAAGATCAAGGGTACAGAAACACTTTGTTCTTCGGATGATTCTCGGGGATGATTATTTGGTACGACGTACGTGATGGCTGAAGATAAAAGGATTTCTAAATTCATTTTGAACACGAACTTGTCCTAAATAGATACTTACTCTAACTAATCATCTCATAAAACAAAACCTACTACTATTTTTAATCAAGTTTGGAATAAGTTGATTTGCGTATTTTTTGTGAAAATTAAATTTATTTTAATTACCATGTTTATTTCCTTGCTGTTTACGGGCTAGTTCTACAAACAAAGAAAACAGAATAAAACATTTTCTAATTTTTAAAATGAATTTTTGTAGAAACCTTATGCAAACTATTAGAAATCAAATGCAAACTAACGCCGTTTCCCCGCAGGGGTATGCAGAGAGTACGGACCGCCAAATGACTCAGTCTTGGCACACACTTCTTGCCTTAATCACATTGCATGGTTTCATGCATACTCTTCTGTTATTCCGTCTCCTGACATGACCCGACTCAAATATCTGGTTCACTTGATCGTGTCACGTCTTCCTCGGGTTTTTCCGACTTTTTCTAGGTCGTACTTTTTAACTGTAGGTACTACTTTTCTTACATTACATCAAACAAGGGGGACTCTATCGAGAACTAGAACTATAACTATATCGCCAGACGGAGAAAGCTTACTGATTTGGAATATTGTTAATCGATTAAAAATCTGGTCAAATTATTCTTTTTCGTGTTAAAAACGGAATAGGATGCCTTTAACGAATGAATTGACAAATTTCATAATAAAATAACAGTACAGCACGAGTATGTTATGAGGAAGTCGGAACAAGTGTTCTTAAAAATA
This sequence comes from Hesperophylax magnus, assembly GCA_026573805.1. Lineage (NCBI taxonomy): Eukaryota > Metazoa > Arthropoda > Insecta > Trichoptera > Limnephilidae > Hesperophylax > Hesperophylax magnus. The sequence goes on from JAIUSX010000053.1 coordinate 2,099,812, forward strand.
ATATTAATTTCACATCAAATCCGTGTAAGTGTTCGGACAAGGCCACCTGCGTTAAACACCTGTTCATATATATTCTGAATGACATAATATTTTATTAGGAAATGATCATGCAGACACATTTTTAACAGTATGGTGATATAAAAACAGACGCCGGTTTTAAAAAGCACATTTCTCGACAAAACTCGAAACACTTCTTCAAAAGGATAAAGTTAATCACGTGATCATTAAATCAATTTAACTTCTCAAGAGACTTCATCAGTGTTGTATATTATTTTTAAATATTCTTAAATCACAAAACAAACAAAAAACAAGAAATGCGATGTGGGCGTGTTTCGAGATCCAAAAGCCTGGCCATTATTTGCTTTAATTTCAAATAAAAAAAATCGTTTTATCATCATATGAATTTTTCATTTCAATCAAATGTAATGGTGATACACGATGTCAGGTAGTATAATAGAGGCCGAGCACGCGATTAATGGGAAATAACCAAAAGGTACCAAGGCAGTGGCGATATCGGTTTAAATTCATATCTACATCGAAGGCATTTCTAGTGAGTATCGTCTATTCACTGCCTTAAACTTACAGCACTTTTAATCCGCAAGGCCTCACAATATGAGAAGTTTCTAATATGCCATATCAACTTACTAATAAATAGTTAACCGTCTCGATTTTTAGATGAAATTTTGAGATATTACAACAATAATAGTAATATTGAACTGTGAAGATTGCTAATTGTGAATAAAAGTCAATAAACTTTCAACACGATATTGTACAAGTCGTACTGCAAAATATAGGGAAAGCACTGGTATAACCTTTCATCGGTAAGTAAGGCTTTACCATAATCAGTAGACCTTTAAAATTACTTATTAACGGTAAAAACACGTGGGGCATTTGGTCGGCATCGCGCGGCCGCCGGTTACCTTCGATTCGTTCGTTAAGTTCGTTCGTTCGTTCGTGACAGCCGCCACACTCCCCTTCCTACTTCCCGCACGGGAACAATATTTCACACTGATATTGCTAGGAATGTAGACTCTACTTATATATAATTAATAAGCGAAGTTCTCACACAATTCCTCACTAATTGAGTTGTAAGGCGGCCGCCACACTCGTTCCGAGCTCGGAACGTATATCGAAATGGAGTGCCCTACATGTGACGATGCCACTACTGACAGACAGATAGACCGTGGTGCACTATCTGCTGCAAGAGATTCCATTTACAATGCGGAGATATCAAAGAAGAATCGCGATAAAGAAATAATGTTGTCTAAACTAAACAGAAAATTACACGTGCCAATTCGGAACAGCGGATATGAAATAATTCATGACAATAATGGGTATGCAAAACCTTTTTTTAAATTTATTTGGATATTTACAAGCGTTTTAAAACGGTATTTATGGAAATACTCATACAATAAAGATTTTGATGTATTTTAATATAAAGGTCGGCGGATTGATTGATTAGAACATTGATATCAATACTGATTTTTAACTTTATAAATTAATTTTCTATTGCAAATAATTTTATGGTGGTGTATTTATAAACATGTAACCTATTAAATATTGATTTTATAAAAAAACCCATATTTTCCAATTTAAATTAACGCTCACTGAAGGAACTGTAATTTACGGAGTAGAGTTTATAAAAATGTTACCTTCGGATATTAATGTCATTGTTAATTAATTCAATTCAGCTATACCTGAGTATTTTATCAAAATCCGCGTCTTCTATTTAAAATTAAACCTCAGCGACAGTTTTTAGAACTTTTCTCTACATACCCATAGAGAAAAATAATATTGAAAGACTCCTTTAAGTGAGTGTCAATTAGTAAAACCATCTTTTAAGAGTTATTTACGTATTATGACGAAAATCATTAAGAGAACGTGAATACTTATTACTATAGTATTTACACGCACAGGAGCTTTTCAAATATCCTAGTAAATACTAACCTACAGCTAATTAGTAGTTGCCTTTAGTTTTCTTAATTTACCAAGATTTCTTCTTAAGTTAGGTCAAAGATTATTTTATCTTTTGAATTGAATTTGAAATTTAAATTCTTTTGACTTGTAAGGAAATTCACTGTGCAATTTTAAAAGGAGTGAGAATAGTACATTTTCCGTGATGATGGACTCTGATAGACTGTCTGAAGCGTTGAGAGGGAGAGGTCAGCGCATCACCACAAGCGCAGCCAAAGTGGAAAATACTCTCAGTATCTCGTTGAGAGGGAGAGGTCAGCGCATCACCACAAGCGCAGCCAAAGTGGAAAATACTATCAGTATCTCGTTGAGAGGGAGAGGTCAGCGCATCACCACAAGCGCAACCAAAGTGGAAAATACTCTCAGTATCTCGTTGAGAGGGAGAGGTGAGCGCATCACCACAAGCGCAGCCAAAGTGGAAAATACTATCAGTATCTCGTTGAGAGGGAGAGGTCAGCGCATCACCACAAGCGCAGCCAAAGTGGAAAATACTCTCAGTATCTCGTTGAGAGGGAGAGGTGAGCGCATCACCACAAGCGCAGCCAAAGTGGAAAATACTCTCAGTATCTCGTTGAGAGGGAGAGGTCAGCGCATCACCACAAGCGCAGCCAAAGTGGAAAATACTCTCAGTATCTCGTTGAGAGGGAGAGGTGAGCGCATCACCACAAGCGCAGCCAAAGTGGAAAATACTCTCAGTATCTCGTTGAGAGGGAGAGGTCAGCGCATCACCACAAGCGCAGCCAAAGTGGAAAATACTCTCAGTATCTCGTTGAGAGGGAGAGGTGAGCGCATCACCACAAGCGCAGCCAAAGTGGAAAATACTCTCAGTATCTCGTTGAGAGGGAGAGGTCAGCGCATCACCACAAGCGCAGCCAAAGAAGAAAATACTCTCAGTATCTCGTTGAGAGGGAGAGGTGAGCGCATCACCACAAGCGCAGCCAAAGTGGAAAATACTCTCAGTATCTCGTTGAGAGGGAGAGGTGAGCGCATCACCACAAGCGCAGCCAAAGTGGAAAATACTCTCAGTATCTCGTTGGTAAAATGAACATTTAGAATTGAAACTATATTTGAAATGGCTTTAGCCGTATTTGGTGACCCGATCTGAATAGCCAGGTACCTCTCCACCTTCCTCTTCCCCGTCTTCTTCCCTCCTCACTACCTTCAAGCCTCACAACATACCCGAATTGTGGATGCCAAAGTCTCGCATGCTCCAGACAGTTGGGATTTTAACTTTACAAATTACGGTTTTTCACACTGTAAGTATAATCAGCCTGATTATTTACACAATAAAGCGAAACATTTTTTACTATGCAATGCACAAAAAATCTTACAGCAGAAAGAAAGACAACTTAATCTTATTTTAAAATATTTTATATTTTAATGCTCGCTGATTTCCGTATTCTCAAATTTCAACGTTTTAGGACGTACCAATTTGATTAAAAAACATTTAGGTAGGTACTAGTAAGTAGGTACTTTAAAACAAACTTTATAAAGTCATTTTCCGTCTCAGCATCTTCACGTCTCATTTGGAAATGTCCCACTCTGGCCGGCGCGGAAAGGACGGAAGGGACAGCGGCGGCGGTAGGTACACTTTGTGATGAAAGGCTAAAATCACAGTGAGACCAGATAAACCATAGCTGCAAAAAAATATGCAAATTATTTATGAAAACGGACATGCTAACGACATCTGGCGGAGAAAGAATTGATCCAGCTTGCTTGCAGTAGACACCTGTAATAGTTGAAATTAAATCAAGGTTCCGGGACGAAAGCAGAGAGGTCGTAAAATCGTCTAGGACGACTGGTACTTCCCCTTTCCTAGGCCTAAAAGTAAAATATTGAATTTTGTCAACCAATAGATCTGAACAAAGAGCTATAAAATTTTGAGTAACCAATCAGTGAACGAAGAGGCGTACATCAAATGCAGACAAAGGAATGAACTGTGGATCAGGCAATAAAAAAGATAATTAACGACATTTCGATTCTCACAGAAATTGGAGGTGAACGCACTTTAGGGTCAACATCGACTTTCAAGGTGACAAACTCCTGGGAATGTTTACAATAACTGAGACATTTATGGGGTATCGAACCATTGAAATCGGGTGCTTGGAAGTTTTACAGGTTGTAAAGCGCACACACAAAAATGCAATGAAAAAAATTATAAACGTGATAGTATAAAAAAAGGACGGGAAAAGCAAAGGAAAGTTACTGGCGGAATTTCAACTGTAGTGCAATTATTTATGATAGAAGGAGGGTGTCATGTTCGATAAAAATCGTACTAAAGAGAGGAGTGAGTGTTGGAAACAATGGAAATTAATCGTTATCAATTTAAGATGAAACGGACATATTGGTAAATCAATCTTGAATGAAAATCTCGCAAAAAAAATAGACATTTTAGAAAAGTGCGGCGACCGGATGGAAGGATAATATAGAGATTTTGGACTGCTACGAAGGTCCTAGGGACGTGAAAATCGAGTATCAGAAGAAGACAGAAAAACTAAAACATATAGCGATAGATTAGATTCAGGAAAAGTAGACATTTTACATAATTATTAGGTTAGATATATATTGGAGTTACCCAATATTACGGAGGGATCGAAACAAGATAAAAGGTTGGCGGTCTCATGTATATTTTGAAGGGTAAACAATCGAAATCCGAACATGGTTTTTATTTACGTTAAGGTAATAAATGATTAGAAAAGCGATTAACTTTAACGTTGGGCTTATGAAGTATTTAGATTAGGAAAAGAGATTAAAACTAATGGCTCTAAAATTAAACTAAATTTACGGCCGTAGTACATAAAATCTGAGACGTAAACATATGTCCAGACGTATAATTTATGTGAAATCTTGTAAGTGAGGGATGGAGAATGGGCGGAGATTGGGTAAAACAATAAAAATTACAGATATCCCAGAGTCTAATTAGGTATATCTCCCGTAGAAGTGTGGAAAACTATATATTAATTAATAATAAATGAAGTATGAAATTTTCCTGGAGACCACACACATCGGGAAAAGTGAAGAAAAGATAAAAGGAAGGGTAAAGAACGGAGATAGGAAATGATCCATGTGGAGAAAAGCGATACAATTCGAATTTATCCGTGAAATTAATAAATACGACTTGGAAAATGAGTAATTATAAGAGTTATGAGAAATGACATAAGAATCAAGAAGAAATTGTGCAAGAAAACGTCGCGGATAAATATAAAATTCAAAGATAAAGGAAAAACTCAAATCTGCGACAGGGAGATAGAGAGTACGGGTGGAAATGGAAAAGCTCATATAAGTAACAATAAAATTAAGTAGAATTTAAACAAATCGAAATTCAAAAATGCGTAGTAAAGATTTCGACATGGATTTAAACAATTTTCGCACGAGATGCATAAAATTGAGATGTATATATATATTATTGAGGACGGACCTATCGCAAATTGAGAAAAAAAGGAACACAAAATCATGAGAATTTAACTACATTTTGTATGAACACAGGACAAAGGAAGCTTGGGCGATTAACACAGACTTACCCGATTCGGACCCTATCGATTTAGATTTGTGAGATGGAAACTGGCCACCGCCTTGAGCCGGAAAGCAGAACATCTTATGGAAGAACGATCGAAATTAGGGGAAGGGGTGTTCGGATTTACGAGTTGATAGGAAATAGAATTAAGCATCAAGAGAAATTCAGATACGTCTTTTGGGACCTGAGAGGGATATAAAAGATGGAACACATCAGTCAGGAGGGAGTCGCGCCGGGAATTCGAAAAGTTGTTACGTGGCAGTACTACGTCTTTGGTAGGATTAACAGTGAAAAATCTTTAAGTGTTAAATTTTAAATAAGCCCTGGACTTAGGAAAATTTTGTGGAAAATACAAGTGCTAGAGTCAGTGAAATTTAATTTGGTTAAACAGTGAAAATAAATATAATTTAAACTCAGTGCTTAAAAGTGTTAAGTGAAGTGCAGAAAGTGATTACGGAATTAAGAATTTAACTAAAATTTAAAAATAATTATTTCATTCAAAGTGAAAACATTCAAATTAAATTTAAGAGTTTGTTATCGTTAAATTAAAGTGGATGTGCTCGTGAATTGATGTTTAAAAAATAGATTATAATTTTGTTTAAAATTATTAATAGTAAATACTTCATCTTAGGTTAAAAGAAACACAAAAACAAAAAAAAGGATTCGATAATAATAAACGTTTAAACCTTTGTTCTAAAATTAACAGTTAGAAAAAAAATTAATTTATTAAGAGTCGAGTTTAATTAAAAGTTTGCACAATTCGGAATAAATTTTCTTATCAATTTATATAAAATGAAATTTAGAATTAATAAATTGTTCAATTAAAATCCATCGTGCGTATAGCGACAGTGTTAAAAGTGTTTGTCGTTTTAACCGGAATTTTAATCATCAGTCTATCATTTCGAAAAGGAATTTGAAACAGCTATCATTCAAAAGCCTAAACTAGAAAAGTGTTATTAAATCAACGGGTTTTCTGAATTAGGATTTCGTTCGGAAGAAAAATTAAATATCAACTAATTTATACGATTCAAGCGAGAATAAAATATTAAATAGGAATAAATAGTCGAAAAGATTTATTTTGAAATTAGTTGAAAAATACAATTAATTAGGTAGGATTTCTTCATCAAGGTTGTTGTGTACACCCGACCGGAAATACCTTGACGGGGGGTAAGTTTTCTTTTTATAAATAATTTTCAGGACCTAGGAGTGAGGAGATACAGCTGATTATGGTATATCAATTAAATTATTAAAAACAACAAAACAAAGCATTACACATTAATATATGTATATTATGTATTTATTTATATAAAATAAAGTAATATATTGTATATAAAGAATAAATATATGAGTAATGTATTTATATATATGTATTTTACTTATTAATCGAAGCATCGAAATGGTAGCGATTTTTAATACCTACCCGAGGACATATCTATATTATTGAAAAAGAAAATATGTATTTATTAATATTCCAGACTATGTAGAATCATATATTTTATATTTATTTATTAATATATGTACTCTTTTTTTAACATATTTTGACAATCGAGATATGTGTACTTATATATATATATATATATTTATATTTAATTTTCACCTAACTTCTAGTAAATTTACTAAATTCGGAAAATGAAAAATAGTTTAACTGCAAAAGGAATTAAAAATATTTAAATTAATTATGCACAATAAAAGGTAACATAACTGAATTATAGGGAGAGGTAGAAATATTCCTTAAATAAACAATCTCGCATCTAGGTTAGTGTGTCAAAGAAGGTGTTTATATTATTCGATTTGTTTACAAATAGAGACACCAAAGATCTGGGTCAACCGCATGGTTTGAAAACGACCTTGGCCGTAACTAGATAATTTATCAGGGTTATAAGGATAACCATCAGGATGTCATTGTGCAATGTGCAGCGATATGGGTCATTTACAAATACCTATCATTCACAATCTACAATTGAAAAATCATGGGTTAGCAAGATTTATATCGAATATTACATGAAACATTTGAATACCATTGATTAGATGGTCGCATAGATTTTATTAGTTACCTGAAACAGCTAGAAGCTGCGTGCTTACAATTACCTACCATTCACAATCTACAATTGAAAAATCACGGGTTAGTAAGATTTATATAGAAATATTATACGAAACATTTGAACATTATTGATGGAGTGTTCGCATAGATCCCATCAGTTGCCAGAGACAGTTGAGAGTCGTGTACCCTCTTATGTGGCAATCAATTACTTGAAACAATTGAGAAATCACGGGATAGGATGAACAAAAATTAATGTTGAACCATGAAAATATTACAACTGCATAGCCGTGTCCAGGAGGTTCAGGTTTTATAAGATTGGAAAAAAAAAGGTTTTATTGGTCAATCTATTGCAAAAACGGAGAAAATAATAATAATAAATAGGACGTAATTAATTAAAGAATTAACAAAAAAAAAAAAATCAGAAAAGTGCGACATTACATAAATACACAGTGAAATAAAAAAAAATAATAATAGATTAACGTAAATAAACAATAAATCCAAAAAGAATGTGTTAACGAATAAACTTATAACACAAAAAGTGTCCTTATAAATAAAAATGTGTTCATTCAAATGACCGTGAACTTAAGAGTCAATAAAAAATTCCTTTCATACGATAATGTAAACAAAAACAAAGGATATGTAGGTTAATGATGTCATTCAGTCAAAAGGAATGCGTTCTGTAAACAAAAACATTGTTTATGTTTTGGGTTCACCGAACAGATCGGAATGTTGATATGAAGCAAGTTTAATAAACAGACAAGCCCGAAAAACATCGAACTTATTGTGAAAACAAAGAACATCGAAAAAATTGATAAGATAAACATCGGGCGTAAAAACATCTATATATCTTAAAAGTCGGAAACATCGTTAAGTAATACGTATCACTCCGAGGAACAAAAAATTAAATAACAAACGTCGAGATTAAATAAACAATGACACAAAAACGAGATAGCTGGAACAAATATAACATAAACATTGCATTCGGATATCGTGGAGTATTAACGTAAACAATTATTGTTTATCTTATATTCAAAAATACAGACCAGCGGCGGGCCGTGGTACTTAACAAATTATTCACAAAGTCAGGAAAAGATATTATTATTTTTATCGCTAGACCTTCGACAGATTTATTAGAAGAATAGAAAGGTTTAGACAAATTAAATTGATTAATGTTTTACAACACCCAATGTACTTTACTAGATATCATTGGTTTTGCAAAAATAATGATTACGAAAAATATAAAATTGATTAATATCAATTGATTAACAAAAAAAAAAAATATTTTTTTTTTGATTAACAATAATATCATTATAAAACAAAAGAAAAAACAATTATTTTGAGATTTTGAGGTGTTATATATTATGACCATCTGTAACATAATGAATAACGGAAATATTACACCCATATCGTGTGATAGGTAGATCTATGAAAACAATAATATCAAAATAGAGAAGTGTAATTGTATTACATCATAGTTAATCATTAGGACCACGTGTTAAATTCAAATGATCGCTCTACGTGCCGCCAATGCACGAGTAGATAGATTTAGTCAGGATCACAAATCTCGATAATCGACAGAGTCATTAATGAGGGTGAAACATTTGATGTTTTGTTTTGTGAGGTAAGATTAATCTTACATAATATAATTTACCATATAAACGGGTAAGTTGAAATAACGTAAGATTTACTCATGATAATTTTGTTGACATTCGGGTCAGGTAGTTGACTATTAAAACATATTTTAAGGCACAGGGAATCCAGTCAATGGATTCGATAAGGAATTCAAGTATGGGCCAAACAAATAAACGTTGTTTTGAAAAGACAAAATGTTAGTTGAGAATTCGACCTTCAATCTCAAAGAAAAAAATACAATTCAGAGTTGGCTCGAAATTTTAATGTCGTTGACGAATGTTTATGATGGGATATATATATGTGTATATATATACCTATTTCGAGGAAACATCGTGATAGGTATATGAAAAAAAATCATGTTAGGTATTTCAAAATCATAATAGAATTTACAAATTTTGCAAATTGAATATAGATTTGAACTCAACAATAAATAAATATGGCAGAGAAAAGAAAACTCGATGACGCGAAGGTAAGCACCGAAACAGTTCCTTTAGTTGATGAACTGAGAGAAATATTCAAACGATCGCGAAAAAGTTCGTTACAAGTTGAGAATCTTAAGGCACCTGAAAATATGAGTCAATCAGAGGGGGAGACTGGAACATATTCGGATATCAAACAAGACGAGGGTATACAAGAGAGTGATGTGAAAATCATAAACGAACTTGAAATTTTACAGGAACAGCCAGGTGATAAAATACAAGAAAAAAATCTAGAAAAACAAAAAAAAAATAAGAAAAACGAGAAAAATTTGAAAAAAAAAAATATAGAATAAGAAAGGCAACATATATATAAATAATTAAGAACATTAAAATAGGAATATTGAGGTTGTCGCTTAGTAAGAAAAAAAATAGATACATAAGTGGGTAACACTCGGAAAATCTAAGAAATGGTGGGAAAACGTGGAATGGGGAGGCAAACAGAAGCTTTAGTGACGGCAATCGAGGAAAATGCTACAGCTGGGACGTCAACAGTGAACATCGGAGATATTACTACAATAATTCAAGCAGCTTTAGCACCGCTTGTTGATAAAATGCAGGAACTTGAGAAACAATTAGGAAGACCAACAACAGTGGCGGTGACAGGAGAGGATAGTGCGCCGAAAAACGTTCTCCAAGTAGTGGAAATGCTACCGCAGCAGGAACGACCTTCATTTTCCGGTGGAAACCAAAACCCCATAAGTTTCTTAGAAGATTTAAAAGAATACACTAGAAAAGTTAAACGTACAGATCCATTAATTGTCGTACGGGAAAATTTGAAGGGAGAAGCAAAAACGTGGGCCAAGTTATACAACAAGCGATGGGAAACAATGTTGGATTTCGAAAGAGATTTTTTAGCTACCTATTGGGGAGATATAAAGAAGAATGAGGTTCGCCGTCGTCTTGCGGAAGGGGTATATGATTCCAAGAGAGATATATCCATGCTCACTCATTTCGCAAATTATTGGGATTTAGCGAAAGCATTAAAAATTACCGAGACACCGTTGGGCGTAGTTGACGAGATTATGAGACATTACCCTAAAGATGTTCAATCGCTATGGTTTTCAGGGCAGTCAGGAGATGAGATTGTCGCTGCTGAGTTTCTTCGAAAACTAGATACAATGGTTTGCACACCGGAAGAACGGAACACAAAGAAAAGGAGTGGGGAGGAGATCAACAAGAAGGACAAATACCGTGACCGTTATCACGCTATAAAGAAGAGAATTCACGCAATAGAGAGTGTGGAAGGAGGCGCTAGCTGCAGTAAGTGTGCAGAAGCTACGACATCTTCACAGGGAGGTTCTACAAAAACTACAAGCGGCAAGGAGTTAGTAATCGCAAACAATTCGGGAAACGGCCGAGGGTTGATTCATTAGCCCTCATGAATACGACTCACACAGGGAGAGGGACGCCGGCACCAAAACACAACACTGCATTGAAGATTATGATGAAATGGGGGTGGAATCCAATGAAAGGATTGGGAAGAAATGAACAAGGGATGACTGTTCCAATAAAAGCAGAAAGGAATGTGAGAAGACGAAAGGATGGAGCGGAAGAAACGAGAACGGAAGCGGAAATAGATGTGGAAGTATGTGTCAATTCTTTACAACAAATAACGGATGAATGGAATCAATTGAAAGTGAACGAAGAGAAAACAAGAAGGGAAATTAGTGGGTTCAACAACATTTTCGAAGACAGAGATTATGAGGAAGTAGAAAAGGGTAGCACTTTACCGTTATTACCGGAAGCCAAAGCACAGATAGATAACACGGAAGTTCATTGTCTAATAGATACCGGGAGTCAAATCACGTGCGTTTCTCAAGAATTTTATGAAAGTTATTTAAATGACCAAACACTTTATCCTATTATGCCTGTAACCACTATACAAATTAAAGTAGCGATAGGACATAAAAGTCAGAGAATATCTAGGTTGGTTTTAGTACCATTGCGATTTGGAGATGTTATAATAAATACGCCGTGTTTAATAATACCAAAGTTAATTAGGCCAATTATATTGGGTATCAACTGGTTAGACGAATATACAGCTGAATTTAAATGTGGAGAAAACAGAAAGTTAAAAATAAAAACAGGAAATGGGAAGAAGGAAATAGAGTTAGTAAATTCAACCGTAATTCATAGGAAACCTAAACACGAGATTAGAAATCAAAATTGCACAAGTGGAAAAATAATTAATATTGAAGTAAACCCTGAAATAAATAATACGGCGTGCCTCGAGAGTAGAATAACGACCTTTGTGTCCGAGTTAAATTTAGATTCAAAAGGAAAAGAAGGGTTAGAAAAGATTTTAATTAAACATAAGAATGCATTTATAGACAAACCGGGCCTAACTACTTTGTACACTCACGAAATAAGAATGACGGACGAGACGCCTTTCGTTAAGCGATCCTACCCAGTACCTTTTGCTTACAGGGATAAGATTGATGAAAAGATTAGAGAATTGGAGTCATTAGGAATCATCAGTAGAGAGGCCACGCAGTTTTCTAGTCCTCTAACATTTACCTTGAAAAAAGATGGGACGGTTAGGATACTCTTAGATGCTAGATTCTTAAACACCAGAATGCAGGCGGAAGTAGAAAAACCACCATTAACTTCAGAAATTATACAGCGTTTTCATGGTGTAAAATTCATAACCACAATAGATCTAAATTCAGCTTACTTTCAAATACCTATCAGTCCAGAAAGTCGCAAGTATACTGGGTTTGTATACAATGGAAAATCTTACGTATACAAGGTATTACCGCAGGGGTTAAAAACATCAGTAGGGAGTTTTTCAAGAGGAATGGACAAAATTCTAGGACCAGGGGTGAGGGAATTCTGCGCTAATTACTTAGATGATTTAATAATATATACGTGTGGTAGTCAAGAAGATCATTTTGAACATGTAAACGCGGTACTTGAGAGGTTAAAGGAAGCAAACATGACTTGTAAACTTGAAAAATGTCAATTTTTATTCACAGAAGTACGTATGTTAGGACATATTATAACGCCTTTGGGAGTTCAAATGGATCCGGAAAAGATTGATGCTATTAAAAATTTTCCGGTACCCAAGAAAATAAAACAAGTTAGAGCTTTTCTAGGACTTTGTAATTATTACCGTAGATTCGCGAATAAATATGGGGAAACAACACGGGTTTTGTGCGATTTACTTCAGAAAAATAGAACCTGGCGATGGGGTGACTCAGAACAGCGCGCATTCGAGAGGGTGAAAACATTATTTTTAGAGACAGTTATTTTACATCATCATGACCCAAATAGTACTTATTATTTACAGACAGATAGTTCGGGGTTCGCCATAGGAGGAGAATTATATCAGTTGGATGAGGAAGGAAATCACCACGTTATTGGATTTATTAGCAAAGCTTTAAGAGGACCGGAGTTGAAATGGACCACGTCAGAACAAGAGTTATGGGCGATAATATATGCTTTACACAAATTTGAGACATACTTAAGAGGAGTACACTTAATAATTAGGACGGATCATCAAGCATTGACATTTTTAAAGAGCTGGAAGATGTACAGTGGCCGACTAACACGGTGGATTTTATATTTAAATCAATTTAACTTCACTGTAGAGTACGTCAAAGGGAAGGAAAATATAGGGCCTGATATTTTATCTCGTTATTCTTGTGATGCAAAAAATGTACAGGAGGAGAAAAACACGTGCCCAGAGATAGCAGCTTTTGCAGTTAAAGGTAGACAACAGATTCGGAAACACTTAGAAAATATAACTGAACTACAGAAACAAGACACATTTTTGGGAGAAATTTTCGGATATTTGCGCAAGGGAAAATTTGGGCCGCCGACAAAAAATGTTAATAGGTATTTAAAAAATTATAAAAAAATAGGCAAGACTTTATATTACACAACAGGGCTAAACAAAACGGTGTTAGCAGTACCACAAGAGTTGACTGAAGAACTAATAAAAATGATACATTTAGAAATCGGACACGGAGGAGTTTTTAAAACAGGGATAGCTTTGGGAGATAGGTATTATTGGCCAGGCATGCACCGAGAGATAAAACGCATAGTGAGAGGGTGTCACCTTTGTCAGCTGGCGAAGCGCGAAATTCGACCAACTGTAGGGCCGAGTAAATCCATAATTACCAAAGAAGTAGGACAATTAGCTATGGCAGATTTATACGGACCTTTACCGAGAGGAATAGGAGGGGTTAAATTCATTTTCGTGATCCAAGATTCATTCAGTAGATTTGTAAAATTATATAAATTGAGGATAGCAAGTACTAAGACCGTGTTAAATTGTGTAGAGGATTTTAATAAAACAATACAAATAGATGCTTTGTTAACTGACAACGGATCTCAATTTACATCGAAGAAATGGGAAAGCAGCTTAAATAGGATGGGCATACGAATCGTACATACTTCAATACGAAATCCCGGACCGAACATAACAGAGCGCGTGAATAAAGAACTAGGTAGAATTTTCCGTATTTATTGTCACGAAAAACATACCAAGTGGGCGGCTTTCCTTAAAGAAATAGAACAAACCTACAATAATTCGATACACTGTTCAACAGGATTCTCACCTAATGAAATAGCTTTTGGGAAATCACCAACTTATAGTTTAGACAGGTATACTCAAGGCTGCGGAAAATCTACGAAAACAATAGATGAAATAAGATTAGCAGCACGGAAAAATTTAGAGAAAAGCGCTGCAAATCGACAGAAATACTATAATCTCAACAAAAGATTAATAACTTATGAGATTGGGACCCTGGTCAAGTTGAAAAAATTTACACAATCAAACCTACTCAAAAAAGAAATAAAAAAATTCAATCTGCTTTACGATGGACCTTATGTAATTGGGTCAGAAGTTTATAGTAACACGTATACGCTAATTGATCCGGTAACTCGGGAAATAAAAGGAGATTATAGCGCAATTCATTTAGCGAAATATTATACATGTAATAAGGAACAAAAACCAAGTTTAGAGATAGTGGAAATCAACGAATAAAATGCGAAATTTACAAATATTTGAAACCTTAAATAAATAAACGATTGAGAAAAATTTAAAATCTGTTAGGATACGATATAATTTAAGGAGAAAGAAAATTACTAAAATATTAGACTATCAGTTTGTTTGCGAGGGGCGGGTCGTCCTTAAGTCTTTAAGGTTGAGTGAACAAATCTCTTAATAAGCGACAATCATATTCTAATTTACTAATAGAGTAAGAGAAAAATTTTTCGATAATATTGATTTTCTAGTTTAGAAAAAAAATTGTGTGTTAGTGTGTAGGAAAATTTTGTTAGATAAGTAAGAACACAGAAGGAAAGCGTATGGGAGTTATATACCCACAAAAGGAACAAAAAAAAAATACATATATTATAAATAGGATAGGGTACGTTTTATAAAACAAGATTTTAAATTGACAATGCATAGAGTTAGATTTTTTTTTTTTTTTTTTTTTTTAAAAACTTGAAATAAGGCTATCTATAGATTTAGAGTAGACATTAGGTAAAGATAAAAAGGGAACATTAGAATTACGATATGGTTAGGTTAAATTTTCAAAAAAAAAAAAAATTTAAAAGGAAACAGGAACGATGAGAAAATTGGAGTTTAGTTAAGAACATTTATGAAATTTAAAAATTAGGGTGGGTAACACCTAGGCTAGAACAACTTGTTTGAATGATCTATGAAAAGACAATTAGAAATTACACAAAAAAAAAAAAAAAAATTTGCGAATAAGAAAAAAAAAATGCTGGAAAAGTTTAAATGAAACATGTATACCACTGATTTTTGGATTGGGTGAGGTCGTGCAAAGATACATATTTCACAAAAATTATCATACTTACAAAACAAAAACAAAACGAAAAATTATTTGCACACCAAGAGACCATCCACTTTTCAGTTGGTCAATAGACCGCGAGATTGCAAACAATCTTTATCTGAATCATTGTAAGGGAGGTCTTAGTCCAACTAGGTTGAGGGCCACCTAAACACGCGAGTCGAGGGGCGTGTTCTAGCAAAAAAGAGAATAATTTTGAGTTTATCAAAATTAGAGGAAATTCCATAAAGTAAAATCTACGCGAAAAGAAAATAGAAAATACAATGAGATTCAGAGTCAAGGTTGTTAACAATCCAAACAAAATGGAGAGAGAGAAAGGGAATAACAGAATGAGGGGGGGGGAGAAAGGAAATAACAGGAGGTGATGTAGGAAAAGGAATAACAGAATGAAGAGAGAGAAAGGGAATAACAGAATGAGGGGGGGGGAGAAAGGAAATAACATGAAGTGATGTAGGAAAAGGAATAACAGAACGGGGGGGGAGGATAGCTAGACTACATTTGAACACAATTTCGATGTCTAAAGTAGTATACAACGTTAGCCACAGCAAATTGAGTTCAGAGGGGGGAACTGTGATGAAAGGCTAAAATCACAGTGAGACCAGATAAACCATAGCTGCAAAAAAATATGCAAATTATTTATGAAAACGGACATGCTAACGACATCTGGCGGAGAAAGAATTGATCCAGCTTGCTTGCAGTAGACACCTGTAATAGTTGAAATTAAATCAAGGTTCCGGGACGAAAGCAGAGAGGTCGTAAAATCGTCTAGGACGACTGGTACTTCCCCTTTCCTAGGCCTAAAAGTAAAATATTGAATTTTGTCAACCAATAGATCTGAACAAAGAGCTATAAAATTTTGAGTAACCAATCAGTGAACGAAGAGGCGTACATCAAATGCAGACAAAGGAATGAACTGTGGATCAGGCAATAAAAAAGATAATTAACGACATTTCGATTCTCACAGAAATTGGAGGTGAACGCACTTTAGGGTCAACATCGACTTTCAAGGTGACAAACTCCTGGGAATGTTTACAATAACTGAGACATTTATGGGGTATCGAACCATTGAAATCGGGTGCTTGGAAGTTTTACAGGTTGTAAAGCGCACACACAAAAATGCAATGAAAAAAATTATAAACGTGATAGTATAAAAAAAGGACGGGAAAAGCAAAGGAAAGTTACTGGCGGAATTTCAACTGTAGTGCAATTATTTATGATAGAAGGAGGGTGTCATGTTCGATAAAAATCGTACTAAAGAGAGGAGTGAGTGTTGGAAACAATGGAAATTAATCGTTATCAATTTAAGATGAAACGGACATATTGGTAAATCAATCTTGAATGAAAATCTCGCAAAAAAAATAGACATTTTAGAAAAGTGCGGCGACCGGATGGAAGGATAATATAGAGATTTTGGACTGCTACGAAGGTCCTAGGGACGTGAAAATCGAGTATCAGAAGAAGACAGAAAAACTAAAACATATAGCGATAGATTAGATTCAGGAAAAGTAGACATTTTACATAATTATTAGGTTAGATATATATTGGAGTTACCCAATATTACGGAGGGATCGAAACAAGATAAAAGGTTGGCGGTCTCATGTATATTTTGAAGGGTAAACAATCGAAATCCGAACATGGTTTTTATTTACGTTAAGGTAATAAATGATTAGAAAAGCGATTAACTTTAACGTTGGGCTTATGAAGTATTTAGATTAGGAAAAGAGATTAAAACTAATGGCTCTAAAATTAAACTAAATTTACGGCCGTAGTACATAAAATCTGAGACGTAAACATATGTCCAGACGTATAATTTATGTGAAATCTTGTAAGTGAGGGATGGAGAATGGGCGGAGATTGGGTAAAACAATAAAAATTACAGATATCCCAGAGTCTAATTAGGTATATCTCCCGTAGAAGTGTGGAAAACTATATATTAATTAATAATAAATGAAGTATGAAATTTTCCTGGAGACCACACACATCGGGAAAAGTGAAGAAAAGATAAAAGGAAGGGTAAAGAACGGAGATAGGAAATGATCCATGTGGAGAAAAGCGATACAATTCGAATTTATCCGTGAAATTAATAAATACGACTTGGAAAATGAGTAATTATAAGAGTTATGAGAAATGACATAAGAATCAAGAAGAAATTGTGCAAGAAAACGTCGCGGATAAATATAAAATTCAAAGATAAAGGAAAAACTCAAATCTGCGACAGGGAGATAGAGAGTACGGGTGGAAATGGAAAAGCTCATATAAGTAACAATAAAATTAAGTAGAATTTAAACAAATCGAAATTCAAAAATGCGTAGTAAAGATTTCGACATGGATTTAAACAATTTTCGCACGAGATGCATAAAATTGAGATGTATATATATATTATTGAGGACGGACCTATCGCAAATTGAGAAAAAAAGGAACACAAAATCATGAGAATTTAACTACATTTTGTATGAACACAGGACAAAGGAAGCTTGGGCGATTAACACAGACTTACCCGATTCGGACCCTATCGATTTAGATTTGTGAGATGGAAACTGGCCACCGCCTTGAGCCGGAAAGCAGAACATCTTATGGAAGAACGATCGAAATTAGGGGAAGGGGTGTTCGGATTTACGAGTTGATAGGAAATAGAATTAAGCATCAAGAGAAATTCAGATACGTCTTTTGGGACCTGAGAGGGATATAAAAGATGGAACACATCAGTCAGGAGGGAGTCGCGCCGGGAATTCGAAAAGTTGTTACGTGGCAGTACTACGTCTTTGGTAGGATTAACAGTGAAAAATCTTTAAGTGTTAAATTTTAAATAAGCCCTGGACTTAGGAAAATTTTGTGGAAAATACAAGTGCTAGAGTCAGTGAAATTTAATTTGGTTAAACAGTGAAAATAAATATAATTTAAACTCAGTGCTTAAAAGTGTTAAGTGAAGTGCAGAAAGTGATTACGGAATTAAGAATTTAACTAAAATTTAAAAATAATTATTTCATTCAAAGTGAAAACATTCAAATTAAATTTAAGAGTTTGTTATCGTTAAATTAAAGTGGATGTGCTCGTGAATTGATGTTTAAAAAATAGATTATAATTTTGTTTAAAATTATTAATAGTAAATACTTCATCTTAGGTTAAAAGAAACACAAAAACAAAAAAAAGGATTCGATAATAATAAACGTTTAAACCTTTGTTCTAAAATTAACAGTTAGAAAAAAAATTAATTTATTAAGAGTCGAGTTTAATTAAAAGTTTGCACAATTCGGAATAAATTTTCTTATCAATTTATATAAAATGAAATTTAGAATTAATAAATTGTTCAATTAAAATCCATCGTGCGTATAGCGACAGTGTTAAAAGTGTTTGTCGTTTTAACCGGAATTTTAATCATCAGTCTATCATTTCGAAAAGGAATTTGAAACAGCTATCATTCAAAAGCCTAAACTAGAAAAGTGTTATTAAATCAACGGGTTTTCTGAATTAGGATTTCGTTCGGAAGAAAAATTAAATATCAACTAATTTATACGATTCAAGCGAGAATAAAATATTAAATAGGAATAAATAGTCGAAAAGATTTATTTTGAAATTAGTTGAAAAATACAATTAATTAGGTAGGATTTCTTCATCAAGGTTGTTGTGTACACCCGACCGGAAATACCTTGACGGGGGGTAAGTTTTCTTTTTATAAATAATTTTCAGGACCTAGGAGTGAGGAGATACAGCTGATTATGGTATATCAATTAAATTATTAAAAACAACAAAACAAAGCATTACACATTAATATATGTATATTATGTATTTATTTATATAAAATAAAGTAATATATTGTATATAAAGAATAAATATATGAGTAATGTATTTATATATATGTATTTTACTTATTAATCGAAGCATCGAAATGGTAGCGATTTTTAATACCTACCCGAGGACATATCTATATTATTGAAAAAGAAAATATGTATTTATTAATATTCCAGACTATGTAGAATCATATATTTTATATTTATTTATTAATATATGTACTCTTTTTTTAACATATTTTGACAATCGAGATATGTGTACTTATATATATATATATATATATTTATATTTAATTTTCACCTAACTTCTAGTAAATTTACTAAATTCGGAAAATGAAAAATAGTTTAACTGCAAAAGGAATTAAAAATATTTAAATTAATTATGCACAATAAAAGGTAACATAACTGAATTATAGGGAGAGGTAGAAATATTCCTTAAATAAACAATCTCGCATCTAGGTTAGTGTGTCAAAGAAGGTGTTTATATTATTCGATTTGTTTACAAATAGAGACACCAAAGATCTGGGTCAACCGCATGGTTTGAAAACGACCTTGGCCGTAACTAGATAATTTATCAGGGTTATAAGGATAACCATCAGGATGTCATTGTGCAATGTGCAGCGATATGGGTCATTTACAAATACCTATCATTCACAATCTACAATTGAAAAATCATGGGTTAGCAAGATTTATATCGAATATTACATGAAACATTTGAATACCATTGATTAGATGGTCGCATAGATTTTATTAGTTACCTGAAACAGCTAGAAGCTGCGTGCTTACAATTACCTACCATTCACAATCTACAATTGAAAAATCACGGGTTAGTAAGATTTATATAGAAATATTATACGAAACATTTGAACATTATTGATGGAGTGTTCGCATAGATCCCATCAGTTGCCAGAGACAGTTGAGAGTCGTGTACCCTCTTATGTGGCAATCAATTACTTGAAACAATTGAGAAATCACGGGATAGGATGAACAAAAATTAATGTTGAACCCTGGAGGTAAAATTTAAAACAAATACAGTTCATCAAACAGGAGGCAGTGGTCGCTCCTACAACAAGACCATTGACCAAACCAAATAGAGATGACGATTCTCTTAAATAAAAACGTCAAAACCAAACAAAAAGCCTGGAGTTCGATAGCTCTCCAAAACAAACTATCAAATAATTTCTTATTCTACTAGTATTTATTAGTATAACCTTATTCTTACGTATATATTCGGTTACCAATCCTAGAGTTTCGCAGAACTCTTCGTGCGAGATCCGAGCTCGGAATGCGAGGTAGATAGCCTCGTATTGCGAGTTATAAACCTTTCCCAAACTGTATGTATACATATATTTATTCGTATGTACTGTTTACTGGAGAATGCGGACCTGCATACAGCTTGCATTTAGGTCGGTAGACCACTCTCGCATTCTCTTTTAAACGTGGAATGAGGATTCACGACCCGTAAGTCCACACCAACCGTGAGTATATGATTATATATAGGACGAAACCGGTTCGCCCTAAGTAAATAGTAGACCTTGGAGGAGATGGAATTTGGAGGTATCGGGACCCGAGGGGAAACTTGAAGGCAGTACATGATGACGTGGAAGGTTCTTTGGGACGCGATAACTTAGGTATCAATCAAAGGACCGTGTCAAAGGATTGTGCAAATTTCTTGTTGACTCACGATCATCTCGTTTACTTGCAGGAGGATTTGGAGCCAAATTTTTGCTAGCAAAGGGTTATTCTGAGTTCGTCAAATATACAATTAACTAATAACATTAACCTACTAAATCAATTTTACATGTACCTTATAGCAGCAGAATCAAGAAGGAGTGGCGCCAACCAGACACAATAATTAATCATTGCCAAATTTACTAACAATTAACCATTTGAGTTATATTTAATTACCTGTCCAAATAAACATGTATAATATCTTTTATCAGCGTTTAACTACAACTTTGTTAGGGTGCAGGGAATCAGAATAGTTACAATAGGAAAGTTAGCTCATCCAGAGAATTCATTTAAGTCTAGGTTTGCAATGGAAAGACCAATTAAAATTGTAAAACTCAACACCTCGATCAGAACCGAGAGGGTTACCACAAAATGAAAGTAATTAAAATCCTATATCATAAATCAAAAAAATTACACAACGTTTGATGGAATTTAATTACAATATAAATACGGGTATATTTGCGTTCAAGATCGTAAATAACGTATTAATTAGTTAAGTACATATGTCTATAAAGATATATAGTACAAGAGAGCTTTAAGTAGCTTTCTGTAGATATCAAAGAAAAGGGTCCAATTTTCATGGAGGCTTATGTGTTGTAGGGGAGGAATTTTCCATCCCTGCGAACACATATGCAAAGCCTTAGAAAAAAAAAAGAAGTATCGATCATAGCCAAGAAAGAAGAAAATTTTATATTGTTTTAAACAAGTAAAAGAAAATGGTGAAAAGGCGAAAACATTACAACTTTGAAAATTTCCCGACTTGAATTCGATTAAGTTCCGAAGCAAAAGAAATACGCCGAAGGAACGGAGCCGATTCCTCCGCTAAACGTATGAATAATGAAGATGGCTAAACTTTAAAAGCAATCACGCCTGCCGCAGGAGGTGAACGGAATTGATAATTACGCATTCTGGGAGGAGATTGGAATCGTAACTTCAGACGAATTTAATTAATAGATTATCTCAGAGTTCCAAAGCCGTCTTAAATGAACATTAACAGGTTTTCTTTTGACGGCATGACGTCATGGAGATTTTATATAGGTTAAGTGAGATGCCAACTTCTACAACGTGAACAGGTCTCCTTTCAGGACGTGTTAAATAAACGTGATTTTATAGGTTACAGGATGATGGAAAACCTTGTTTTGACGGCGTTTCTGAGGTTTCCTTAGTAAGTGCAATGAGTTACCAACTTGTAGAACCACGCGAACTGATCATCTTTCGGGGCTTTTCAGAGAGATGTCAACATATGGGTTTTAGGATAGTGGAAAGTTTATATGGCGTGTGAAAGGTTTTCTATAGTTGGTACGGTGAGATGCCAAATTTTGTGAAGCCCACAAACAAATCCCAAAGTCAACATAAACATTAAAAAAATATAAAAAACAACGTGTGTTCTTTTATAAACATGTTTTTTTACCGATTATCGTTTTTAACGTGTAAATTTAGCACGTGGAATTTCTTTCTGACACTGGTAAATAATAACCTCATGCTGGAAAGGAAATATGATAGTGTAAATGTGATGGTGAGGATATTTTTCATCATGAGTAGACATAATTTTTTGCGGTGAAGCGGATTTCATCAGGGATGTATTATAATAAAATTTATTTTTTTGGACACACAAAATTACAATAGCGTGAAGTAGTAAGAAGAAAACGTAACTATTCCGAGGGGAATAGTGTTACCTAATGCAATACAACTGTGTTCAATTTCATACCATTTCACGTGAGCATGGGCTATTGGTAATGATATGATGGGGCG
The DNA here is from genome assembly GCA_026573805.1 of Hesperophylax magnus. Taxonomy (NCBI): domain Eukaryota; kingdom Metazoa; phylum Arthropoda; class Insecta; order Trichoptera; family Limnephilidae; genus Hesperophylax; species Hesperophylax magnus. Next base: position 2,122,545 of record JAIUSX010000053.1, read on the forward strand.
GTTGGATCGTTTCGTCAAATGATTTCACATGCGCAAACCAGCCTCGTCGTACATTCTAATCTGATGCCGGATGAAAGCTTCCTAAATAAAAGAATACAAATAAACCACGATGTCAATTAGGCTTGATTTGAAGCATTCCCGTAATTAACACTGCTCAATGATATCTATTGTAACGTGAAATCATAAATATTTAGTAGGTATAAAGATTTTTTTTTGGTAGGTGTTTTTTAAAATTTTATTATATCTTTTAAAAAGGGTTTTTAGTTTTTGGTTACGTTCAGAAATATTCCATTTATTTGGATTTTATTGAGAAGCGAAAATATACACAAATTCTTCGACTTTCTGGCAAGCTATTTTAAGAAATAGGTATAAAGGTCAGTATGTCAGAGGCCTGAAGGGCTATAATACTTTTTACATTACGATTTACGTTCTAAAAATGATTGATCTCAAAAGACCACGGAGAGTCCTGTCAGTGACAGTTGTTTTTTTTACGAACTTATTTTATATCAGTCTTCTTAATACTAATAACTCTGTGATTTCAATGTAGTTTTATAACATTGCCGGTACCAAAGATGATTGATCTCAAATGGCTGTGGAGAGTCTAGTCGGAAACAGTTATGTTTTTAATATGTTTTACGATATATTTTTTTATCAAAATCACCTTAAAATACTTATTATATGTTAACCTTTTCAACATCTTTTTATAAAATTGCGAAGACATTACATTTGTTAAATAATATATTATAAACTATGATAACTGATATGTTGCCATCGTTTCAATTATATTACCGCTAATAAAAATTCCGCTAGACTCCACGGGATTTTTAAATTCTAGCTCGCAATCCATCGAGATTTGAAACTTTAAATACAGTAGATTACATATCTGCCTTGATGACACTGTAACGCTGTTCGAAACGTTGGCTAAAGAAGAAGGTAGCGCAACACGGCATAATACCCTAAAATTAAATCACAATAATACTTTTGGATATGAAATTACCAAAGCATCATGATGTATTATCTAAATAAAAGTTAATTTTCCAACATCGGGTTTTGAATATATATAAAAATATACTTTTTATATAATATGTTTTATCAAGCATGAATTTTCCCAAATCAAAATTAAAATAGATCTCTCGAGGTGCGGTTATGATACATACATTATTTATATATAATCTTTGTATTATATTATACCATATATGGTATAATATAATACAAAGAAAAACATGGAAGCATGTTATATATCGATTAGTTTACGTTTTTTAACACATACATTTATTTTGGGCTATTAGGTTACCCTCGTAATTTTCTCTCTTTATAATATTATTTCCGAATTCCTCACACGTGTAAATCGCCGTATTTAATTATAATTACAACCCTTAGGTGATCCATAATATAAACGTCAAATTGCTACTGCTGGGAAATTACGGAAAATACCCATTTTCAAATGAATTTGCTCTTTTATTATGTTCCTACATTTTACACACGAATACACTTAATATACATATAATATAGACAATGGAGATTATTAAATTTATATAAGTGTGTGTTTGGGAGTATACTAGCGAACTTTTCGGGTAATGTTGTTTCTAGAACGCAGAAAAACACAAAATTAATGAAGCCAGGACGAAATTACAAGGCGTGAATTTTACATACCAATACAACTGCCAAATTTACACACGGACGAAATTGCACGAGTAGGAATTTAAGTCTCATTGAATTACACAGACAAGGCTTATATGCATAGCACAAAGGATAATAAATTATTATTAGCAATAATTATTCGCCTCTAATATCAATACAAATTGAAAATATCTGCCGAGTAAAAATAAATGCCGCCGACGGGAATTAAACCCGCGCCTTCTGATGTCCGGTCAGACGCTCTGGACCACTGAGCCACGTCGGCTTATTTCCAACACGTGTTCAATGAAGTTCCAAAGCAAAAGCAATCAATATTTTCATTCATTTATCCTTTTTCTTTTAATGTTTCATATATTATCTGAAATTAAAGGTTTGTTAGAATTCATCGGTGTATCTGTGGTTTTTCCTAAAAGTTTACAGTCGGTCAGCAACCTCAGTAACTTTGCTGTATATAGTTATATTTTAACCTTTCACTATTTATATTATAATATGTATTATTAATAGATAGGTTTTTCACTTTTCTCATGTCGTGACCCCCTCTATTCACAGGAAATTCATACAATTTAATATTATTTGAGTAGGATAAACGTGGCTATGATTGCGCGCAACTGGTGATTTTCCTGTTCTCTCTAAAGTTTGTAAATATTTCACTGAAATCTATTATTGAATGCGAATCGACAAATCGGCATATCGGCAGAAATAACCACGTTGTTGAAAAATGATCAGATTTTGTGAAGCGCGTCGAAGTTTTTTCAGTTTTGCACATATTCCTGTATAATCAAAACGTTTTATTTTGTTGTTGTTGTTGTTGTAAATATGAAAATCCCATTTTTGGTTGTTTTGCCAACAATTTTTTAAGAATCTTTAAAATGGTCAATCGTTGTCAATCACTATGAACAATTGGGCTTCACAGAACATTAAGCTTTATAAAAAACATTAAGTTTTGGTGTAATATTAGCAATCAACGGAAAAATCTGGTGGCAGTTTTGTTTTTAATACAGTGAGTAGAACCGAACCTACACCCATTCAAAGTGAAAATTTCCTTAAACGGCCAACAATTACCTATCTTACTCCTACCCACCAAAAAAATGTAACTTTCCATTCTAGGAAGTTTTTCAGCTGGGACGTTATACTCTAATTTTCATTTTACTTTAGCTCCACACAGGAAGCCCCGAGGAAAATTATTCCCCTCAGGGCCTATATCATCTTTAGGGATGCTGTATGGAGGGCATTTTTATGAAAGGGGAGGAGGGGGAAGTTCTGGAAAGGAAAAAGGTATGACGGTTGGGTGGGAATCTGGGGATCAGTGTGTCCACGAGGAGTGAGCCGTGCTTGTGAGGTCAAAAGGTCTCCCTCAACCAGTCTCTTCTGATCTGGCCTGCCACGCAGTAAGTAGACGGACGCATTTATCGACAAAACCCGGACAAACTTTACCCCATTAACCCGAGCACCCCTGCCATCAAACGTTCCGAACCACTTGGTGTGACCTATCACAGAGGTGTAGGTTATCCAATAAATGGTTCCCAGGGCGGCGGTACCCGTATTCATCTCCTAAATTGACAGAGCATTAGTAATTAATGAGTAAAAGAACAAATAATATATTTTACACCCCCCAAACCAATACTAAATTAATGCAAACACATAGCAGTTTCATTGGTCCTCGTACATTTAACCTTTTACCACTACAAACTCAAATGATAAATAAAATATCTAAAAGAGGTAAAATTATGGCTGAATGACGCAGATATTGAAACGTTTTTTTTATAAATTTATCTATGCTTCTACAACTTACTTGCTGTAACTTTCCAAACTGTATTACATTATGTGTTCTCTTTACTTTTTATAAAAACTAAAAAAAAATTTTTTCACTTATTCTACTTATGTATTTTATACTTTAGGTACTTGGAAATATAGTAATCGTTTTTATACCACCCACACTCAGGCAGTGCCTTAGTGGGTTTCATTTCTTGCTTATACTATCTGTTATTATATATTATGTTATTATTTGGTATTACGTATTAAATGTGTAAAGAAATGAGAATAAATTAAGTAAAAAAAATATATATGTATATATATATATATATATATATATATATATATATATATATATATATAAAGAAAATTAACTTTATGCTTTTCAAAATGTCGATCCTCAATACATTACCGAACTCTTCAAGTAACCTAGGTATCTTTTAATACTTACCGTATATAACAACTTAATCGTTTCCGAAATATGTTATCTAGAAGTCAAAGTTACTATTATTTGTTAAGATCTAAAAATAATTTGACAGCTCACAAATAATGTTTTGCTATCCCTTCAGACACACATTACAAATTTTTTCTCAATAGGCCTTTTTAATACTAATATTTTTTGATCTTCCTTCAGACTCCACTTCCACATCAATCTAAGGCAAGTTCGCTTGGCTGAAAACGCCTCGGTGACATCGTTTCGCTCGCCCAAATGAATCAAAAGAAATAATATTTGTGTCACATAAAATGATATCGGAGGGGATGATTTGGGAACAATTTCTCCGTATTCTCTTAACCTTTCCTAGGAAAGAGGCGAGACGTGAAATATCGAGCGGAAGAAGCGTTCCGTTGATTCGATTCGCGCCAATTTAATAAATCCCCATCGGGTTAGAGGTAATACACCCAGTCATTGACGAAATCAATTTCAATTCTACTTTTATTAATGGAATCTCTCACGAAGAGAACGAATAAACTAGGAAAAAGTATATATTTTATCCTGTCTATCTTGTTGCTTTGTCGCTCGTCATTTTTTTGTAAAGTGTGTTACACTTTTGCTGCCAATATATGTAGTTAAAACGTAATTTAAAGGTTGCGTGAATCATTATTATTTTAAGACACTTCTAAAACAATTTTTAGTTACGAGTTGGCACTCCGGTACGTGCTTTAGCTCTAAACCTCATTACTGGAGGTTCAATATTTGAAAAAAATTAGGAAAAATATTTGAAAGTCATATTTTTTACAAGCAAATAACTTTAAAAAATGGTTACACGGGGTGTCATATTGAGTTTAGTTCTGTAAGCGCGTTATATTGGTTATTATGATTTGACAGCTCGTAACGCTCAAGTGAACTCTGCGGAGTAAAATTGTACTATCCAACACGGCTACCATCTTGACCGGAACCGAAACACATAAAAAAATGCACATATATACGAAATACAAAACGCTTGAGTTAAAACAGGCGACGCCTAGGAAAATAAAACCAGTGTCGTTGATTGAGATTAATACACTAATCACATTTTTTAAATTAATTATATATTCGTTAATTCCACAAAGAAGACACTGATAAACAGAATAACCTATATCATATGTTGTGATGCTGGGAGATGGGTCTTTTTCAGGAGTGGAAAAAGTGAACCTGCATTTTGATGAAACCCAATATGTAGGCAGGTGAAACATAAAGGACGATAGGTTATTCCATATAGCCGTGCTGTTGAGCACAAGGATCGTATCGTGAAAACGTTCCGCTCTCATGTGTAAAATGTCAATCCTGTACCACTGTCAGACGCCGAAGCCGCGAAGGGATCAATAATTGAATAATGCCAGTTTTTCAGAACATCTTTAAATAAAATTTATGTAGAACAAACACAGCACTCTTCCCTATCTTATGTGCATCAAAAGATTGAGAACCAATTAAGTATTTGTTTTAATTACTTTTCTTTGACGGCCTTCTATAATATTCAATGAAACAAGTTTAAAATAGGTGCTTAATATTCCATTCAATTCAGCGTCCTCCTTAACGCTAAACAATCAAAATTCCAACTTATGTTGGTACGTATTGGCAACTATTTGAGCTGCCGTCTCTCATAATATCTCGAAGAAAGTCTTTGTTAAGTCTTCAAACCAAACTTTGAAAATCTGTTTTGAAAAGTCAATCAAAGTTTCCGAACACAACCCCATGTCCAAAATCTTTACGAAGCAAACTGCTGGGAAATAGGAATTTTCTCACTTTATCGAGAAACCTTGGACTTTTCGTACTTGTCCCAAAAACCAGGCTTTACGTATTTTATTCCGAATCACGTACAGATGAGGATTGATTTCTGGGTCCGGCCACAAACAAACTCTCAAGTCACCAGTTCGCCCTTTCTCTTTACTAAAAATACATATTCAGCAGTGAGCAAAGTGTTATTAAGGAAATATATCATATTGATCGATGTAAGCACGGTTAATAAGATTATCCTGATAAACGCGACTGTATCACAAATAGCATGACGTATCGTTTTGTGAACGTGGTTTTCAGCTTCTCAAAAACATTGTATAATCAACGGGTTTTTTCATACTTAAACTCAATTACATACCTACACGCTAAACTGCGCATAGATGAACGAAAAAAAAACATGTTGAGGTATTAAATTATTTTTGGGGTGTTGTGCCGTGTTGCGGTTCCTTATTATTTAGCCCACCACCTCATATTGGTTTCGTCTGGCAGACGTTTGTAACAGGTTTTTAAATAGGCACATAATAGGACAAAGATTTGGTGCACGCTTACATGAGATGTCCCGGGAATGCAGGAGTTGCTAGGCCAGCGAGGTGTTACTTCCAGACATTGCAGATTGGAAACAAAGGTAGTAATCGTCTACACGCGCAAAACTTGCGCGTGCTAGGCTGAGGCGATGATGAGGGGCCCGAGCCGAGCGCTCAGCGTTCAAGGCTGAGGGTGGGATCGAAGTGAAGATGGCTGACGGTCTTAAAACCGTTGGGCTTTTGCGTTGGTGCGCAGTATGCATGCGCGCTGTTCTGCGTCGCCTATTTCTGCGTTGAATTTAGTTTTTTCTGCGTAAAATGTGTTTGAGAGATCTGTTACGAAACACAAGAGCTTTTCATCCAGAATATTAATCATGAAATGAACTTCCTGAATGTTAACATTCAACCCCGTAAGATATTTTATGTCAGGAACAGAATATTTAATATTTACTCACCAAGAAATAGCAACACTGACGTGCATTTCATTGGTCAAGAGTTTCGGAGAGAGGACATAGGAGATGTTCAGTAATGCTATGAAGGGCCTTCAACAGCTCTTTTTGGGTTTTAAACGTCATAAGGGTCGGTCGGTGTCCGGACACTCTGTGTCTTTGAATTTTAAACACAAATCATGATAATTTAACTTTACTGTACATGGAACTTGTATACCGTACACCACTGTACGGCATACAAGTTCCATATAGCTACTGTGCTACCTTAGCTACCAGCTGAGTAAACCACCGTAACAATAATAATTGACTCCAGTATTCAGTGTAATTCGCCGGACTTGAAACATGAATTCTAACTTTGATTTATTTGTACAAAATTGCTGCAAAATAATGTACCTACTAATGTAATCACGCACATATAGATTTCCATTGTAAAAATAATTATTTCTTATTTGCTTACTCTATAGTACTATGTTTGATTTTATATATTTTATAACTACATACTTTTTATATTCTTTTTTATGTATCTATTTTACTTTAGGGAAATCAACAATTTACAATGTGGTTCATTAATACATGTGTAATTTACCTAACTGAGAAACCAATTACAGATTTCCTCAATATACTATTGTATTATGTATCTAAAAATGTAAACACTTTACTTACAACAACTAAAAAATGGTATGCTATTATAACAAACGTTATTTATGTTCTATACTTTCATACTATTTTTATATTCTACTGTAATCTTCCATACTTCCATATATTACTATATAGTCATTTACATTATTTTGCATTTACATTTATATGCTAGTTTATATTCTCTCACATTCTTTATGTTAATGTTTAGAAAATCGACTACCATAACACCGGCATGTGCCTAGAATGGTGGTCTAAAAATCCTCAATGCATGTAACAAACAATTCAATGAATAAAGAAACTTAAAAAAATTTTTTTTCGAAAAGTATACCTTAAAATAGAATCAAAGTTACACAAGAAGAAATCAATCCAATTGTTTACGGCGTCCCTTTTCCTGGCTGTGGTAAAACAATGAGAAGGGTAAAGTTCCTAAATTTAATTGTTTTAACAAATTTTGGTTTATTCAAAAATCTGCTTTAACTGAAAGAAAAAACCGATTTCAAATCTGTAAATTAACTTCCAAGTTCATCCACAAAGACATTAAAGCTTTTTCTAGAAGCTCAGAGTAATTCGCTACAGTATATAGGACCTATAGGTCTCCGAAGGGAGCATTTTTATAGAAAAAGAGATCGTTTTATTTATAAAAATCCCTGTTTTTTATGTATCTCCATTTCTCATCTCCTGAGGAGCGGTGTTTTTCCAAGTCGGCAATAAACAAACTGAAAACACGATTAATAAATCCTGACTGACCTAGAAATGGGTAATGTTAGTATTTGATTATCAGTTCATGATTACAAAGTGCAAAACGGTTCGAGACTATTTTTGTACATAAAACTTCCTGTATGTAACATAATCGCAACGACAATGCGACTGTCCGTCGTTAGAAAAAGTCAACCACATAAGGTATCTAAGCATAGAAATCGATAAAAATCTTAAATGGATAAAACATATAAACTGTACATTGGAGGAGAACCCACCACTTTCCCAACGGCGTTATAAGGAAACACGTGGTTTCCTCCTTCACCGCACACGTCGAGACTCTAATTTGTTTTATGTAACAAAGCTACATTTTAACGACTCTAGACCCTCCAGTGTCTCTCATACGGAGTTAGCAAGCATTATGCAAGTACTTACAAAGTTAATTTATTGTTTTTGTGTTTATTTCGTAGAACTCGATTCAATTTCTTTTATAAATTTAATTAAAATCAAATTTAAAAATATAATTATTAAGTTCTGCAAGTATTTTTTGGTTTTTGTTTTTATTACAGCTGTTTTGGATTTCAAGGCCATTTTCAAACTGTGGTTTTAACCACGTTTAGACGACTTATTTATATGATTCTATTATACAATCTTCCTATTTAAAATGATGTATTACCATTTAAACCGATTTACTGATAAAATAATTGTTACAATAGATATCATATTGTGTGGGGATATTTTGACGTCATTCCTCACATTAATTAATTTGAATAAGTCGTCTAAACGTGGTTAAAACCACAGTCTGAAAGTGGCCTTGAAAGCCAAAACAGTTGAAACCATAACAAAAACCAAAAATACTTGCAGAACTTAATAATTATATTATTAATTTTGATACAATTAATTTTAAAAAAAAACTTACATAGTTAGTTTAATATTAATTTTACAGACACCGCTATCTTAAACTAGAAGAGTAACAAGATTAAATGTAAAACACAAAAAAAGAGATCTAAAATCAAATATTTAAGTATACAAGGTTATTTGCATCATCGCGTAAACAAGACAGTTAAACCTCTTTCGCCGGGTAGTCCTATTGAGAATGAACTCGGCAGTCAGCCAGACCGCAATCGAGACCCGGTTTCCACGCCCCCTAGCCAGCTTCCCGATTGGCCCTCGATGAACTATAGTGGGAAAGAGGGGAAAGATGAGCGAGGACCCCGAGGAAAGAGTGAGCATCGGTTCACCAGAGGCAGGGTGGAAGAGCACCGAATCCGCGTGGTCTATCCTCAGGCCAGTTCATGCCTATCAGTTCAGGCGGATTGTGGGATAGCTTCTTCCGGGGATTCATCACCTGGGTTAATGCAGGTACGGGTCTATTCCACCCCCTAGATGGGGTGATGAACGATACAGAACATTTTGGAGTAAAATTCCTGCCCAACTAAAGGAAAACAAAGTAAATTAAGCCTTGATCTATCTAGAATCGGTTGTCATAAGCTCTCGAACTAAATACAAAATAAATAATAGCGTAACAAAAATAAGGCAGTCCAGGTTGTGCAATTCATTAGTTGTTCATCGACAGACTGGAGAGTGTAAGACCTTTAAAAAACAAAAAAAATATAACATATTAATTCAGCATCGCATTGCAGATAGTGATTGTAATGTGATTATATAATGATAAGCTAGAAAAACAATAGAAAAAGAAAGAATAGACTGTATTAAGTTGTATAACAGTGATTCAAGTAGAAAGTGCGTAGCAATGCGGAAAAAGTGTGAGAAATCAGGAATAACCATTAATAGCAAGCAAAAGTAATAATTTTTAACAATTCAAAGCATAAACATTAAGTAAACGAGTAATAGAAGAGATTTCGGGAAGACAGGAGCAATACGCGCAACTCCTGAAAGAAAGATGAGTTTAGTCTAAAACGGGGATTCTGAGCACAGGCCATCTCTTTACCAGGGACTTTTCTAGGCACTTGATGTTTTCCTTATTCGATACAAGTTCAGCATTCCACGCTGGTCTTTTTATTTCACGCAAACCATTATATATTTCCTGTCTTACATCCTTCATTACCTCACAGCGCCTATATATAAAAAGTAAAACTAACAAATTAACTTTTTTTTTTAAATCAGAAATGTTCTTGATAAAGAGAACTCATTGGAATTTACATGGCCATATTTCAATCATTATTAGAAAATTGAATAAATGGATGGGGAAGTGCAAATAAAGCCACTTAAAATTCCCTAATTATAACGCAAAAAGACATCTTGAAAATACTATACAAAGTACCTATCAGAACTTGCGCTGACCTTTTTTTTAAATAATCTAATCATCGTGTCAGTTAAGCAACTCTACGCTAAAACCAATCTTATTTACACTAATAAAAATAATACACTTGATCTACTAACGAACATACCTAAGAAAATCACTAGATCCTTCAATCAAAAATACATCCAACAAGCAAAAACGAAGACAACATTTGAACAGAGAAATTTAATTTACTACGATATATAACTTACAACAAATAACCGCTCTCGTACAAAAAACTAACCAATGACAATATATTCAAAGCATTCATAAAAAATGAATCTGAGGAAACGGAAACACGAAATTGATAGAATATTGCAACCAAATACAGACTGTCAGTCAAGTCAAGTCAAGTCAGACATAAGTGATATAAGTATCATTAAAGTAATCTACATTAGCTTAAAATTAATATTGTAAACTATTATGTCTTAAGAAATACAAAAAAATGTAGCACACATTCTAACTAGTGAAATAGATTATATTAATAAAATAAAATAAAACATGGAAACTGTCTTCCTCAGCACGGGAAATCCCAGTGGGGAAACATTATAAAATAAAATTATGTCAATACAAATCATACTAAATAAATAATAATAAATCTAGATATCGGAATAAAAAGTTCGCCCCTATAATTAAGAAATGTATTTGGATGTGATATTAATTAATTGATCGTCTTATGCAGACAACCATAAACCATTTCATCCGCTTTTTACGTATATCGCCACACTAGTCGATGATAAATGCTCGTTATGTATTTACACAGAGAATCTGTAGGTTTACACCTTGTTTTATGTATTCGGAAGAATGTAGATGATCCTTTATCGCCGGTACGATTTTCCGATTGGGCGGTCAAGCGGGGGATATTTGGGGATGTTTTAAAAGCCACAGCACGCCCCCTGTTCTGTGAAGTAAGTCCGGCGTCCGGAACAAACCCCTTTCAGAAAAAGGTTTCGCATTGATTGGTGATTCAAATTTGTGTAGTAAAACGGTGAACGTTAAATTAACGTCCTTTGATATTTGAAAAGGGTATTTACTTTACAGGTAACCTAATAATAGGTTTTACATAGACCCGTTATTACGCAGGCATAATAATTGGAGCACGTCGCTAATAGTGCCACGGTTTTCGTCTACCTTGGTGACTGTTCACAAGCTTTAGAATTATTAACATTTAATTATTAATTCTTATTTGACTTACAGCGTTGTGCGGGAATCGAACCTGTAAACTCAAACTCAAATTCAATCGCGTAGGGCGTAGGCCAACAGTTGGCGGTATTGGGAAGCACTTCAGCGTCTCTTGCAAATACCAATTTCACGAATAGATCGGCAATCTGATAACACTAAAGTGGCAAACGTGTATAAAAAGTAGAGAAGCTCAGTAGGTTGAGTATTTTAATTCAATTTGTTGATGCTTTGTTGTTTTCCTTGAATCAAAAAGATATGATAGTTAAACGTTGAAACCCAATCCTTTTCTAAAGGTGAGGTGGTTGTCAACAACGTCTATGATTTTCAATATTAAATTTATTTTCAAGGCTTCAAGCGATGTTTTCCTTACACATTTATGGATTTAATAATAATATCCATTACAGAATCATTTAACTAATGAGGATGGAAGATATAAGATCAGGTTTGTAGATTAGTGAATCATTGCCAACACTAATTGGGGAGAAGTTTCATTCGTAGTTGAAATATGTAAATACAGAGAATTTCGATATACCTACTGTTGTTATTAGTAGTTTACTAGCGCAAAATCACGGTATACTATGATTGTAGGATTTGTGAAATTAAAGTATTTATAAAAAATATATTTGCCTCATGATCATTGACTCTATGAAAAATGTATTACATCTGTCCAATGGCATAGTAAACGAACAAAAACGTAACACTGCTTATGAACATGATAGCCATTCATAAAATATGTATGTACGAATTATATTATTATATGAACGGCCCGCTAAAGTGTGTCCACTAGACCTAGTTCACTGACACACGCGCATTGTGTCCGTAACGTATCTTCACTCTATTAATTCATATAAGCATCTGTCAAACATTCAAAGAAAATATTCATGCAAATCGAATAAAGAATTATTTATTCATAAAATCATTTTGGTACTTACTTTATCGCTCGTCTCATATAATTTATGTACTTATTAACAGTTCTAAGTTTGAAAATTAAAATTTTATTAAACTTTAATAATTTTGCACATTACGGAACATCATTACGTCACCCATTGTCAGCTGAAATTAGTATATTTAATAATTTTACATCCTTGAAAAGAATTCGTTATGTGCTGTTATTTTAATGCAAATGATCACGAAAATACATCAATAGAACTTTCACAGAACTTGAAAATGATTTTTTAAATATGATGAATTGTTCAAATTCTATGAAACAAATCGTCCTTAATCTATTTCATTTAGAGATCACGACGAACGTGTGAATGTAATTCCACGAATAATTAAAAGAGATTGTGAAGAGTATATTTGCGACATACATTCTCTCAGTTTCACCCTGGTGAAAGATTCCCATTCAGAATCGAAACGTTGCTTGAAATGATTGTAGTCTTGTTTAGTGACCGGACCTGACTGGCCAGGTAGTTCCGATCCATTCTCATGCCCAACTTCATCCCTTCCCACTTACGTCAGCTTCACAACATACCCCAATCATTTTTGAAAATTCCATAGTCCCATTGGCTTTTGTGTGGCATTCATAATTTTAGAAACAAACTTAAATAATGTTGGTATTTTGCAGGTTCTTCGGGAAACCACATTTACGGCAGTTCTTCTTCGGGGCAGACCCTGGATTTGGGTCAGCACGACATGGAGGAACCAGAAAGCCATGGCATCCCACTAGACCGAGGACCCTTCTTCGACATGACAGCGTCCAAAAACGTCACTGCCCTGGTGGGCAAAACAGCGCAACTCAACTGCAGGGTCAGAAATCTGGGTAACAGAACGGTAAGTAATTTTCTAAACTCTGTTTTGCTGATTTATTAAGAATTTCTTCAAATAATTGGTAATCCGGTTAGCAACAGGATTGTAGGCCTTTAACGAATGAATTCATTGGTTTCCTGATAAACTATTTGTCAAATATTATAGGTAGGTTAAAATATAACATTGTAGGTAGGTTAAAATGTTACATTATAGGTAGGTAATCTACAGGTTTATCTGAATCATTCGCACAATGAGTTTCAATTTGGAAACTCACTCTTTTGAATTCAAAGCAAATTTGAGTTCATTGAATCGGAGTTACTAAGGACAGACAAACAACTGAATTGAGTGCATTTGATGAGTTCATTGTTTATTTAATGCTTGAGTTTAACGGAAAACCGCTAAAGTGATGCTTAACAATTCGAAGAAACTTGGTGCGTATTTTTTCCGTATTCTCAAGAACCAATTTAATCAGTGACAGCTTAATTATACGCTCTAGGACATTCCGCTCGATATTGAAGAGGTTTCCCTCTATTTTTTCATTATTTTCAACATCCCCGGGAGAGAATTAATATATTTTTTCAGAACCTGCTTATATTTAAGTAAAGTAAAATGGTTGGCAGGTATAAATGTTTTCTGAAGTATTATGTTAACGAAAGACCGTAAACACTAAACATGTCTTACTAATTAAAGTTGAGAACACACCGGACCCACGTACACAATGCACGCAATCCATTATGATATCTTAACAACTTCATGCTTCAGAAACACACTGGGCTTCCCACGTATGAAAGTATGGAAGAAATATGTCGTTGGTGGACGACCTTCCAACGAGTTGATTTGACTTTAAAGGCTATGTTTGTTTTGCTCGTATGTTGCTCGTTTTGTTGTTAAAATGGAAGATAAGCAAATAATAGATTTAATAAGACGTTACATAGTGATTCTATCGTCGAATGGAGTCATATAAGTAAATTAGGATTTAATATTAAGAAATGCTTCATTATGTGCTACATCAAGGCAAACAAAACGATTTACTATAACTACAAAAAGTCTTATTCATCTCTTCAGCACATTGATATTTTGAGAGATTTAGGAATCGCATTTAATAAGCACCTGACAATTCACGTCCACATAGAAACGATTTGCAACGAAGCTTTAAGAATGCTAGGATTTGTGCTAAGGAACTCCAGACATTTTTGCAGCTCGGCCGCGATTCGTGTGCTATACTATAGTTTAGTACGTAGCATTTTGAAAAGTGGTTCTGTAATATGGGGACCGATGGATTTAACTTACTCTCAAATGATAGAGTAAGTACAAAGAAGTTTCTGAGATATTTATATCTTAGAGACTTTGGATATTATCCATGGTTATATCCATCAGCCTTTTTGTCCGGCATGCTGGGTATTATTAGCCTCACCGATAGAAGGAAAACTGCTTTGCCGACAACAGCATATAAACTTCTAAACGGTTACATATGTATTCCCGAAATAATAGAAAAGATTGAGTTTTATGTCCCCGACAATTACACAAGAGCGCGCAGGCACAGCACTTTTGTCGTTCCAAAATGCAAACCTAACTTAGGTAGAGTTAGTAATGCCGCTAGGAAAAATTATTCTGTTACTAAATTACCTGTCCCCTGATATAGATATTTTCCAATTAAACAGTTCAAAAACGCGATTATTACTTAATAAAATAAAATAAATGTACATTTATTATTGATTATGTATTGCATTTAAAATTAAATAAATTAATTAAATTAAATTATAAAGGAAAATCTATCGAATATCGCGATTCTACGATTAAAACAAATTGGGAGAAAACACATTGCGTACGTAGGTCCAGTGTGTCTGGGTCCCTTTAGGGTCTGAGCAGTGATGAAACAAAATGCGTAGGTTACTGTGCCGCACACCGTTTTATAATCATTAAACCTTATTTTTCCACCATAATTATAACTATAACTATTAGCCACCATAACTTAGTCGGGTTACGCCGTGCGTGCGTTTAAAAAAAATAACTTAGTTGTGATCGCGTCGCCGAGTAGGTAACTATTTTTTTATCAACGTATCCATAAAAAGGCCGGCATGTAAACCGATAGATGTTTGGACGCATCTGTATATTATGAAAACGCAAAAAGCTTTCACCTCACTTCTTGATATTTAATTTAATAGTACATTAACACATAACCTGTACATATTGCAAGTGCGCCCCGCAGTTGAATTGTGTAGCCACCACTAGTCCTGAGTTACAAAATATAAGGAAAAGCCCTTGACAATCTTTAGAATGCGGGCGTCAGGCGGGAATAATGTCCTAGTTCAAATAAAAATAGAAATATACTCCAAGGAAGTAGCGTCATTGATCCCTCTGTCAACAGTGTGCGGTCAGGAAACACACCAAAAGCGCATCCAACATTTTTACAGTCTTAAATTATTTGTCCAATCAGAACGGATCGTTACTACGACTCGCTCTTGAGTTCATCAGTTCGGATTTGGAACGATTTTTAAGCCTACTCTGTTTTCGTACCTCCTATGTTCCTAAACCTCCATACAGAATCCCCAAAGATGACATAGGCACCGATGAAAATAATTTTCCTCGGGGACTTTAGTGTAATTAATACGTCTTCTCAGTAATTTTGAACTCTTTGAGACGCCAATTCCTTTTATACTCTACTTAAAAAGACCGCCATACAGCATCCTTTTCGTGCAGAGATCTTAGCTTCTCGACTCAGGGCCGAGAGATCGCGGGTTTGAAACCCGGCGTGCACAAAGAAATGTTTACTTCCTCTCCCCACTTCCTCCAGCTTCACAACAAATCCCAAATTGGATATAATAGTACCACAGACTTCGGTCGTTGGGTACGGTCATACCTTGAATTAATGTTAAATAAAACTAACTACGAATGTTTTCGATAAAAACTAGAGAGAAACTAAAAATGCATACTAATGTTCACAGGCAAATAGACTAGGGTGGGCCGTTGATGTTTTTAACTGTATTTGAATGCGCAATTATGAGACGCCTGACGAATCCGAACATGAAAAAAGCTTTCACGGCCCATCCATTGAATGCAGGCCTCTAACTATAATATATATTTCCATTATAGAAGTGAGTAAAGAACAAATTTTAATTGAAATCTCTCTTTGAAACTAATTTAATGCCCTGAACTCTAAGCGGCCTACAAATGTTCAACTATGTAAAATTAAGACATTTATTTCTGCGAACTGTATTTTGACAAAGGATATGTTTCCATTATAACATGAAACCTATTTAAGAAGCTCATCGCTATAAAGTGCTCAACACTTTCTTGAGAATGAGGAACCGAAACATGAAATCTGATTGAAAGGATACACTGATTTTTACATTGATGTACGAAATAATATTGTAATGGACTCTAAATTAAGAAAATACATACTTTTATGATTCCAATTTTTTGTTCAAAACAAAGTTAGGATTTGCTAATTTAGTTAGTCGGGATAATTCTAATGATTCTAGTTTATGTCCTTTATTGTAGGGATGGAGAACTTTAACATCTCTGTCTTTGTCAAACGAGAGTAACTAGTTGCAACATTCGACAATTCTCCTTTATCATTCACCAATTTGTGAAGTGTTTTCTAATGCGGGCTTTGAATGCTCTACCAGTTTGTCATATTTAATGTGTTAGTTATCTTGATCAATGTCAGTTTTTTTCCTCTCATGTGTTTATTATTAATTAAGATTTTACCTAAAGAATTCACATTATAGAATGGTGTTATACATTTAACATTATCGGTTAGTCTAGATTTTACCTGAAGAATTCACACCATAGAGTGCTGTTCTGCAATTATCAATATCAGTTAGTCTAGATTTTACCTGAAGAATTCACACTATAGAATGCTGTTCTGCAATTATCATTATCGGTTAGTCTAGATTTGATCTTTACATATTTTTTTTCTACTGGGACAGTTTATAATCTTCATATTAATTTAAAAAAAAATACTAATTTTGGTCAGTAACTCCGCTTCGATGAGCTCTAGAACTATTTAATTATTGAAGACAATATTAGCGATTACTAAACGAAAATCTGAAACAGAAAAATCAGAAAAGGATACGGTCACATCTAGTCCTAGATGTGACCGTATCCTTTTCTGATTTTTCTGTTTCAGATTTTTGTTTAGAAATCGCTAATATTGTTTCAATAATTAAATATTACAATTTGAGGTTTTACTCAATAAAGTTATTCCAAAAAATAAATCTAGAACTATTGCTTTGAATTTAAGAGTCCTTTTTTTAAAATTGTGTGTTTAGGCAAGCGATACCTAATGTACCTCCCACTGATATAATATTTTTAACAGAAAATTATTTAAATGCCATTATCATAAAATTGGAACTGATTTGTCCAGAATTCAGACAATCCGTAATTTTTCACAAGTCTAATCCATTCCAATTTGATTGACGTTTTCGTAGGTTTCACTCTGCAGTAAGATCGACCATGGCATCCATCTGTTATCCGTCGCTTGAGTTATTTTGACTTGCGTATGAAGTGGAATTTATTTACTATACCGGTGAACAGGAAAATGCACTTTATGTAAACTTTCAAAATAAAATAGAGACTACTAACGCAGACTCTTATTGTAGGATTTGTGAAGCTGAAAGCATTTCTCAAAAAAATATTTGCGTTAGGATCATTACCTTTCAAAAACCAACATTGACAATTTTAAAAACGATCAGAACCTTAAAATTAAAATTAGGCATCTGTCAAAAATTTTATAAAACCAAATTCTCATTTGAAATACACAATTGTTAATTAATGAATTAAAATAAAATTATGTTCATACAATTATGTTTTTTTTTAATTATGTCGCTTGTCTGCATTGTTCCCACAATCAGGTAAACAATTGAAAATGCCAATTGTGTTCAAATCAAAAGTTCAAGAGTTCATTAAACCGAAGTTCTAGGCAGAATCACAACCGAAATGAATATTTTTCATTTATTTACATAATATACCCGTCTTAAGACATTTAAAAATAGAGCATTAAAAACTACGTAAAACTTTAAATATTATTTAATCTTTGTTAGTCATCAAAATAACAACAAAATTCTGTAATAAAAACTATAAACTTTGCCAAAGTTCTTTATTCCTTTGAACTTTTGTTTTGAAATTCTTTATGGTTAATGAAATCGTCGTATTTAAAAACGATTAATTAATTTTATCGCCTTTTAAGTTTTTGTCTGAGGCCGCACTCGGCCATTACGCGAAATTAACGACTTGGTAATTTTCATGGAAAATTAAATAACCTGTGGACCTAATACATCTAAAGGCTACAGGAAAGCCATTAACAAAGTTTCCTTCTCGGCGGAAAAAATCGTTCGGTGGATCTGTTTCAAATTATTATAATTAGTTTTCAGGTAGCTACCTGAATGTAAATACCTACAAAACAGGGTTCTCACTTTCACTTTGAAATAAAATCAAACAACAAATTATATTATTTTACAAGCAATAATTATTCGCCTGAAACACTCATCCACATTGAAAAATCTCCTGATAAAAGATACATGACGCCAACGGGACTCGAACCCGTGTCCCTTCGATTCCCGGTCGACAGCTCTGACCACTGAGCTATGGCGGCTTATCTCTTATCCGCGAAATAATTCAATATATACTAGTGTTTCATTCAACAATTACTGCTTGTTACATTTTTTCACCTGAAAACAACCAACTTTATTTTATATAAGAAAGGCATTGTAAGTGCTAACTCTCTCACTAGATGGCGTCGAGACAAATTGTCTACATTTTTAGGTGAAATACTAGAACTTGTCAAATATTAATTTTTTTTTTTTTGGTAAACTAATGTTTAAGACAAAATTTTTTATGCATAGCACAAAGGGTAACAATTATTTTACAAGCAATAATTATTCGCCGGATTAATTAACTAGGCGAATAATTATTGCTTGTAAAATAATTGTTACCCTTTGTGCTATGCATAAAAAATCTTGTCTTAAACATTAGTTTACCAAAAAAAATAATAACAAATTATATTTTTATTGGCTTTCATGACATTTAAAAAAGCTTTCCGTTCATCTATATTGATATTAAGCGGATCATTTTTGTAAAGACTAATAATAATAATTGGATAATTTATACAGCGCCATTTTAATGTGAAAAATCACCTTAAGGACGCTTTCTTGTAGTAATGATTTTTAAAATTATGAACAGCTGCATCTGCTTGAAAAAATGCCAGGTAGGTCTCCAAAGCGGAGCTTCGTGAGGAGCTAGCGAGAGAAATCAGAATTAAATCAAATACTTCTACAGTCTTACTAATAAAGACAACCGTAAAATGGGTTTTTTGTTACACATTGTATAAAGACTGAACAATTTCTATTTCGAATTATTACTAATAAATAATGTCTATAAGTGGTTGCGAAAGAACTGTCAAATTGCATTTTGGCAAACTTACGCGTGTGCTATGCGCGTCAGTTTCCTGGCAAAATGACAGTTTTGATTTGTGAGGTATGATTTAAATCATGTTTTTGTTCATAATTTCTATTTTAATGGCCAATTCATTATTATATCGTATGCATTATATTCAATATATTAACCATTACTTGTGTTATTTTTCGTCAGTTTTGATCCATTGATAGTGTCATATCGTTAATTTAGTTTCACATTATCGGAAAAAGTGAGATTATTTCGGAAAAATATTTTTTAATTTAATCGCTTGAATTTTATAACACTTCCAAATTAACGATAATATTATGTGAGAATGAATTCAAAGTATAGTTATTTTGGTTATCCTGTGAGAATTATTGTAATATTGTTTTTATTATTTTTCAATTGTATCAAATAGATTTCTCAATTTTCTTGCTAAGGAAAATTAAGTGAATAGAACATTTTTTGGATAGTAATTGTAATTTTGGATTTTATGAAATTTTTCGACTTTTATATTAAAAATGTTTCTCGTAAGCTTTTCTTCACCTTTTTTCATCTTACAATAAAAATATTGCACTCTTTACATATATATTAATATTTCAAGTACAAAAACCTATAAGATCATTTCTACTTTCTATTTTTTGAACATCGGGTGTCCGGGGGTAAAGTGCAGTAACTTCGTGGGGGGATTCTACATGATCGTAGGAGTAAAAAAGATAAATAACTTTTTCCGAAATTCCAATTTTTTATTTTTCATACAAAAAGACATACCTGCTAAAAAGCCATAGTGTAGGTGCAAACTTACCCGATAAATTCGCAAGTGTGAACGTGGCAACGTTGCATATTTGTGAGTGGCGCGTATCCATGGAAACCGCATGTGAATTGTAAACAATAACAACACAGAGTTCGCCGTATGTTTTGATATTTTACCAAATTCAAAAAGAGAACTGCACTAAAATCACGTTACACTTTTTATTATAAAAAATATTAATAACTCATTGAACACTTAACTAATTTCATCGCTTTTTACTAATAGGCCACTTGCATCATATTTTTCAATTTTTTTTCCGGTTAAGGAAAATATTTTAAGACATTCTGTATTATTATTATTTTTTTAATCGTATTTTTGAAACCCTGGGGATTTTTTGAAAATTTCAATCCGAAAAATCAGACCTTTTTTTATAAACCGGAAAGACGGGACATAATTTTATAGGTGAGAAAAAACAATGATTACATAGCCGAAAATCATTTAAAAAAAAGAACGTTTTCCACACGAATGACACAGCAGAATAACGAGGCATACCAAAAATATTACATCTCATAAATATTTTTTTCCTTGATCCATCTTATTGATCATAAATCATTTTAATGTACAACGTCTATATTAATAAATCCAATGTAATATACTTGTACTTGAAAATTATAATAATAATAAGAATATTATAAAATTTGATTTTGATAAAATCAGCACCATAACCATTATACCTCTAAAACACGTACCGACATCTAAATTGTACGGGGTTCTCTTCAAATCTGTCAAAAATTCAAACCAAATGAAAAGTTCGCAGAGAACAAACAATAAATCTAGTGAACGAATTCAAAAATTCTTAGATAAATTAAATTTTCAAAGTTGTTTACTCCGCCCGTCAAATTTTGTGACACATTTCATTCAAAGCACGATTTACTAATAGCGGGGGGTGCAGGAGGGGGTGCGGGGGACAGTTTACCAGCTGACCGACTGAATTCGGGTGCCGGGGGTAGCGGGGATTAGTTGCCGAGGGGGCGCGGGATGTAGATTTGGCAACGACGAAATTAATAATGCCGGCTAGGCACGTCGGAGAAATTTTTCGTTATTAGCTTAAAAGTACATCTAAAAGTTGGAATTTCAGAAAAAGTTATTTATCTTTTTTACTCCTACGATCACGTAGAATCACCTCCCGAAGTTACTGCACTTTACCACCGGACACCCTGTATAGAACATTTAAAATACCTTGTAAAAATTAAGAAATTCAATTTTAATTTTTTTTTATGAATCGTTTATACAACAGATAAGATATAAGATATATTTTTTTTTTTCCATGAACTATTTTATGTCAGTTTCTATATTAATAAGGTTCTCACATACGATGTCGTTTATCAATTAAATTAAAATTTCACCACGTTGTTTAGTAAGGCTGTTAGAGTTTTAAGCAATATGATTCCATTTATAAACTGAATTTGACATTTCTTGAAAAGATGGCAAGGAATCCCCGAACTATAAATAGTATAAAATTTACTTCTTAACATGTATTTACGTTCTTTTATCTGAAAATGAATTCAAACAATAAATTATTAAAATATGTTAAATCAACATGCAGAATCGACAAAGTTAAAATTATTAATTCCGATATAATTTCACTACTAGTCAAAAAATTATAATTTTTAAATTTCTTTTAAAATTTTCGTGATTGGCTTCCAAAACAATTCTTGTAAAACTTATGCCATCTCTACACTAATGGAGGTATCATAATCCCATTGGTTTGGATAGTTGAGCCTCTCACGTTGTCACAACATAAAACTGGATTTCGCCATCAAAATGGTAGAAACAACCCACTGAGAACCCTGCAGAAAAAATATCAAAGGCACCTTGAAAAGTAATTGCCTTGGTGTTTACTTTAATATTCCCTTATTTGTGAAGAGTGATCCAAATTTCCTGAAATTTCACGGAAAGGAGGCGCAAGGCATAAAGGCTATTTCAGAAGGACATCCGTTATCCACGAGAGTAAAAATAAACCTTATTTTTAAATCGTCTCTGAGTAAAATTACGCTTTTATAAGGGGATAAGGATGAAGTTTTTTTCTCACGGACAGGAAATTTTTGCGATGTTCGACTAAATCTTAGCGAAATTTCTTATATTCTTGGAAATAATGGAGTTATCATGGATAATGATGTTTGTGATATTAAAATAATAAAAATATGTTGATGTTCACAGATCGACCCTTCAAACCAAAAATTACTACTCTCGTTAAGTCAAAAGAACAAATGGGTGGGTAGCATTACGTACTATATTTACGAAATCATTTAATAATCCTCTTTATTTCCATTAGATTCACAAAAAACTTTAGTGTTGAATAGCGCAAATCCAATAATTTCGGCTGCACTTCAAAATTCCACGTCGTTAAGCGTAAATGGCGAAAGATTGTAAGTTGAACGCTTTTTTTCCAGGAAGTCAAAAGATATAATTAATGAGTTTCCGACAAGGGTGTTCTCTTCCTCCTAAGATAGGTCCACTCATCCATCTATTTAAAAAATAGTACTCTAAGTATCCCTCAAATGACACAGACCCTGAAAAAAATCTCAAGACATAAAGGTCGTGCCCTTTTTTTGCTATCAGAATTCTCGAGAACTTTTTTTTTTTTATTAAAATTAAAAAAAATTTCATGTTTTTATTGACCTTCAAAAAGCTTTTGATACAATCGATCGTGAAATACTAATTTTAAATTAAAAAAAATGGAATAACACAAACAACTCTAAATCTACTTAAAAGTTACTTAACTGGAAGAGAGCAGTATGTACAAATTGGTAAAAAAAAGTAGCAAAACTCTATCAATCAAGTACGGTGTCCCTCAAGGAAGCGTATTCGGTCCAATACTATTTCTCATTTATATTAATGACCCTATGAGTCATTCCATTGAAGGAGACATAATGAGCTTTGCAGATGACACTGTCATTATATTCTATGAGCAAAATTGGACAAACACACATAAAAAACGGAGCAAGGTCTAGCTGTACTCTAAAACTGGTTAAAAGCAAACTCCCTTACATAAAATGTGAGTAAAACTAAATATCTAACATTCTCTAAAAACAAAAGAGGTCAACCAACGAATGAGTATACACTCAAATTACATGAATGTCTAAACAAATATCCGCAATGTTCTTGCCCGCATATAGTCCAAAAAAAAACAATTAAATATCTTAGGATCGTAATTGACGACAAACTTCATTTGGATGCACACATCGAAGGAACCTCAAAAAAGCTAACAAAACTCATCTATTTCTTCAAAAAATTACGAAATATCTTGTCAACTACAGATCTAAATAGATTATATTATGCTCTATTCCACTCTCTATTGGAATATGGAATAATAGGATGGGGCTCAGCATCATCAAACCATTTTTTTTTATTTTTTTTTAATAAATTTAATTTAGATTAAATTTGATAATATTATTATTAAGTTCTGCAAGTGTTTTAGTTTTTTATTATTGTGACAGCTGTTTCGGCTTACAAGGCCATTTTCAAACTGTGGTTAGTCCACATTGAGACGACGTATTTATACTATTTCAAATGTAAAATAGTATAAATACGTCGTCTCAATGTGGACTAACCACAGTTTGAAAATGGCCTTGTAAGCCGAAACAGCTGTCACAATAATAAAAAACTAAAACACTTGCAGAACTCAATAATAATATTATCAAATTTAATCTAAATTAAATTTATTAAAAAAATTAAATGGAGTTCTACGAATTAAACACAAAAACAATAAATAAAAAAAAAATAAAAAAATCATCAAACCATCTTAAACAACTAAAGAAAACTCAAAATTGGATCATAAAGACCATATTAAAGCTCCCCGTAAGGACGCCAACTACTGATATTTTTAATCTGTTTGATGTTCCAAGTTTACAAAAAATCTATGCTTAAAATATTCTAGTTCATCACCTAAAAAATAAACCAGAGGCAAACCCCTCTCACGATCATAAAACCAGAGCCAAGCAAACAGACATACTAAATATTCCTAAATCTAATTCTACCTTTGGACAAAGATGCTCTGAATTTTTAGCAATAAAATTATATAATAAACTCAGGACTTCAATGATCTGTTTTAATTTTATTTTTATTTTTTTCATGTGCCATACAAAAATGTACCTAATTATTTACAAAAGTAACTAAATAAAAAAGTGTGTAGTTAAAAAAAAATAAAATATATATATATATATCACGTACGGAAATTTCCGGCAGAGCAAGACGTCACACGAGCATGTCATGATGTTTCTTTTGGAAATGGTTTTGTGTCACAGTGGGAACGCAACCAACAATTATAATATAATTATAATTACAATTATAACAATTATAATATTCGTGTGACCAAATGAATTTGGTCACACGAATGTTCTCTTTGTTGCTATAGTGTAAAATTAATAAAAAACGCTTTCAATGGGAACACATTGATATCTCAAACAATCTCACGGGTCTGGCTTCATTATAGAAGGCGTTCAAAAAGAAGAAGAAGATGGTTTGAAAGGGAGATATGTTAAAGAGGGCGCGCTTATAATGGCATTAGTAATAATAATTTTATTTTTTTATTCTAGGATGTATATAGATATACGCATTGATTGTGCAATAGATATGTGAATATAAGGATTTTCTTTAAAATAATGTTATGTCTGTATAAATAATATCCGAATACCTTAGTACTGATTTTGTTTGTGCTGAGGTTTATGTTGTGGTGTCTCGGACTCAAACCGATATCTGAATATGGATTTGGTTAGCTCGTTTCGGGAACATCGCTAGATGGCATTTAAGTTTCCGATTTTTACTGGAACTGCTCTCACATTTATATATAATCTGGTTAGGACCTTTGAAGTTTTTCTGGTCCATCTTCAGAATCACTATAATCACCTTTACTGTTCGCTGTACGCCATTCGCTGTTCGCTGAACGCGCGCCGTTCGCCCGTTCACTGTTCGCCGTTGGTAGTTCGCTGTACGCCGTTGGTAGTTCGCTGTTCGCGCCGCTCGCAGTGACAAATCGTTAAATTAAAAGGTGCACAAGGGAGTAACAGATCAATACCAATATAATAAATAAACAGAGAGTATCCATTTTCATGTTTATGGTGGAGATTGGGTCTTGCGTTTACGCATTACAATTCTTGATGTTCAATCATTACCTCTTGCATTTCTTCTTCTTTATTATTATTATTTTTTTTATTTTTATAGTGAATACCTCACAAGAGTCCCAACTGCTCCCGTCTGGAGCCAGTGAGACTATGGCATCCCCAATTGGGGGATGTTGTGAGGATGAAGGTAAGTGGGGAAGGGAAAGAGGAAGGTGGGGAAGTACCTGGCTATTCAGATCTAGTCACTAAACACGGCTATAGCCATTTGGAGCAACGTTTCAATTCTGAATGGTGGTCTTACACCAGGGCGATACTGGTAGTATCTTCCACTCTGGAACGTGCCGCAAATATACTATATATTATTTTAATTAATTAATTGTGAAATAATACAAATTAATCAAATAAAATTTATTTGCGCACGCCGGGTTCGAGCCCGCGACCTTCGGAATGGCAGTCCAATGCGTTACCACTGGACTATGCCGGCCGTCAAAATTAATAATTAATTAATAATAATAATAATAATAATTGGATAATTTGTAGAGGGCCGTTGTGTGAAAAATCACCTCAAGGGCGCTGTACAATTTATTTCCTAGGATCTACATTTGTTATTTAGAAAATATATCAAAACATACTTACCTGGCAAGTCACTTCCGACAAACACACTTATATTAAAAAGTTTATGCTTATAAAAGATAAAACTGCACGCAGAGGACACTATATCAAAAAACACTGGTCATCGCCTGATCTTAAGTCTGCTATAGTTTTTATTTTAATTAACTGTATTTTAACTGTCTTAAAAGCCTACAAATTGTTAGTTGTTATCATTTTTATTTATTTATTTTTAATTTTTATTTATTTTATTTTATTTTAGTTTTTTTTTTTTTTTGCATTTTGTTAATTTAAATTGCCGCCGACTGTGAAAGTGGAGGTTTCTGAAATTATGGATACGACTGTATGAAAAGGTGCGTTTTAAGTTGAGACCTAAATTCTGTCGGGTCTGCGATCATTCTCAAATCATGTGGCAGTCCATTCCAGGCTTTAGGTCCTGACACGGCGAAAGCACGCTCACCGAACTTAGTATCTGGTGTGCGCTTTGGTTCCTTCAACCTTCCGATAACTGATGACGTTGCTGACCTAAGGGTTGACTGTCGGGAATTTGAATCTTCTGGAATACACAATTCTGATAAGTAAGCCGGAGCCATTCCGTTAAGTGCCTTAAATACCATCCAGCATACCTTGAACTGGATTCTTTCAGAACATTTGAGCCAGTGCAGATTTTTAAGATGCTCTGAAATGTGGGAGTATTTAGATACTCCGGTGATAAGCCTTGCCGCGGCGTTGAAAACGGATTGTAATTTGTTGATTTGACATTTGGGGAGACTTGCATATATTCCGTTGCAATAATCTAGACGTGAAACAACATAGGAATTGACTAGCAATTTAGTCACCTCTGTTAGCAGGTTTCTCCGCACTGCTTTAATTTGCCTTAATTGAAAGAACCCCGTGCTTACAGTTCTGTTCACCTGAGTTTTAAGGGAAAAATTAGCGTCCAGATTGACACCCAGTAATTTGATGCACGTTTTTGGAGTGATGTCACTTCGTGAAATGATTATTGGGGAGTTTTCAATTTTATGCTGACGTCTGCTTGTAGCAGTCCACAGAAACTCAGTCTTTGTGGGATTCAGTTTCAATATATTTGGGGTCATCCAGCGAGTAATTTCTTCTTTTCACTCAGTTATACGAATTTTTAGACTGTTTATTTCTTCTGGTAAGCAGTAAAAATAAACTCGCTGGTCTTCAGCCTAGCAGTGAGATAGAAGGCCAAATGATTCGATTATTTTAGCGACATAATTTGTGAAGAGGATGAAGAGTAGTGGGCCCAGAACGGACCCTTGGGGTACTCCAGATGAAAGGGTTGCATAATTTGATTGGTTTTTTCCCACTTTTACGGCTTGTAAATGGTTGGCCAGGTACGATGTCAAACCAAATGATTCATCTAATCGTTTAATAAGAAAGTCATGGTCAATCGTGTCAAATGCAGCACTCATGTCCAAGACTGAAAGAAGTGCCAGTTTACCCGACTCAATGGCAGTAGTTATGTCCGACAAAACACGTAGTAACCCGGTTTCTGTGGAGTGGAACCGTCTATATGAAGATTGGTATTTAGTTAATAATTCATTTGAATTTAAGTGACATATGACCTGTGAGGCAGCGATTTTTTCTAATATTTTTGATATAAAAGGCAGATTTGAAACGGGTCGGTAATTCGAAAGATCTTCAGCGTCCAATTGCGGTTTTTTTTTAATAATGGAGTTACGATAGCTGAATTAAGAGATTTTGGAAAGTCACCCGTGCTAAAGATGAACTAAAAAGGGAGCAATTTCATTGCAACACTTTTTCAGTAGCCACGTTGGAATAGGGTCGAGCGAACACTGCTTATTCGGTGAAGTAAGAATTAATTTCTTTACTTCTTCGAGGGATGTAGGTTTGAAGGCAGAAAGGTTTTCTCTATTGCATTTAGTAAAATACGGTGGTGGAGCGTAGGTTGTTAGGGCTCGTATTGACTCAATTTTGTCAAGAAAAAACTTGGAGAAGATTTCCGGAGCTATGTCGATTGTATTTGGTGCATGGACATCAGCAATGACTGTCTTAACCGAGTTCCAAAGACTACGTGGATTTTGACGCTCTGAAGTGATCCTATTTGTCCAATATTCAGACCTTTTGAACGGATTAAGATCATGTACTCTTTTTGAGCCTGTATCCAATCGTTCCGTGATGTAACCCCCGAGTGTCTGTAGGACCTCTCCAATTTACGCGTCAATCTCTTCTGGCTCCGACATTCTTCGTCAAACCAGGCATCAGATTTTCGTAGACGCCGAGTTTTTGTAGAAATTGGAGCATATGTATTTAAAAGGGTTGAAAGGATGGTGTTATAATCTGCTGCTAGTTTGTATCAGTCAACCATTTACACGTCAATTGATTAAAAATCACACAGTTTTCGTACACTTTATTTTGCTCTTTTGAATGCTTTATTATTTATTAGCCAGTTGAGAACGCCTCACGAGCGTTGTGTGGAGTCTCTGGACGAAGCTAATGATTTATTTAATCAAAACTTTACAATTATAAACGAAAATTGTCATGCCCATAAAAAGCACAAGCAACACAAACACACAATCTTTAGTAAGGCCCGACAAAAAACAGATGAGTCACGTTATTAATTCAATCGCTAAATGTGCCCTCCCAGATGATACGCAAAACAATCATCCAGACCGTTAGAGTGTAGTTACGTTAATGTCAGACGAAATATGTCGTTATCCTCGAGTTGCTTACGTGGAATGACGAGATATTTCATCTTACACAGTTAACAGGTTAGCATTTATCATAGCAGAATCCAAACGGAAGGTCAAAGGAAGGGACAAAAGCTTAGTGGGCGATTTATAAATAGGTTTTGTTTCAACCAAATGGGTGCAAAATATACGATTGAAATTTTTAATTTATTTTGTATTATAAACAATAATACATTTGTTACAGTGATGAAACAATTTACAGATAATAAATATTTCAAGGTACCTTTACAAGGTATGATATGTCTCCTTGTAATGTCTTATATGTGGTATGTTTAATTAGTAAGTACCAGGTGACGTGTCTAGTGTATAGGTGTATGTGTATTTGTGACTATTTGTATATGATGCGCATTGAACAGTTTATGTCACTGACATGATGCTACTTTTAAATTTGGGCAGTGAATCCGAAAAAAATATCGATTTTGGAGTTTAGACAAATATTATTAAAGGTCTGAAGGACACGATTAATCAGGAAATTAGATGCTGCATTTTTTCAGTAATTAAGCGTGTGGTATAGTCAATAGTCATGGATGTCGTGTTCGTCTTAAAGTTGTAATAAAATTAAATAGGGACAGACGTTCGAGTACAGTCGATGTTATTGCTAAAAATTCTATTTATAAATATTTATAATCTGCTACTGCTCGCCTTTGCTGCTTAGATTGAAATGTACATTCAAAGTTATTATTGAATTTGGAGGTATGATTTTTTATAAATTTGTTTTTAATATGCTCTATGCTATCGATGTATAGTTTATATTTTCTACTACCTTTACAGAGCTTATTTTTTTTCATGTGCAACCGATCTCGGAGTGTATCTTTAGTATATCAAGAAATCCACCGTAGATTTCTGACATTTGTACCCGTAATGTGCCGACAAATCCACCATTATATTCTGTAATTATATTATTCTATTTTCTCGAATACAGGGTTTTCCAATAAAAGGTGTTATTTTGAATAGCCTGCTATTTCGGTATATGTTTACTTTTTTACTTTTGAAGCTGTTATTTTTTGACATTTGACAAGTAAAAACTACGCCATTAATAAAAATGGAACGATACACGCTTCAACAACGCATTGAAAATATTAAAATTCACTTGAGTGAATCAAATGCAAATCATCTTGAGTGATGAGGCCCATTTCCACCTCGGTGGCTTCGTCAACAAGCAAAATCTCGATGCATCTAGGGCTCGGAAAACCTAAGAATTATTGTTGAATAGCCTCTCTATTCTTAACGTGTGACTGTTTGGTGCTGTTTATAGTCCGGCGGAGTCATTGGACCTTACTTTTTTGAAAATGAGGCTGGAGCAACAGTTACGGTCAATGGATTGCGCTATCGAGAGATGATTAATGATTTCTCATAGCCGGAATTGGATGGTATTGATCTGGACAACGTTTACTTTCAACAAAACGGCGCTACGTGCCACACAAGCAACGAAACCATTGATATTTTACGATTGAATATCAAAATAACACCTCTTATTGGAAAACCCTGTATACAAATTTTATCTTATATTTGGGACAGATAAAAATATTTTTATCTTATATTTGGGACAGATAAAAATATTTTTGATTTTGAAAGCCTGTCTTGTATTTATTTAGAAGGAAGCTTCATATAATGTATTTGTTGTGTAGATTATATTTTTAACTTAATAGAAAATATAAATAAAAAAGTAATGAAAACCTTTGTAATTTCCAAATTAGTGAAGCATATTTCCAGTGAACTTGTAACTAATAAATATAACACAACGATTGTACGCGGACTAGTGAACACTTTACTAATACAAAACCAAGCATTTTATATTAAAAAGGAAATTAAAATTTAAAGTTTTGTAACATTAAATAAACCCCAATCAAAACGTATATAACACAGCAAATAATTGCCACAACAATTAATTTAATTAAAATTACCAACCCCGACATTGTCAAAAGCTGGGGACAGTTTTATATTCATTAAAACAAATAGTGTGTTGTGTGCTGTGAGGTTATTTTATTCGGAAAGCTATGCGGGCGGCAATTTGGATATTCCTCGTATTTATTAAAGTTATGCTGGGACGCTACACGAAAGATATGTCACCGATTTAAATTTAAATTATTTTAATGCGTTCCACGGCAGAAAAGGCAAACATGTTTTGTTTAATGTAGGAAACATTGATACGGAAAACTTTAGAAGAACCCTTTTCTAGTAATATTATTATTATTTTAGTCAGCCAACTCAATGATAATTCAATATTATTAATAATAACAATAATGAATTATTTTTTCAAAGTCATTTTAAAACGTAACAGATTTGGCTCTAAACTAAAATAAAGTTGTGCGAATCAATAATATATACATATTGGTGTTTTTGATATTAAAACTTTATATTTTAGTTTTGCAAGTAAATAGCTTTTAAAATAATTAATTTTTTTTAAATGAAGATTTAAAAGAGGAAAAAAAATTCTTCATGTGGTCGAACAACAGTTCAAGATGTATTTGAACGCCGAAACAGCTGTCATAATATTGTTTTTAAATCTGAAATACTTGCAGAACTTAACAGAACTTTATAAAATAAATACGATTTATCTAAAAAAAATTAAATAATGATTTTCTTCGAACTACAAACAAATACAATTTTTTTTTTTTTTTACCTTTTTTTTAATTTTTCTCGAATCCTAGTAGTTAATTCTGTCGTTGAAATCTTTTAATAACGTACAATTTTCTAGATAATTTTTTTTTTTTACTTTGTACCTTTGTACTTCTTTTGCAATAAAATACTCCCATTAGAAGACATTCCCGGTGCAAATATTTTCTTTTCTTTTCTGTGTTTTTCTAATTCATATTTTTTTTAATACTGCCACTGTATAAAATGTTTTCATGATTATCATATTGAAGATTTAAAAGTTAATAAAAATAAAAATATTCTAATTTAATATATTTTTAAGCGTTGTGGCCACTCTTGTGATTCTATCTCAAACACTCCCCCGGCTGAGGCTGATACTTCTAGCAAATTATAATTACACCGAAGAAAAACATTTACCCAAAATGAATTCTAAAAATTTCGTAAATTTTAAGAGGGAAAATGCTGACATACTTTTATCCAATTTAATTACGCTCTCCAAAAAAATTACGTTTTCCTAGATGAAAAATTATTCTAAGATAAATGTTTTAT
Organism: Hesperophylax magnus; assembly: GCA_026573805.1. Taxonomy (NCBI): domain Eukaryota; kingdom Metazoa; phylum Arthropoda; class Insecta; order Trichoptera; family Limnephilidae; genus Hesperophylax; species Hesperophylax magnus. The sequence continues at coordinate 2,154,452 of JAIUSX010000053.1, forward strand.
TCTTCTAACGCGCTCAATACATAAGAAAGTGGAAATATGTTTATAATAATATTATTTTTTTTACAGTCCCGCTAGAAGTGCGTGCTAAATAAATTACTACATAGGAATTATTTGTTTGCTTGCAAAACGTGATATAACTAGTTCGAAGCAAAATCGAGTTTTCGAAGGTTGCAAGATAGATGGATCAGAAGATAATTTATATCGACTATGTTTTGGTTTCGTTTCAAGCCACATTTTTGGCAATGTTTCTTTTCAGTAGTTTCACACGAAGAAAACTTACTGATATTAAATATTACTAATTTATTAAAAATCTCTTCAAATTATATCGTAAGCCTGTTAAAAGGGAACTGTGGGCCCTTAACGAATGAATTGATAGGTTTCCTGTAACATTTTAGTAAAAAGGAAATGTATTAACGCGACGTCGGAACATGTGTTCATAAAAATCATTTTATTTTCACATTTTGGCATTATTCAGAGCTAACACAGGAGCATGAACACGTGTTCCGGTATATTCGAAAACTACTAACATTTTATTAGGAAACGGTTCATAAACCATACATTTAGGAATAATTGTACATGTCTGAATAATATACCTGGCTATAATAAGCTGAAACCGGTAACGGTCGAAAAATTGGAAAAATATATTCAAAATTTTATATCATTACGAGAATTTGACGGCCTCCGTGGTCGAAGGATAAGGCTGTCGACTAGTAAACCGAAGGTCGCGGGTTCAAATCCCGGCGTGCGCAAATATTTTTTATGTGAATAATTTGTGTAAATTCACAGTTTATTCATTTAAAATATTATATAGTATAATGGCGGCACGTTCCAGAGTGGAAGGTACTCTCAGTATCGCTCTGGTGTTGTACCACCATTCAGAATTGAAACGTTGCTTGAAATGACTTTAGCCGTGTTTGGTGACCAGATCTGAAAATCTAGATACTCCCTTACCTTCTTATTCCCCATTCCCTTCCTCTACCCACCAGCTTCAGCCTCATAACACACCCCAATTGAGGATGCCATAGTCTCACTTCCTCCAGACGGTTGGGAGCAGTTGAGACTTTTGTGCGTTATTCACATTTTTAAAATAATTTCAATATTTTCTACATAAAAATGATGAAAAACAAATATCCCCTTAAACTTCAAGATATGTAGGTAGTTAGGATTAGTCTTCCGAATTTGAAATTAGTTTTACGGATTTGTAATTCGTTTTTATCGTCTCCTGTAAAATTTAATATTTTGTTGAATGAAGAGTTTTACCAAACCACAGTCAATATCAATAATGGCAAATAAAAACAAAAATTAAACTATCAATTTGTTTAATCTTTTTTAATAGCCAATATTTGGGGATAAAGATCGAAAGCTTTTATCTGCACTGGAAGGTTAATTTAACGAGAATTCGTATGCGACGAAATTTTTTCCTAAAAATAAAACAATTATTATGTTTAAGACCACAATTTCATATTAATTTATTGACCGATTTGAAAAAAACCAGAAATTTTGCAAATAAAATAATTTCTAAGCAAATTAATACTAAAAAATTGTTTCCCATCAGATTAGATAACTTTATTTTTAGCGACTTGTTTCTTCAGTAACTTAATATATTTTAGTACTCTCAACGAATATAAATTACAAAGAACAAATGCTTACTTGAAAAATCAATAAAGCAATTTAAATTCTAATTTCAATATTTAATTTCGCCATTGATTAACAAATCTATATTCGAGTGCTTATATTTTCAGTCACATATGCACGACAAATTTGTTGCAATTCAAATATTTTCTGTATTATCCAAATGATTAATTTCACTGTGCAGATTAAAAAAACATAATTTTCATATGGAAAAAAATGATTTCCACGCTGTGGATTATTCATAAATCGTGATTTTATCCTTCAAATTATTGTAAATTTAAGTTAAATAATTAAACCCTGAAATCGTTCTAAAATTAATGGATTTTCTTATCCAAATGATATTAAAAAATATTCCCAAGAGATCCGAAAAAAAAACCAAAGGGATATCAATTTCCAAGGTCTGAAAAATAAAGATTTCATCTAGAATATGTAAAAAAGCTGTTTGATATCAGAAGACGCGCCTTTAGAACAGAAAGAACCCCACAGTAAATAAAGCACACTGAAAACCTGAACGAACCTGAACTGAATGCCGTCGTTTTCAGATATCCGAAAATGGTGCCGAGTTAGCATTTTTGGCGACACCCCATTTGTGCAGTGTCGTTTAGAAAATTTATCGGTTTTTTAGGAAAATTTATGCGGTCAGCGTAGTTTGCTTCTGAGTCTTGTCTATGTTTGTCGACAAAAGTTTTATAGGTAGGCACTTATACGTGTTTTCCAAAAAACAAAATATTTTACTAAGCTATTACGACTATAATCGTCAAAAAAACCCATGTCCGCTTGTCGAATCAGCTAAAACTCTAGAAAGATGAGCTCTGGTATCAAGACTTCTGCGGTCTTAGATTAATTTGAACGAGATCAGCGCACATCTTTATTTTTCGTAATTAAAATATTTTAGGAGATTCTACTGGGAGTTTTAGTATTTTTTAAATAAATAAAAATAACAAAACAAAACGAAAAGAATATTTGGTAAAAGTTGTGTGCGTTATTTGGGCTAAACCGGGTAGTAACTTATACACCATTATAATAAATAGATACGAGAGACATCGTTCTAGATTACGCTTGAAAGCATAAGTACTCGCATATGTACCTAAATAAAATCTATTTGACTCTGGTTATTCCTGAGAGACTTACAGATTACCCACGATAGCATTATGCAATGCTCAATTTGTAAATATAGCTTCAAAAGCCTCAATTAGAAGATAAGTAGGGCGGGGGTCCAACCTTTGTCATCCCGGCGATAAGATTGGACCTTCAAAACTTAATTAAAGCAGGAAACTAATTCGTGTGGCACATTTTCTGTGCGCAGGACAACGTTCAAGTATATATTGTAGAGACATTAACAAAACCCTGTAAATTGTATTTATTGTAAGGAGCGGCGGCTTAGCGCCGTTACGGAGGCATTTAAATCAAATTATAGCTAATTTAGGATGGTGGTATAATATTATGTCAGGTGTTGGCGAAGTTTTACAAATGAGGTAGCTGCTTGTAAATTGGTCAAATTAGCCACCCGGCTCGTAGGAAGACAAGGGGCTTGGAAAGACATTACGATGCAGGTTTGTGTTTCCGATTTTTAAGAAATTAGCAACGTTTATCATAAACATATTTATTACACAGCAAAACTTGTTTATAAATAAAGTACTTTTTAAAATGAAATAATAATATTTTTCTATAAAACCAACAAAAGAAGGACTTTAAAAAAAATCCTCCTTAGAAATATCCGAACACTCATTTACTAGCCACAGTTTAATAATGCTTTCGAATGGAAAACGGTTAAATATTAAAGAAATTAGAAGGCTTCCTTTTTTTACTACGTATTAAAAGTATGCATAATTAAGAAGACAAAGCGATGAAACCTACTACGTGTGTTTAATAAAGAGTAAAATCAACAATAATAAAATTTCAGGTTGTACATAAAAAAAGACATTTCTACAACATTTACAATTATTTTCATATATCACACTTTAAGCTTTCTTACATGCATGCAATTCTATATAAAAAATATTTAGACTTTCATAATTTAATTTTTTATTTTTTTATTTTTTTTTTTATAGTGAATACCTCACAAGAGTCCCAACTGCTCCCGTATGGAGCCAGTGAGACTATGGCATCCCCAATTGGGGGATGTTGTGAGGCTGAAGGTAAGTGGGGAAGTACCTGGCTATTCAGATCTAGTCACTAAACACGGCTAAAGCCATTTGGAGCAACGTTTCAATTCTGAATGGTGGTCTTACACCAGGGCGATACTGGTAGTATCTTCCACTCTGGAACGTGCCGCAAATATACTATATATTATTTTAATTAATTAATTGTGAAATAACACAAATTAATCAAATAAAATTTATTTGCGCACGCCGGGTTCGAACCCGCGACCTTCGGAATGGCAGTCCAATGCGATACCACTGGACTATGCCGGCCGTCTAATAACAACGATTTATAAAAATACACTCTCCAAATATGTATATATATATATGTGTTTGATATCCAACAAGTTCAAACATGCATTGTTAAAAGTTCAATCATTAAAGTTGTATATATAATGTATTCCTTTTTGCTCCATAATAACACACAACTACTGCTTAGATTCGTGACTGATGATACCATCAGGAATGCAAATGGTCGGAATCAAAACTCCGCGAGTACCACAAAAACTATTTGATTGGGACAAATATGGAGCCCGGGTATATTTACCCTGGAGTTTATACTGACTTGGATTTCGAAACTGTTCAAAACGTTTGTATTTCAGAATGGGATCAAGTATTTTTCTTAAAATCTTTTTATTATTTATTTAGGTAACAGCGAGAGTTCTAAGAGAATTTGTGCAAAATAATATATATTAAATAAACGTGTAAATGCAAGGAACGTGTACTGGACGGGAGTCCGCACAAGACTGTAGATTTAGGCGCCGGGTCCAAACCGTGTCTTCAACCGATGAGATGCTCCTTTACGGCCGATGATGATGATTGTAGTTGGTATTGTGATGAAATCTGCCTCCCGCACCCAGGCTTGGTGAATGTTGGGCCCTGGGTGTGCTGTTGTCTCTGCTCGCTTCTGGTGTTGGCGGTTTTCCAAAGGAGGGCCGGCTGGTCTCGAAGAGGTAACACCAGAAGATCTTGGAGCAGCAGACTTGGCGAGGTGAGGCAGATTCTTGAGCAGGAGTCACTTGTTGATAAATAAAACGCTTGGTTTTGGTGGTAAAGATGAACTAATTTATTTTCAATTATGTGGCTGCTTATATTTAATTAGCCTGACTCGCACCCGACATTGGGTTTTGAGTCCAAAAGTGGTGGGGGATTGTACCCGCGCCAGATATGTGTTTATATGCCCCGGAAAAATGTCGCATATTCATTTTGCCGGTAGCACACTTGAAGGCAGTCGCTTAAATTTGAGAGTTAGAAAAGATTTTGAGCGCTTACATGAATGATAATTACATAGTTTAAATGCATAGTAGTTATAGGAATGTGTATCTTGACAACTAGATTTTTTGTTTGTCAAGATACGACAAAAAATAAGAAATGTTTGTAAAATAAATGTGTAAAAATGATCTCAAGCGATCAAATTTGTAAAACATGTTAAGTTAGTATTTTTCCGAGGTCCCCCGTAACATAGCGCTCAGAAAGAGATAAGATTCACTATGCTACGAGGTTCCTGGATTTTTGTACACGCAAAAAGGGTAAAAAATATTGTTCAAAAATGGGTTTACATATGGGTGAAAAACAGCTTTTTTAATATCTCCTCAGCGGTAGTATATCGAAAATAGTGTTTATTTGACTACCGCCGAGGGGATGAACAAGTAAAATATACATATTTGCAATGTTTAAAAATTGATTTTTCCTAGTAATTTTTACATAGGAAAAATGTTGGACATCGATCCACGCGGCAGGTGAGCCGGCGACGCGGTATCGATGCCGTTCGTAGACAAAGTTTTTCAAGCGGCCGGGAACAAAATGGCCAGTGGCGGGGAGTGGTGATTTTGCCAGTGGCGTGGGGTAGGGACATTTTATAAAAGTAAAACAATTTTTATGAAATTAAATTAAATGGTCAACTACGTCCGTTACACTCCCCCCGTTTAGCTATGCTGAACTAAAAAATAGGACGTTTGTTGGTACGGCGCAGTCCGCGGCGGCCAGTCTCTCTGGGATGGTGCTGGGCTGGTGGTACTGTTGATGTTGCATCGGTAGGCGGGGCCGGCAGGATTACAGCGAGCTTCACATCGGGGTGGACGTAAAATCCGGTGCTCGTCTGGATCCTGGCGGTCGTCACTCGGCCGTCTGCAGCAGGGGTGAATGGAGGAACATGGTGGGCTAGCCTTGATGGCGGCAAGGGCCCCATCAGAGGGGGGGCTGGCTTGCTCCTGCGCATCTTGCAGGTGGGGCAGTTGTGGGCGATCTTGCGAATATTTGTTCGTAGTCGCAGCACATGGTAGCTGCCTTGCACCTCAGCCATTGTTCTCTCATTATTTGGGTGATCGGCTTCCTGGTGATGACGTCTCACCAGAAGTCGTGCATATGCATGATCACCATCCAAAATTATTGGTGTCCGCACTGCTTGGGGCACGTTACTGAGGGCTCGTATTCTTGAGTTCATCCTCAGTAGGCCGTCAGGTCCAAGGAAGGGGCTCAAGGCTTTGAGCCGACTGTCACTTGGTAGTGGATCTCCTTTCTGGAGCGCATTTATGTCATGATAAAATGTCTCTTCTTGACATTTTCTTGCCCATCGGGCCTCTGCTTCCTTGATTTCATCGGTTCTTAAATGATTATCAGGTTGTTCGTGGCTTTTTCCACGACACCTTTTAATAGAACGATGTATCCGGCAGGTAGTTTGAATAAGATGATTGAATGAGGAAAATTTCTTGATGTCGGGCAGTGTCTCTGCCACAGTTGAAGAAAGGCCAACGTTTTGGCGCCTTACTTCAATGTGCCTGGGAGACCCTTTCGCGGGGCCGACTGATCCTCTCGTACCATTTGCAGGCACAGATCCAGCTGGTACTCCTCGTACGGCCGCCTGTATCAGAGGTGCTCGCGGTACGGGGCCAGATGGTCCATGGGGCATGGTAGAATGCCACCGGGCATGGTGCCTGGGTGGTCTTCTCTGCAAAGATGCTGGCACAGATCCAGCTGGTACTCCTCGTACGGCCGCCTGTATCAGAGGTGCTCGCGGTACGGGGCCAGATGGTCCATGGGGCATGGTAGAATGCCACCGGGCATGGTGCCTGGGTGGTCTTCTCTGCAAAGATGCTGGCACAGATCCAGCTGGTACTCCTCGTACGGCCGCCTGTATCAGAGGTGCTCGCGGTACGGGTCCAGATGGTCCATGTTGCACTGTATGAGGTCTCTCGGCAATGTGCCTGGGAGACCCTTTCGCGGGGCCGACTGGCCTTCTCTGCGAAAATGCTGGCACAGGTCCAGCTGGTCCTCCTCGTACGGCCGCCTGTATCAGAGGTGCTCGCGGTACGGGGCCAGATGGTCCATGTGGCATGGTAGAATGCCTCCCGGCAGTGCGCCTGGGTGACAGTGTGGCTCGTATGGCCAATGTGGTAGCTTCATCCACATGTTCAGAGGTCCCTCCGCCATGGGTGGTCCACCCCAACGCCGTTCGTGATAATATTCGCGTAGAATCACGAACGTCGCGCACTTCCCTCGAGACAATAAGGTGAGCATTGTCTTGCCCGATGAGAAGTGTGGGGGTGATGTAGCGACCGTGGTACCTCTGTACAGGAAGGCTGAGCTGCTTGATGGTATTTGCTCTGATGATAAACTCATCAGCAATTCCGGCGCCGCGTAGAGTGATTGGCACGCGGCGGGACGTTATGTCTGTTGAGCACATGTTTTTTGCTCCGTGTAGTCGTAGCTCACGGGTAGGTCCGGTTGTGCCGATTTTCTGTGCTGTGGTGGCGTCAATAAGGGTGACAGTGGAGCCTTCGTCCAGAAGCGCAAAGGTTTTGATCTGCCGCTTGGGGCCCGACAATATGACCCCCACCACTTTTAACACGGCACTTTCGGTGTGGCGTCACATATTGTGAACGTCTGCCACTGTATTGTTATTTTCACGATAGTTCGGGTTGTGAAGAAGTCGGTGGTGGGGGGATCTGCACTCCCCCACGCCGCACCATTCACTAACTTTGCACTGTTTTGTATAATGTTTGCCATTGAGGCACAATCGGCACAAACCGGCGTCGTTCACTGTTTCAAAACGATATTTTAAGTCTTTCGCGGCGAAAGTGCGACATTCGCTAAGTTGGTGGCCATTTTCACCACACTCGACACACCCGGCGCGGTTGTCGAACTCGCGAACTTCACCGTAACTGTTTTGCACTTTTTCCCCGCTTCGATTATTTTCTCGATTATTACCAGACAAAATTTGGGGCATTCGATTATTACCAGACAAATTTTGGGGCTTTCGATTATTTTGCGCGAAATGTTGTTTTTCACTAGAATTGTTGTTGTAAACATTGTTTTCCCGCGATAAAAACCGTTCTGACGCGGCAGACGTGTTTAAACTCTTGTCACAAGTGTCACTTTTGTTCGAATTGTTTTTTCGCGAAAACTTTTCTGACGCGGCAGACATATTTAGGAAACTTTCACAGGTATCACGTTTTTTAGCACCGTTTTTGCGCGAAAACTGTTCCGTTGTGGCGAGCGTATGTTCACGGCGTGGGCGGGACCTCGCGGGGTCAACCAAACCGGACTTTGGGATGGCGTTCGCGACGGTTTTCAGGAAGGCGGCAAACTGGCAGATGGTAGCGGAGGCCTCGTAGTGCCGCACTTCCATCAGCCACGCCAACCGCAAGGTGGGCGGCATCTTCCCCGCGATGTCACTGAGCAGCGCTGGATTCGTCAGGTAGCCATCATTGTTGAGGGAGCGGAGTGATGCCACCAGGTTCTGAACTGTGCCAGAGAAGTCTGCGATGTCCTCCAGAGAAGCCTCAATTGTGAGGTGGGGCAGCTTCTTGACTTTGTCCAGCATCAGAGCAGCGAGTGAGGTAGTCCCTCCAAATCTCTGCTCCAGGACTGCCAGGATCTCCGGAACCTGAGCAGGGTCCATCAGAAGGGGGCCGACGGCTTCTCGGGCTTTCCCCTTGAGGGCCCGCTGTAGGCGGATCAAGTTTTCGCTGGAGGTCATCCGACATGTGGAGGTAGACTGGTTAAACTGTGCCCTCCAGGTGGGCCACTCCAGTGGATCTCCAGAGAATGGAGGCAGGTCCTTGGCCATAGATTGTCTGGCAATAAGGGCCGCCATTCGTGGATCGTCCTCGATTGTGGGACGGGGGCTGTCCTGAGCCCTTGAAGCTCTGATGGCTTCTGTCAGGGCGGAGACCAGCTGAGCCATGGGACTGCCATCATGCTGAACCCAGGCTCTGGTATGTTGGGCCGTCTCATCCGCCGTAGGTTGGGGCGGGAATCTCGGCATGGAGCTGGTACTGGCTGTGGGCGGGCCATCTGGCCGTGCCGGCACGCCATACTCCTGTTCGCGCAGTGGTACGGGCGGCACATGTCCAGATGGTCCAGATGGTCCAGAGGGTCCAGATGGTCCAGGCTGTGTCCATGGCACGTCCCACTGCTCCAGCAGTCCGGCAGGTGATCCTGGCGTCGGCGCTGGGTACCCCGGGTGGGGCAGAGGTACGGGCAGCACAGGGCCATGAGGTCCAGGCTGCATCAGTACTGGGCATCCCTGAATGGTCCAGGGTGCTGGTTGCGCAGGGCCTGCTGGCTCTTGCTGCGCACGTGATGCGTACCTCTGGTCCACCAGAGGTACAGGTCCGGCTGGCACTTCACGTACGGCTTGCCTCTGTTCTATCAGAGGGGCGGGCGGTACAGGGCCAGAGGGTCCAGGCTGCATCAGGTTTGGGCATCCCTGAATGGTCCAGGGTGCTGGTTGCGCAGGGCCTGCTGGCTCTTGCTGCGCATGTGATGCGTACCTCTGGTCCACCAGAGGTACAGGTCCGGCTGGCACTTCACGTACGGCTTGCCTCTGTTCTATCAGAGGGGCGGGCGGTACGGGGCCAGAGGGTCCAGGCTGCATCATGTTTGGCCACCCTGCATTGGGCCAGGGTGGCGAGGGCGGGGGACCGGCTGGCCTTGGCTGCGCCGCTGCTGTGTACCTCTGGTCCACCAGAGGCACCGGGCTCGGTTGGCCGGGCTGCACCCATCCAGGGCTGTACCCTTGGAAGCGCCAGGGTCCTCCTTGGGCAGGATACCCTTCCAGGAGTACGGGTCCAGATCGGGCAGGCACTGCTGCTGCTGGTTCCTCGTACCTCTGGTCCACCAGATTGGCCGGGCTGCGTCCATGATGGTGGTGACCTCTCCAGGAGCTTCGAAGGTCCAGGAGGGGCAGGGGCTGCTGCTGTTGGAGCTGATTGAAGAGCTGCTTTGAGTCTCTCAATGTGCTCGGTTTGACTGCGAAGCTGTTGTCGCAATGACTCCATCGCATCCTCTTGAGATATGGAGGGCGGTGAGTCATGATCTGCAGGTGGTGCCATGTCAGGAGTGGTGCTGGGCGTGGGCATGGGGGTTACGTCAGGCGTGACGTGAACCACAGCCGTGGCCTGAGACCCAGCGTCCAGGGCATCTGCAGATGGTGTTGAGGATCCATCGTCTTGGATCCGGCTCGACCGTAAAGTTGGAGACATCCTGGTTGAAGGCGTGTGAGAATCCGGCTCGGAGGACCACTTGTACTGGACGGGAGTCCGCACAAGACTGTAGATTTAGGCGCCGGGTCCAAACCGTGTCTTCAACCGATGAGATGCTCCTTTACGGCCGATGATGATGATTGTAGTTGGTATTGTGATGAAATCTGCCTCCCGCACCCAGGCTTGGTGAATGTTGGGCCCTGGGTGTGCTGTTGTCTCTGCTCGCTTCTGGTGTTGGCGGTTTTCCAAAGGAGGGCCGGCTGGTCTCGAAGAGGTAACACCAGAAGATCTTGGAGCAGCAGACTTGGCGAGGTGAGGCAGATTCTTGAGCAGGAGTCACTTGTTGATAAATAAAACGCTTGGTTTTGGTGGTAAAGATGAACTAATTTATTTTCAATTATGTGGCTGCTTATATTTAATTAGCCTGACTCGCACCCGACATTGGGTTTTGAGTCCAAAAGTGGTGGGGGATTGTACCCGCGCCAGATATGTGTTTATATGCCCCGGAAAAATGTCGCATATTCATTTTGCCGGTAGCACACTTGAAGGCAGTCGCTTAAATTTGAGAGTTAGAAAAGATTTTGAGCGCTTACATGAATGATAATTACATAGTTTAAATGCATAGTAGTTATAGGAATGTGTATCTTGACAACTAGATTTTTTGTTTGTCAAGATACGACAAAAAATAAGAAATGTTTGTAAAATAAATGTGTAAAAATGATCTCAAGCGATCAAATTTGTAAAACATGTTAAGTTAGTATTTTTCCGAGGTCCCCCGTAACATAGCGCTCAGAAAGAGATAAGATTCACTATGCTACGAGGTTCCTGGATTTTTGTACACGCAAAAAGGGTAAAAAATATTGTTCAAAAATGGGTTTACATATGGGTGAAAAACAGCTTTTTTAATATCTCCTCAGCGGTAGTATATCGAAAATAGTGTTTATTTGACTACCGCCGAGGGGATGAACAAGTAAAATATACATATTTGCAATGTTTAAAAATTGATTTTTCCTAGTAATTTTTACATAGGAAAAATGTTGGACATCGATCCACGCGGCAGGTGAGCCGGCGACGCGGTATCGATGCCGTTCGTAGACAAAGTTTTTCAAGCGGCCGGGAACAAAATGGCCAGTGGCGGGGAGTGGTGATTTTGCCAGTGGCGTGGGGTAGGGACATTTTATAAAAGTAAAACAATTTTTATGAAATTAAATTAAATGGTCAACTACGTCCGTTACAGAACGTGTGTCAATATGTATGACATAGACATTCGAATACGCTTGAGATATCAGGATTATGCCGAACTATAAATGCGCATTTCTGCTTAGACTCTCGTCTTTTTATAATTATTTTTTACCTTCTGATATATAAGTAAATTTTATTCTAGTGCGAATAATAACCACTCCTTTGTACTAGCCGTACTACACCGACCCAAGGATTTATTACAACCTAACAGTATAAATTTACTTGGTTGTCCAACTTATCTCTAAACGAGCAATTACCATATTAAATATTCTAACATAATTTACACGTGTTTTTTTTATTGAATAAAATAATAACAATACAATAAATACGAATTATTTCACTTTGTATTACATCAGAATCTCTCAAAACTTTCCTACAGAAAACTATATTACTTTTTTCAGGATAAATAATCAGTCATTCTGACTTTTTCGTTGCATTTTTTTTAGTAAATTGAATTTCTTAGTCCTCCTGATTAGGGCCGAGCTGAGGCATACTTAAGTTATTTATTTCTATTTAATTTGTTTTTTTGTCACTATTGTTGTTTTTTTCAAAGTATTTTCAATTATTTCTTTCAGCCAGATTTTTATTCTTGATTTGTAATCATTAAGCTTTTCAATTGTTGTGGAGGTTTGTCGCAAAATAAATGTAGTTTCTTTGTCCGAATGAGGTTTTATAACTTGGAATATTTTTTATGTCATTGCGATTTAATCTATTGTGATGGATACGCGGTATTGTAGAGTATAGTATTGTAATAACTAAATAATACTGTCAATTGACTAAAATCACGATAAGATTTAATCTAGTGTGATGGATACGCGGTATTGTAGAGTATAGTATTGTAATAACTAAATAATACTGTCAATTGACTAAAATCATGATAAGATTTAATCTAGTGTGATGGATACGCGGTATTGTAGAGTATAGTATTGTAATAACTAAATAATACTGTCAATTGACTAAAATCACGATAAGATTTAATCTAGTGTGATGGATACGCGGTATTGTAGAGTATAGTATTGTAATAACTAAATAATACTGTCAATTGACTAAAATCACGATAAGATTTAATCTAGTGTCATGGATACGCGGTATTGTAGAGTATAGTATTGTAATAACTAAATAATACTGTCATTTGACTAAAATCACGATAAGATTTAATCTAGTGTGATGGATACGCGGTATTGTAGAGTATAGTATTGTAATAACTAAATAATACTGTCATTTGACTAAAATCACGATTAAATTGAAGATCTGCCCTGAAGAGTGACTCGCCAGGCTTACGTTATAAACTTTTAATAAAATCATCACGACCAAGCAAACAATAAATGATTGTAGTATTTTTATAAGGTTCTCTTTTATATTTTCAATAAAACTATTAATCCATTTATAAAAAAAATAATTATTTTACAAGCAATAATTGTTCGCCTGAAACACTCATCCACATTGAAAAATCTCCTGATAAAAGATACATGACGCCAACGGGACTCGAACCCGTGTCCCTTCGATTTCCGGTCGACAGCTCTGACCACTGAGCTATGGCGGCTTATCTCTTACCCGCGAAATTATTCAATATATACTAGTGTTTCATTCAACAATTACTGCTTGTTACATTTTCACCTGAAAACAACCAACTTTATTTTATATGAGAAAGGCATTGTAAGTGCTAACTCTCTCACTAGATGGCGTCGAGACAAATTGTCTACATTTTTAGGCGAAATACTTGAACTTGTCAAATATTAATTATTATTTTTTGGTAAACTAATGTTTTCAAGACAAGATTTTTTATGCATAGCACAAAGGGTAACAATTATTTTACAAGCAATAATTGTTCGCCTGAAACACTCATCCACATTGAAAAATCTCCTGATAAAAGATACATGACGCCAACGGGACTCGAACCTGTGTCCCTTCGATTTCCGGTCGACAGCTCTGACCACTGAGCTATGGCGGCTTATCTCTTACCCGCGAAATTATTCAATATATACTAGTGTTTCATTCAACAATTACTGCTTGTTACATTTTCACCTGAAAACAACCAACTTTATTTTATATGAGAAAGGCATTGTAAGTGCTAACTCTCTCACTAGATGGCGTCGAGACAAATTGTCTACATTTTTAGGCGAAATACTTGAACTTGTCAAATATTAATTATTATTTTTTGGTAAACTAATGTTTTTAAGACAAGATTTTTTATGCGTAGCACAAAGGGTAACAATTATTTTACAAGCAATAATTGTTCGCCTGAAACACTCATCCACATTGAAAAATCTCCTGATAAAAGATACATGACGCCAACGGGACTCGAACCCGTGTCCCTTCGATTTCCGGTCGACAGCTCTGACCACTGAGCTATGGCGGCTTATCTCTTACCTGCGAAATTATTCAATATATACTAGTGTTTCATTCAACAATTACTGCTTGTTACATTTTTCACCTGAAAACAACCAACTGCCAACCAAGCCGCCATAGCTCAGTGGTCAGAGCTGTCGACCGGAAATCGAAGGGACACGGGTTCGAGTCCCGTTGGCGTCATGTATCTTTTATCAGGAGATTTTTCAATGTGGATGAGTGTTTCAGGCAAACAATTATTGCTTGTAAAATAATTGTTACCCTTTGTGCTATGCATAAAAAATCTTGTCTTAAAAACATTAGTTTACCAAAAAATAATAATTAATATTTGACAAGTTCAAGTATTTCGCCTAAAAATAATAAAAAAATTAATATTATTGAAATTATTAAAATTTTCTAAGAATTAATACGGAGTTCTCCGAATGAATCGTGACAACAATAAATAATAAATTATATCAATGCGTTTGACATTGATAATTTACTAAGAAAATATCCGAGGAATAATTCTGAATTTTCGTCCAGAAATAACAATCTTCAAACAGACGGTCCGTTATTTTTCGTTGAATCGTCGTATTTACCTAATTTTAGAAGTTGTTTAGGCGTAATATCAGCAAAATAAATTCACAGATTCTCGAAATGATTTAAATAATTTATAAAACATCTTCTTTTACTCGGTAACTGGAAACAGCCTTTAAAATACATTTTGGTCGATTTTGAAATGGCAGCGAGGGAAAATAGCAATTTGAAATTAATTCAGTTCTTTTGAGTGCGCAGTAAATGAATGGTTTATGTCGGGTATTGTTTTAACATGTTCGCTTTATAATTGAACTGGCATGATTTAGGCCACCGTTATTAGACTTTTATTACATTTTTATAAAAATTTTCCCGCTAAAAATATTATCCACGCTTTGGTAATTGTGGAAACTTCTCGGTAAAGTGAGTTTTTGTAAATAAAAAGACCAAAAGTTTTGCTTTTTGAAAATATAAAAATAACTACCCACTTTATTTTTTTCATCTGTCGATAGATTGGAGGTTTGATAGGTTATTTACTTGGTTTCAAATGAATGAACTCCAAAACTCATACAGAGTACTGACTCGTAGTTAGTCTTTTTAAGAAGGTTTTGAACTGTAAAAAAAAATCACAGTCACAAAGAGGATGTTATTTCATAAGTATCTTGAAAAAAGTATTTTTCAGTAAGTAATGAGAAAGACAAATATTTACGTAACATAACGTTTCCACCATTCATCATAAACCAGAAAACATATTTTTCAGTTTTTTCAACAAACAAATATAGTCATGACTTTATTAATTTAGTAATGGTCAATGAAATGTTAGAAAGTTACACAGTTTGTGATTCTGCAAACCTACCTTCTCTTCGTGACTATGGAAACCAACATACCAAAATATTTTACAATTTTATCAAACAACGTTACTTTCATTTCGTTATGTTTATTTAATACTTTGATGATTAGGGGAATGAAGGATAGATTCGAATTTTGAAATAGCAAAACCAAGATTTTAACAAAATTATAATTCATTTCCTTTTTTGTCTTTCGTGGAGCCCGCCCCCAACTTTGTCAGGAGATTATCTCTTTTATATTTGCTTGTCGTTATTGACGAGCCTTCAGTCAGTTCTAAAAGAGAATTTAATTAGGTCGACCTTTTTAATGTATTTTGGAAGGAATAATTAAATCGTAATGGTTGCTCTACACAAGGGACAAATTTTTGTAAATAAATATATTGTATAAAGTGTAATTTATGACGGTTCCAAACAATTTTATTTTTCGGTGCTTTAAATATGGGCTGAGCAAAATTACTAGATAAATATCCTGTTTTGTTGTTAACTTTAAAAAGATTTTTGAGAAACCAGCAATATGTTTCACAAGATTATATGTGGGTAGTATTACATAAACCCCAGATCGAGAATATTGGTAGAGTGGTAAGATCCGTCGCTCGAGGCCTAGTGTTCACCTGTTCTTAACGTTGTTTTACAAAAGCTTTTTTACCTATCGGAATACTCTCCCACCACTTATTTTTGCAGTTGAGTTTTTGTCTATACTTGCATACTTGTATGGCATTTAAATTTGAGTATACTTGTATCCTGATGATGGAACCATTGAACCCGTGGGTCGAGGTGTGAAGGCGGGTAAGTCAGAAATTCAATGGTGTCATTATTTCAATGCCTTTTCACCTCACAACCGATATAAGAAAACTTAACACGTTATGTTATTTTAAATAGAAGTACAAAAAACTTAGATTTTTAGAAAAATATTGGTTTTTACCAAGTTAACTTTTTTCGCACCTTGACCCTCGCATTGTATTTGTTCTAAAATATGAAAACATTATTAATATAGAAGCTGACATAAAATAGTTCATGGAAAGATATTATACTCGTATGCATTGTTAACACAGACAAAGGGGGTTGTTGGTGTGTTTTATAGATATTATACTCGTATGCATTGTTAACACAGACAAAGGGGGTTGTTTGTGTGTTTTATAGACTTGAAATTTCTCCAATATCCAAGGTATTTTAAATGTGCTATATATACTATAATATTCCTTATTTTTTAAGATACTGTAAAAAAATACATTTTAAGAAACTAGATAAAATTACCATTTAGAATTTGTATTTGAATAGACTTGGAAATTTACGAAATGTAATATTTTAATTTGAAACCTGAAAAAAGTTGAAAAAAACAAACATATTTTTACTCCAATCGTCAAAAAATAGAGAGAATGCCATGTTCTGAAAACACATTAATTTTATTTGGGTAATCTGCGAGAAAACTTTTACCCCACTTTTAATCTCGTTTATACTTTCAAAATTTAAAAAATACTATAATAATTCCCAGAGAATAACAACAACAAAAATTATATTTTCAATTCATTGTTGGCGAAATATAAAAGTTGATTTCAAAGATTTATATTTACCTATATATACATAAAACATTTATGTTTTTAAAAAACATCACTTTCATAGAATTTTTAGTAAAGTCATGCGGTAATAGTACATAAAAGAATTATTTGTCCGAATTAACCTAACTATTTCAAGACCGGAAGTTTACGTATCAGTCTCGGGAAAATCCAACGTTGCCAGTTCTTTCGGAGCCCTGTTAAAGTTTTTTTTATTGGTACCAACTCGAATCAAAACTTGTACAGTCTTTATGCAATTTATAACAATAACAGAGTGCTTTTTGATTATGTTACACTGTTATGTATATTCTATGCTTCCTTTTGAAATATGATTTCTCTTATCTAAAATATATGTGGAGGAGTGTATATTATTATATTATTTCTATTACAAATCTACAGTTTTATTTCAATATTAATGACAATTTCCCCACTTGGCCATCAAAATAAAAGAAAGGTGAATGTTAACGTACAATTTTTAAAAACCACCCCATCACCTTTTCCCTCCCCTTAGAGAAAAATGTTGATAGTTTGTAAAATTTTTCCCGCTTGATTGTTGAAAATAAGAGGAAAATTACTATCTGCACCTGATTTTGAAAAACTTCTGCGTAGAGTCTTGGCAACGTGGAACAAATATTATCCTTTAAGTTAATTTAGCGATATGTTAAAAATCAGTGTGTAAAGATGACTTCTATTTGTTACAGGTCTCATGGGTGAGGCATAGAGATATTCACCTTCTGACTGTTGGGCGGTCTACATATACCTCAGATCTGAGATTCCAAGCCCTTCACAATCCCCAGACGGAGGATTGGACCCTACAGGTAATAACATTTGTTGTATTTAGTCAGCACTGGTGAACACTCAGGGAATACACGAAGACGCTGCAAAGTATCGCTACACCGTTGCAAGACGATATCATGTCTATCCTGCACAGCATATGAAGTTCCGAAAAGGAAACGGAAGGACAGAGATTCCATCGATTAGCACTTTCTCTCTAAGATAAGATTGAATGATTTTTCTAGGGTCGTTTTTAAGTAGGCTTTACAGCTTTATTTTTCTAATCTTAGATTATGTGACTTTCAACAAAGTTTTATAACTTTTAACTGACAACTAAGACTTATTGACTAAGAATATAGACTTATGGTTAGTGACTAAAGTATAACAGAGACTTATTACTAGTGACATACGACTTACACACTTATTATATATATATATACGACTTATAACTTAATAAACAGTTTTAAGTTAATCATATAATACTTTTAAAATATTTTCATAGAATTTTTAGTAAAGTCATGCGGTAATAGTACATAAAAGAATTATTTGTCCGAATTAACCTAACTATTTCAAGACCGGAAGTTTACGTATCAGTCTCGGGAAAATCCAACGTTGCCAGTTCTTTCGGAGCCCTGTTAAAGTTTTTTTTATTGGTACCAACTCGAATCAAAACTTGTACAGTCTTTATGCAATTTATAACAATAACAGAGTGCTTTTTGATTATGTTACAAAAATTATATTATAGTATTATTGTATTATAATACTATTATGTTATATCATACAATTATTGTATTATAATACTATAATGTTATTACTAGTAATTAAATAATTTCTCTCGGGACCTATGTCATCTTTGGGGATTCTGTGTTGAGGGTCTTTTAGTAAAATGAAGGAGAGGAAGATCTTGGGAGAAAAAAGGTATGAGGGATGGATAGGAATCTAGATATCAGTGTGTCCAGGAGGATGGACGAGTGATCTTTCCGTCCAGCTGCGGCGCCAGGCGATGGGTCAAGAGAGATCAGTTGGAGAGGTCAAAGGGTCTCCCCAAAGCAGCCTCTCCCGATCCGGCACGCCACGCAGCTAGTAGGCAGGCGCATCCTGAACACATCTCACCCGATAAATAACTTGTATGATTTGAGACTTTCACTTTATGAGTGATTTGTTGTTGCGCTACCTCCTTCTTTAGCCAACTTTTCGGACACCGTTACAGTTTCCATCATTAGGGCAGATATCTAATCGAATTGTATGCTAAAGCATATAGAAGTGACACCGTATTGCCAACTCAAATACTGTATGAGCTAGTATTATGGTATAATTAAAATTGTTCTCTGTGTTTAGTTTTGGTGTAGCCGTCAATTATCGGATACCAAGAACTATTGAGCTTAGCCCATTAGCCTATTTGGACAAGAGTCAAAAGGCTGCGCTTTCTTCTCTTATGTTAACATTGTGACGAACAGAATGAAAGACTGTCTTCGGAACCACGACAAATATACAAGACTTAATGAAGCCTCCAAAAACCAAGTTTCCTCTTGAGACAGATGGGGTTTATGAACTCAGCTGTTCCGGATGTGACAAGGTTTATGTAGGGCTGTCAGAACGAACGTTTTAAAATATAATATCGGAACACTTTTGACTATGTAAACTCGGTCACCCTGACAAATCGGCAATTGCCGAGTCGGCCATTACTTTGGATTTGTTTCTGAAGTTCTGGGAAGACCCAAAACACATAGAACATGCCTAAGTACGGAGGCAATTGAAATTCATATAAACCTCATTAATATTGATTAAAAATGACGGGGCATGTAGCGCAACACGGCACAATACCCCAAAAACAAATCAACATAATTATTATTGTTTTAATATATTAATACTGTATTATAATGCTGCATACAATATTTTCATGTTTGATGGATTTATCAATAATTGATAAATTTATTTAACGCAGGTCCGGTTTCCTCAAAGACGCGACTCCGGTATATATGAGTGCCAGGTGAGCACCACTCCTCCCGCAGGCCACTCCATGTTCCTGTCTGTCGTTGGTAAATATAATCTTTTCTTTAATATTACTTATTATAGTTATCGCCGAGACATCGTTTTACATTAAAACTAGTATTGTGTAATACCTTAGACGGGCGTGAACCTATTTGATAATCGCTGGAATCCTAAAAACCATACATATACTAGTAATATAAAAAACTGATTACAAATAAATCATATTTTCAAAAAATATATATTTTTAGTTCCTGATTTCATCACAGTCAATCTCTCGGCGGTTAGAGTATAGTAAAAATCATTATGTTATGGATGTTATTATGTTCGTAGCGTTTTTGAACGGAGATAAATGAGTATTGCTGATCATTTAAATCGTGTTAAAAACAGGATAGCCGTTTTCTTTTAAATTTTTAATAAATTCATAATATATCTGAACACGTGTTCATGCATCTGCGTTTGTCCTGATAATGTACAATGATGTAATGCGAAAATATAAGAATTTTTATGAACACGTGTTCCAACATCGCGATAAGACATTCGTGTTGTATTAAAGGATATTAGGAAACCTATCAATCCATTATTTAAAGGACTGCAATCCCATTTTTAACCGGATTACGAATAATTTTAAGAAATGATAAATAAATTATAAACATTTTATATCACTAAGTTTTCACCGTGTGGTTTCAACATAAAACAGAAAAAATCGGTTTTATTTTAATACCGTGAAATTGTTTTATCGAATACGATTTCAGTTTCAAGTGCAAACAAACGAACATACAACATAATATATTTACTTTATTTGGGAGCCGCTGCGAACCATCTTTTTTGAGAACCATCTGCGCCGTTCATAGGGAGAACGCCATCTGCTAATATCAGAAAAGCCTTGATGCTTTTTTCTTCCGTTACGAGATTATTCCACATTTGCCATACCTTCTTCACAACTCGCCTTATTTGAACGAGTTATTGATGAAAAATTAAGTAAAAAGAAATAAAACACAATATTAAAAAATATGTGACATCGCAAACAATAAGGGTACTCTAATGTTTAAGATGAATCTAAAGATGATTGAAGATAATTATTAAAAATTTGCTTTCCATTATAGAATAAAGAATAGCACAAGAAATGTCTTGTGGGCGTGTTTCGTTATCCAAATAGAGAAATATATTTCCAATACAAAACTGTGTTTAGGAAATTTAAAGGGGATTGAAATTTACGATGTCAAGCGAGTTTAAGTAATACAGAACGCTGGCTAATGGGCCAAATGGAACATTTGTTTTCATTCAATTGTGTGGTGTGTAAGGTCTTTCTAGTTTACTTCCTTATGAAATGCTTTTTATTCTTTAAAAAATAACTTTACGGTAGGAAAAATGCTAACCGAATGCTGTTCTACATAAAAACTACCGAACTATTTTAATCAATGCTAACAGATAATATCAATTCAGCTGTTTTTTTATATTTTTTTCAAGGTCCAACTTGATTGAATATTACGTTCCAACATTTTAATGGTTCTGAGAAATATTATTACTTTACCTACCGCATAAAATTTTCAAAGAGAATGCTAAATACTACTACGTACATTAAAACTAAACTGAAAAATTTCAACCACTTCCTTAAATTGGGCATTCCGCAAAAGACAATAAATGGAGAAAGTTTCATTATTGCTCTGTTTATTGACTTAAAAATTTCTTGTTTCAAAGGTTTCAGTAACTTCTCAGTACTGGCTAAGGTATTTCGCAAAGATATTAAAAAGTTTCACAGCGCCAAGTTCAAATTTTAAAATATCCTTAAATTTATCAATATTAAGCCTTTTATAAGTTAATACTTGTTCGAAACAATGCGTAGGTACTACTGAAAATATCTATACATAAATTATTACGGTTATACATTTTAAACATACTGTTTAAAGCATACGTCAAGGTTTGTTACGACGTTATTTAGCTAATTGACTCAAGCTCTAGATTCGGTTTTCGAATCGGCCATTCAAGTTAATTATTGTCACACCTCCAAATATTAATACTGAATCATATGAACTACTTACTGCGGTTTAAAGCCAACGAATTTAACTAGATTTCATCGTTTATCCCATGTTTTTAGATTTGAGAAAAAAAATCATTCAAAAACATTTTTATTCATAAAATTCATCTATGGTAGTTAAAAAAATGTAAAAAATGTAACATGTTAACATTTATTAAATAATCTAGCTATCGCTCGAGTGGATCATTATTACCACTCAAATATTTATTTTGAAAAAAATTTTCGTCAAAATTTTCGTTTTTGAAAAATAGTACTTATACATGTCTTTTATG
The DNA here is from genome assembly GCA_026573805.1 of Hesperophylax magnus. NCBI lineage: Eukaryota > Metazoa > Arthropoda > Insecta > Trichoptera > Limnephilidae > Hesperophylax > Hesperophylax magnus. The sequence goes on from JAIUSX010000053.1 coordinate 2,176,288, forward strand.
GTTTAATTCATTATTTATATAATTCCTGTAATAATTTTTCCGTGCTTTTTTTCTTTTGAAATCCATATTGTCTGTTGTCTATACTGCAAAAATTTTCTAAGTAATTGTTTAATTTTAAAGAAAAATATTTTTCTAAAATTTTATCAAGTGCAGGCAAGATACTAATATGTCGATAGTTTACTATTTCCGAGTGTTTTCCTCCTTTGTATATAGGTCTAACAATAGCACATTTAAGGTCATCAGTCATTTTCCCATGTATAATAAGTCTATTTACAAAGTGTGTTAAAACAGGTCCTTAAATATCTATATGTCTTTTTATGTCGTACATTCTTATGTTGTCCATTCCCATAGATTTCGAATTTTTCATTTTTTTAGCAATATTTTTAATCTCTGTGGTAGTTGCCTCAGGTAAATACATGCTTTGAGGTAATTCTACTGGATCAGCATTGGATGCTTTAAAGTCACATCTGTGCAACATTTGGTTTAAACTATCTGAGAAGTATTTCCCACATTGGTTTGTTACACTTTCCACTGTCTGATCCTTTAAAACATATCGCGTGATAACTTCATCGTTAATTATAAATTGAATTGGCAACCAGTTGTCAACTGAACGAAATGAGACCAGTGGTGTTCCTCAAGGATCAGTTCTGGATCCAGTTCTGTTTATTTTGTGCATCACAGATCTACGTACCATAATAAAATCGGACTCCAGCTGTACAAAAGAATGGTTTCTAAACCTAAATGTTGAAAAATATAGTGTCCTACATATTATAAAACAAACCCTCAGCTTGCATACAAACAACTCTATAAAATAACCTAATTGGATGAAACACCTCTAAAAACAGTGGCGTTACAACAAAACTTCCGTATCACAGGACTTGAAATGGGAACCGCTTATCGCTGGAATTGTCAAAAAAACAAATTTGATAATATATTTAATCAGGAAAGCCTTCTTTGACTTAAAATCGGACTTGATTTGTAATAATAAACAAAACATATGTGCGACCTCTCCTGAAATAAACTTTCGAAATATGGAGTCCGAATTTTGCAAATCTTGAAAAAAATGATATAATAGCGAAATTTTTTAATGTACGGAGACGTTTGACAAAAATTCCAAGAGCTTTGAAAGACCGGCAATATGAAGATAGACTCAAGGTGAAGGAACTAAGATTACCAGCATTAAAAGAAAGAAGTGAAAGAGATAACTTGATTGAAACATTTAAAACTTTATCCGGGCCAAATAGTTGCAACGGAATCTAGGAAATATTCACCACCAATATTAATATAAATCTCCGTGGACACTCAAAAAATAATAAAACACCTTCTACATCAAATTCTAGGAAATACTTTCTTTCAAATAGATGCATATAACAAACTTCTACAACATGTCACCGATTCTACAAAAAACAAATTTAGTTCGATTGGATTCTTATTTGGAGAGAAGAAAGGATTAACTTATTTTCAATTTAAAACACCTCAACTTATTAGGTATATTAGGTTAGGTTAGGTTAGTAGCAGTTAAAATACTATTAAATTAGTTTATTTAAACTTAGCCCCGTAGGTAAGTTACTCGACCATATAATGTAAAGGGGGAATAAAGTTTGGCGTGTATTAGCCCCTACTATCCAAGTTTGTGTAGGGAAGATCTTCCATAAACCTTATAGTGCATTTTAATCAGCTATTTTATATTTTTTTATGAAAGATACAAAGTGTCAACTGAATTATATTAATATATCTGAATTAGAAAAAATACATATTCCAATTTTGCATAAATAACAGCAATTTTGGAATTATCTCCGTGAAGAAAAGTTCCAATTTTTTAATGCCAATTAACATTATTAAATGGTAGTAAAAAACTGTAAGTAAGATTAGTTAATTATCGCGTACTCAATAAATACAACACTAGACTTCATGCTACATTTATTGTAGTTGCTTCTCGCACAAATTTTATGGACAGTTCTTGTTCCCACAGCCTGTATCGTGTGGGGAATGAAAGTTGCTCTTTCGACATAATTAATTTAATAATATCGCTCGCTTTAAAAAGATATATACATGTGCATGTAATATAGATATGCAATGATTACTTGCTAGTATTTTTACTGTTTTAATATATTGTTATTATAAAAATTATGTACATACTTTCATTGTATAAAAAATGTTGTATCTATGAATGAAGGGGATGTAAATAAATAAATAAATATAACTGATGCCTTCTTGCCTTCCAGAGCCCATCACGTTGATAGTGGGGGGCCCTGACCTTTACATCAACACCGGCAGCACGCTGAACCTCACCTGCATCGTCAGGCACTCCCCGGAACCTCCTCCGCACATCTTCTGGACCCACAACAGTGATGTGAGTTATAATTTTGGCTGATGTGTACACTCATGCTCATTTGTACACTCATAACTGCTCATACGCATAAATACTCGTACTCATACCTATAATAACTCATACACATTCGAACTCATGATCATGACGGCCGGCATAGTCCAGTGGTAACGCATTGGGCTGCCATTCCGAAGGTCGCGGGTTCGAACCCGGCGTGCGCAAATAAATTTTATTTGATTAATTTGTGTTATTTCACAATTAATTAATTAAAATAATTAAAATAATATATAATATATAGTATAGTATATTTGCGGCACGTTTCAGAGTGGAAGATACTACTAGTATCGCCCTGGTGTAAGACCACCATTCAGAATTGAAACGTTGCTCCAAATGGCTTTAGCCGTGTTTAGTGACTAGATCTGAATAGCCAGGTACTTCCCCACCTTCCTCTTTCTCTTCCCCACTTACCTTCAGCCTCACAACATCCCCCAATTGGGGATGCCATAGTCTCACTCGCTCCAGACGGGAGCAGTTGGGACTCTTGTGAGGTATTCACTATAAAAAAAAAAAAAAATTAAAAAAAAAGTACTCATACTCATGAGAACTCATAATCATAAATACTCATACTAAGTACATACTATTCTCGTGTTCATAAATACTCATACTAAATACATACTCATACTCACAAGTACTAATATTACCTACTTTATAAAATTTAAAACAGTTAAATTTTCAACGGATTTTAGGTACTTTCTCCTACTGTTCTTCCCTTTTCCGTTGCATTAGACAGGAAGGGATGGAACATGTCACATGGTGCGCACCGTACTATCCAATTTCCTTGCCATTGGCGTCATCTGAAAGTTTTTTGGGAGTAAAAAAGCATCTTACGGTAAAATGGCTTCTACCTTTTAACTCCAAAAGTCTGTGTGGTACGTTCTGTTATCTATAATTTACAGCACAAGATTTCTTAAATTAATATTTGGGAAAACACAACAGCTTAAAGATTTTTTAAATAGTATTTAAATATAATAATAAAAATTTATTCCAGAATGTATGCAGGGGTAATGCAATGCAATACATTCCATATTTTGAAATAATATACATAATTAGAGTAACAGAAACAATAATACATAGGCGATTCCGATAGGCACAAATAAAACGGAATATAAGTGAAAAAGAAAAAGATAAACACAAAAATGAGTGCAAGCAGCCGTTTATGGAGGATATTTCGACATCTCCCGTCTCCAGAGGGCCATCATGGGGGATTCAATCCAGGCAACCATTGCAGTGATGATTTTGTTACTTGATTGGCGTAGTCTGCGCCATAAGCTTCCCATGTGATGGCGGAGAAGCACCCTGAAAGAGTGTACTTGTCCCTCCAGGAACATTTCTGTGGCGCTGCAGTATCTCGATAGGCGGAATAGTTGGCGATATGCAGTAAGCAACTTGTAGTTTATGCTATTGGGATGAAGTGTAATCCACCCACAGTTCTGACGTGTACAGCAAAGTGCAAAATGCGTTGAAAAGTATCTTTTTCACGTTTGTACTGCAAAAATGAAAAGGCCTTGCCAGCATACCTGCTCTAACGGATATCGCTCTTCTTTGCCTTTCCATATCCTCGATGTCTTTCAGGTCGTCTGTGATAATATGTCACAGGTATTTGACGATACGAATATATCTACCGTTTTAGAAAGTTCTCGCAATAGCACCCACCATTCCTCTTGTGAAGCTATACTGTGCAGGAACCTCTGTTCTACCGTGTAGTATCTTGCAATAACACATCGTGGTGAAGTGATTAGACATAAGGAACTTCAGGGAGACTGCATATATGTTTTGCATACTTTTAGCACAAAGGAATATCAAAAAGTAAATATTGAATAATACTATATTGGCATCACTTCAACTACGTCCACTAAAAAATCATTCAAACAAACCTACTAATATCTGATTGAGTTTCTTATTTTGTTTTTTTACTAATACCTACTCTGTAAATATGGGTTTTCTTTTCAATGAATTACAAATATTGGGTAGAAAAAAAGTACCATTGTCATTCGTTTTGCCCTTCATGGGTGGCCAGTAAATAAGAATAAGCCACGCGTTACATAAAAAATAAACTTGTTTTAGTTTAAAAGGGATTAATTAATGACCATATTAATATAATAGATGTATATTCATGTGCTATAGATTCAGACGTTTCCGAAATACGAATATCACCGTTGTAATGGAAAAACCCTGTTTGCGAAACGAACATTATTTTTCTGCCTTTCCTAAATTAATTAGCAGGTAGACGGAGAAATAAAACATTTCCAACGGAGAAAGAGGTAAATCCCCAACATTTAATTTTAAAGAAAAACAATGTGAAAGCATTATCATTTTAACCATTGTATTCTTTATGAAAAGCAGGTAAATAGAAAATACGTAAATCTTCTTATCGAATATGTAAGCTTTTCGTTTTGAATATTGTACATTACACACATTGTATTATTATTGTTTGTTTTTTAAGGCATTATATATCACATTGCAATTATTAAACATAGATACTTTCTAATTTCAGTTGTATGTGATGTGTAATGAACCCAAATTTACTATGAAATATTATTAATGTATGATTGTGTGAAATAAGAAAAGCGATAAAGTAAATCTACTTTATTTGTATTTAAAAACTTTTCAACATTTTATATGTATTTTTTTGGCCGACTATTTTTCTAGTTTGCTAACGGTGTTAATTCTTTTGGCAAATTTCTGGCAACTCTCTAATTTGTCAATAAAAAAATATAATTATGTTTTAAAGAAAATTGGAAATATTTTTTAAAGACAAAGTGGGCATGAAGCAGATATTTTATTAACATGTTAATTTAGCTTAACAAATCCTACAATTATAAGATCTAGTGATTTTCACACAAATCCTTCAATTATAATATCTTGTGATTTTTCACGGGTCAAGGCTAGCACAATGTAAAGTCTGCTTTTGTTAAGTAAAGGAAGTAGATTAGATCTCTTCATTTGTTACATTGGGGAAAATACAACTTTTAAAATGATACAATTCAATTGACATAAAACGACCGTTCATAATTGGAATGTCTTGGATTGTTGTATAACTAGAAAGCTTTTTTAAATTAATAAAAAAAAACAACTTCCAATGTTCTAGCTATTCGATTCCTGCGTCAGAAGAAATGCATTGGTTTTAAAGTAAATTAAAGATGTATTCAAGCTAATTTCGAACAGAGGTATCGTTAAATTCTTCCAAGACTGTTGAATAAGTTCTCTTAGGACGTGAATAGTAACTTGCGTATTCTTAAAAGTGTACGATCAGGCAGAAGTGACGGTCACTTCCCTCGAGAGCATTTCAATGTAGACAAAGCATCCACCCAGATGCATAACATTAACTGTACGTGGATTGACTCCAATTTTTTCAATGAGAGTTGCTTATTTGCTATAAAACTTCATGCCAGCTATTCGTAGCAGAAACTCAATTTTCTCAAACCTATAAAGCCACAATATTCGAAGAGTTTATGGCGTGTTTACGGTAAATAAAAAATAATGACGTTAAAATTAAAATATCTTTCCAAGGTTTCCGAAAACAACCAGCTTCTATTTCAACCAATTATTCATCCACCGGAAGTACTTTTAGTCGTTAGCTAATTGAGCGACATAATTACGGGGGTAAAAATCACAGTGACGAATTTTTTTTAATAAACTTCACGGTTTCATTATTTTTATCGAAAGGTTTGCCAAAGACTCGGACCAAGACAATGGCGGCCTTCCAGTCTCATTGTGTTCAACATTTTAATTAATAGATACGTGCCGATTGTTTTGTCTTCGGACAAAAGCGCGTACCGAAAAGGTCCGACAATGCTGCCCGCTGTATTAAAGAAATGGAGATATGTTGCGACGGATGCTGCCAGGAAATATATTAATCTAATCTTATACAACGCCCCCACGGCTCCTTGCTTTACCATTTGTGTAACTCTTAGGTTTCTATCACAGTCATGATCTGCTTAAAACCTGACTTTGAAAGATTTCTAGGAACATTAGAACCAAAAGTGGTTTATTCTTTAAAGCATTTATCAGTTTACTTTATTGCTGGGAAGTGATTACTACCAACTTAATGATCATTATGTAGAAGTGAAGTAATCCTTTATCATTCTTCTTCTTCTAGTTCTTGTTTCCATCGGTTGACTAAACATTGTCAAAGACTTGAAAGGCACAACAGTTGCCACGTGAAATTAACTATCAGTACCATATATAGTATTAACAATAGTAGATATGTGATTCAAATAAACGATCAATAGTTATCTGTAAAACAGTGTGGGCGTCACAAATAATTAAGTGAAAGACTTTCATTCTCTCTCCAACATCCGTGATTAAAGGCTTCGAAATTCAGTAAACAGTCCAAGCAATTACATATTTTTGCTAAATTTTACTTATTTGAAATTCGGCATGTCCTACGTAAAAGTACTTGCCATTGTTGGCCCTTTTGTAAATGCTCTTCAATTTATTTCGCCCTTTTTAGAATTATATCTTTTGTTTGGACGGTCGAGCTTTTTAATGAGATTCTCTCTTTCCTCCTTGTAAAGAAATGCTCTTTTAAACGCGAAATTAATTCCAATGGCCAAAAAATGGTACACAGCAGAACTGATCAAATAATTGACATTTTATTAGCCCTCTCTTTCCACGCTCTCGTAAATTAAGACAAAAGGTCAAAGTGCCACGAAATTTTGTTTTTGTTATTCATAATGATTATTCTACTATACACATTCATTAGCCTTGCAAAAACCAATGAATATTCAAATTCAGTTATTAAAATTATTTTTTTATTAATGTAATGTTGAGCGAAACGGTTTTTGCTCAAGGTGTGATCTTAGATCTAATGTTGAGTGAAACGGTTTGAGCCGAAGGTGTGATCTTAGAACTTTGAATTAATGTAATATTGAGCGAAACTATTTGTGCCGAAGATGTGATCTTATAAATTTAAATTAATGTAATGTTGAACGAAACGGTTTGTCCAAAAGGTGTGATCTTATAATTTTAAATTAATGAAAATGTTGAGCGAAACGGTTTGTGCCGAAGGTGTGATCTTATAACTTAAAAAGAATAATAATAAGATTTGGATCATTTACATGGTAATTTTAATAAATATATTAAAATAAATAAACAATATACTCATGTGCGCTGCATCAACTAAATTTTCTAGTACGTTGAGCTATAAATTTTTGGTCTAAAATTTCAAAGGTTAACGTAAATTTTACAGCTCATTGCGTCATTTTGAAGATATAATTTTCCATATGTCAATCAATATATAAAACATGACGCAAAATTCCTAGTCCATAGCATACATTTTCTCAATAATGAGTGAAAATAAAATTAACAGTCATATTTTTTTACACACCCCACCACGTCTTTGGGATTGCTGTGTGGAAGGTATTTTTAAGGATAGGAAGGAGAGGAAGGAAAGGAAAAAGTATGAGTTGGAGGTAAGAATCTAGGGATCAATGTGTCCAGGATCCATACGTCTTGCTGCAGCGCAAGGCGATGGGTCAAGAGCAGCAGCATCTTTTACACACCTCACCCGATGAACCCGGGCACCCCTGCTAAATCACTAAGCGTATCACACTTGGGGTGACCAATGGAAGAGGCATGAGTTGGATTTTCATGGCCAAAAGTATTAAAGTGATTAAATCATCAGCCCTGAAGATGGACACTGTAATGTCGACTAAAACGTTGGCTAAATAAGGAGGTAGCGTAACACCGCACAATATCCAAAAAATAAATCACTTTAATTGACAGAAATGTTGGTTATCTAATAAATGGTTCCCGGGGCGGAGGTACCCAAACCCGCCTCCTAAATTACAGGACGATCTTAAACCGGAAATGGGTATACTGAAAAGGTGAATGTTTCAGATTTTCTTTTTAGCAGGCATTCATTTAGTTTTGTGCGTCCAAGGATTCAAATTTAATCATTGGCAGTGCCGGATACACAAACTACCAAATAATTTCATACAATTTCGGCCAAACATCCATTGAAGAGTTTTTTTACATGCTTTAAAATTTTCATTTTATTTTGTGCGATGTGTTCCAGCAATTATTCTGTCCCAGGCTTATTAGGTCACCCAGCACCTTATCCATGAAGCGTTTTATCGTTTGCCTAATGTTTTGGTAGCAGATGCACGGGCTTCGTACATCGTCCTAATGGCTTTGTCCTCCCTTTGCCTCCTCTTAGCATGACTAGCCTATATTAGTCAAATGGCTTCGAATCAGGAATTAATAGGTCAAGTAACGTATTTATCGGTTGCTCCTGTGTATCTACATACCTACGTACCTACTTATGCAATTTACACCATTAATCTAGCTAATAATAAAAGTTCTGTGAACATCAGACCTCGCTTTCAAAAAAGTAGGTGTCTAACTTTCTCTCATTTATTAAATCAAAACCAACATTTTACCAACTATAAACCATGTTTTATATTTAAAAAATACGTCAAATAGGGAATTACACAATTTTTCAAAGGAAACGTCATTATCGCAACGACAATTCTTTCTTCAGACCGGGAGGTACCATTATATTGATAATTTGATAGATTCTAGTACTCTGTCGAAATAATACTGTAGTATCACGGCCACCATCTTGAACCGAAAAAAGAACGTAACAAACAAATTTTCAGACAAATGAAATGACGAATTTAAAACAGGACTTCGCTACGCTCTGTCAATTAAAATATAACATATAAAGTTTTTAAAAAATCCGTAGGTTAACACATTCTTTATTCATTGGAAAATATTTCCATCTTTTCTTGAGACATGGACACCCATTACACCCATGGATATGCACACACTTAAATTCTCGCAAATAAAGCAGTAGGTAGTGATATATTATAGTAAAACATTTCAACATAGACTCTTGCATCAGAAATATCTCCTATCATCTTAAGAGTGGTAACATTCAGCAGTTAACATAGGTAGATGCTTACATAAAAAATGGATTTCACACGTACCTACATATACGTACATTACAAAGCACACAAATTCTCTCACGAACCGCCAACTATCTCTTATCTTTCAATTTAGAAAAGTACCTACGTATCTCCATTTCACTTGATATTAATAATAGCTCGGGTGTACAATAAATAATAACTTTGCTGGGCAAAAAGAATAATCCCATAAATTACACGGAGACTTTTTTACGTTCTTATCAGGACGGGAGGGTCCTTGCCCTATTTCTCGAAATACATTTCGCCATATCGTAGATTCGCGTTTTAACGCCCAATGTGATATGACGCCACGGATGTCCCGCGAAACAAACGCCTCAATCATACTCCACTGCCCAACATAAACCCCCAACTAGAGCAATAAGCCTAAATACACTCGTTTTTCCCAATTTGAACACATCTTTCAGGACAGGGAATTATTAACTTTCAGGCAGCAAAACTATATAATCCTCTACCAAATCGAACAAAAATGAAAAATTTAAAACTTGAATAAGTCAAAACATGGCCAAGAGAACTAAGTGATAATCAACTTGTGAACAAGATAAGGTAAAGAGAACTAGTTGCAAAAATATATAAACTACAGAACATATAGGAGTACTGTGAACCCTGCGACTATATTCTCATTCTTATCATGTTACAACTGACATATTCATTATGCTTTATACATATAATAACTTAATGTAAGTATCACTTAAATTAAAATTATGTACAAACTTTGCTTTAAAAATGTATATATATATATATTAATTGATAGTACTCCTAAGAAAAGTATTTTTTTATTTTGTTTTAAAATAAGTAAATAAAATTATATTTATAATTTGTTATTTATTGTTTGCAGATTTTCTGCAAAAGATACGCTCATGGAAATTACAAAAAATGATAATATTTACAGGTTGAATGCCAAAAAAATATATACCGTAACTCCGTTTGGGAGAAAAAAAAATTATTTTTAAATATTACGTGATCGTTATGAAATTTAAAAAAAAAAGTAAAATGTTAATTTGTTCGTATATATATGGTAAGATAAAAGAAGTGATTCGATTGTTGAACTTATGACTTCTTCTATTAAAAAATAAAATGGTTAGATTTACTAAATATTTCCTGTGTTATTCTTATTTCCGTTGCCATGGTATTCAAACAATCAATCATATACTAATCATATACTTCTTCGTTTCGTCATTTGGGAAAAGTCCCATGAGCGTATATACGCAAATAATTATTCGTTTAATTCGCAGTGCCCCTTGGTGCAACACAAAATGTTCGAGAACATCGATATGTGCAGCGGGCATCGCATTTAGAACCTATCGAAAGCGCACCGACCTACTTATATAGCACAGTCGGCCAGCGCTACAGGCAATCCTTAGCAGTCGGACAGTGTATACCGCGTGATCTCACAGTTGCGCCTAGCCCTTTGCGTTCGCATCGTCTGCTGTCGAGATCCACAGCATCTCCATCATACTGGAGCATCAGGAAGGCTTGTGGCCTTTACCACCAGTGATGAATTTGGCTACTCAGTCTGGTCTCTGCTTCTACGCCGTTGAGCTACCGACTTCATCGCTATGACCACACTCCACTACCGTTCAACTCGGCTTCGTGTCGAGCATCGCCGTGGAGAATTCGCCACTGATCATATTCACTACAGACTACTTCAATAAATTCATTTCCATGCTGCCACATCTTTCACTAGTCTCTGCCTACCACCCCCATATTGAATTGCCGGCAAAAGTATAAATTTACCAAATTTTAATCGTGCATACAAAATAAAATGTTTTTTTATTAATAACATCATGATGAAGCTCGACTGAAGCGAAACCGGTAGATGTGATAAAAAAATAATAAAAACTCTTGGTTAATAAACAAAGTACTTTGTTGCTTTCAGATTATTTAGTAAATAAGAAGATAATTTCTACGCAGTGGCATCTATTGCTTTATTCGAACCGTAAAATTTGTTTTTATTAAAATTTTCGCTCAACGACATCAAATCTCTTTCTGTCATCTCTTCCACGAACCTCTCCTAGAATTTTGTACACTCATACCCATCTCGCTCTTTAATCCGCTATTCTCATTTTGCTACCCTAAAGTGCCATCTGACTTGGCCAAGGGAAGTGCTACAAATACTACATGATGTAGTAGAGGGATACAGAAAAGGGATGAAATTGTATTCCGCAAATCGTCAAGCAAATAAACGATCAAAAACTTCCCCCAAGAAATAAAATTGATACTGGATGAGACGTCTAAAACGTGGGTACTAATAAGAAAGCACGCAATGAAAATATCAAGGACATAAAACCACACTTGCAAAGTAACATTCCTGTACGTGCTAATTAGGAACTACGAGGGTGGTTTGAAAAGTATCCGACCTATCAATGAAACAAGAATTTTTTTCTTAAGTTTTTTTATTTATTTTTGTACATAGTCTCCTTGTAACTCTACACACTTCTCCCAGCGATGTTCCCATCTCTCTAACCCGTCCAAATAGTACTCGGCGTTTTTCACTGCAAAATAATTGTTCACAAAGGTGATGGCTTCCTCATTTGACGAAAATCTCTATCCTCCGAGCGCAGTTTTTAGATTGGGGAACAAAAAAAAGACGCTTGTGGCTAGATCTGGTGAGTAAGGCGGATGGTCAAGCAGTTTAGTTCAAGTGTAAATCTGCTTTCTGGAGCGTTAAGACTCTCGACTAAGAGTTTTGGCGTATTTTCTATCTGTATGTTCTTTCCAAATTTCCCAGGTCAACGCTCAAACAAACTAAAAGCTCATATCGTTCTTTCCATCGTAAACTCCATGAAGCAATAAAATAATCAATATCTTTGAAAACGATTTAAAACACCATCATTTTTCTTCGTTTTCTTCAAATAACGTTTTAATAAAACTTTAAATATTCGAATAAAATTTTGATTAAACACGAACGATGCCAGATAATAAGACAAGTTAATTCATTAAATGCATAAAAAGCGGGCATCTAGAATTTCAAATTAAACAAATGTTTCTTCCCCAGCGACCAACGTTACATATTCCGTAAATTTTATAATCAACAGTCGAGTCGTTGGAATGGTACTTTTTGCTCAGAAACGGGTATGGAAAAAAAGTTTTACAGCTTTTTTATCTTTTCGCTTTTATTCACCCTCCCACTTCCCCCTCCCTCGAGCTGCTCTCAGATTCATTGCTTCTCGACCGGCGAGTCACGCTTTTAGATGATTTTTATTGAATACTTGGAATGTGTACAAAAAAGTCATCCCACGCTTACAAAAAAAAAATCTTGACATAGACTTTGTTAGTTCAAGTTGCTGCCGCATATATTACTAATTAGGAGGGTCTGCATTTCTTCCTTCCTTCCTGTGAACATATACCACACAATTTCGCGAGCTTTACAAATAATAACGAGATTACCAAATGCACTCACTTGTTATTATTTGTTACATATTATAATGTGTTCATTGTTCATAGTACTAAGTCGACTTAAATAGTAGAGAGGCGTGTGGCGTGAGGCGTTAGCTTGTTAAAGTCTGTTGTTTTATGTTGAACTCTTGTTAAATTGTAAAGCTCTCCTCGTTTGTGTGTTGTCTGCTCTTTCGCTTTTCTTGGTGAATATTCTTCATTTTGTGTAAAGCATTTTTATAACACGGGCAGTCTAGTTGTTCATTTTGTACTTGCAACTTATCTCTAAACGTGATTTGTTCGATTCGTCGATTGAAAAATCAGATTATGTCAAAGGATTGTTGATCTCTCTAGTGGCTATTTAATTTAATTCTTCATCGCTAAATAGTGATAGGCAGCTAGACTTCACACATATACAAAAAAAAAATACATACATTACAATAAAAATATATATATGTGTGTATTTATTTATGTATAAATAAATACATTTATTTATTTATACATAAATAAATATTTATGTATAAATAAATTTCATTTTTTTATTTTTTTTTTGTTTTTTTTTTCAATAATATTAGTATTCAATTTATGAAAAAAATATTATTTTTATTGATTTCCGAGAAAGCTGTCGGAAATTATTACTTTTAATTTCGTTCACTGTCGATAATTATTACTTTAATATTATTAACTGTCGGAAATCATTACATTGATTGTCGAAAATTTTGTTAACTTTAATATTATTATCTGTTGGAAATTATTAATTTCATATTGTTATTTTCGAAAATTATTAATTTAATATTGTTAAATGTCGGAAATTATTACTTAATACTATTTAATTTAGTTGGAAATCAATTTCGGAAGTCTGTTTATACTCGTAAGAGATTGGAATGCTGATAGAGATGTTGAAAGATGGAATGCAGGTAACTCCATTAATGCAGGACTGAACGCGGTTGGCGCTAACAAAAAACTGTCCAAAGAAGCGTATCTAGCAGTCCACGATGGCGTGCTGGTACCTTCCCCGTTGTATGGCTGAGGCATGGAACTCGCAGAGAAAGGTTGAAAGTAGACTGAATGCTATAGAAAATAGATCCTTAAGGCGTGTGTGATAAAACTATATATGATCGTGTGAGAAATATGGAGATCCGCAAAGAATAAAAGGCTGATGTAAGCGTAATGAGTAAGACTAATAATGAGAAAAGGACGCTCAGATGGTTTGGGCTTGTAAAGTAAATGAACGAAGAAAGTAGTTTAAGGAAAACATATTATCACGCAAATGTGATTGGTTAGAAAAGTCACGGAAGACAGAAGGAAGGGCCCGAGGAAGACATGGCACAAATCAAGTTAATTAGATACTTGATTCGGGCCATGTCAAGAGTCAGAATAATAGAAGAGTATGTATAAGACGAGGTATGAATGTGAATGAGACAAGGAGTGTGTTCCAAGACCGAATTGCTTGGAGGTCCGTCCTCTCTGCCAATGGCGTGGTGGTTAGTTACTCAGTTAGTTAGTTAGTTAGAAAATCAATAAGGGCATCGGAAATAAAATTAAAATCAATTTGATTGTTATTATAAGTCACTGCGTAGAAGTAACATAAATTAATCATCTCTAAATGGTTTCGCACAGTTCGATAACGCCTTCAGAAGGCAAAGTCACTCTGATGGCAGAGGAAGGCATGTGAGAACTGGAAGTGCCCATTAGAGTTAAACTTTCTTAATGAAGCTGTCTCCCACTAGCGAGCTACTGAATAAACATTGAGATTGGAATACAAGACATGGAATTAAGGAGCATAGATAAGGCAAGGGTGGATACAACGCAGACAGTACTGGAAAATTGTCGCAATTTATCTTTTCTTTCTTCAATGATTATTTCGTTGCTTAAATAATGCAACAACACCGACGAAAATAATTACAGATTATTATTACCCATCTTATAACGGACATCGTCTTGTGGTGAGGGTAACGTACATCAACATGTATCAAATAAAATTTTCAAAAGACGAAAATACCAGGGTTATGAATAACCTGATAATATTTTAATTTCTCCTACTACCATCATAAATGGTCGAAAATGTTACAGAGGATTGAACGCGCAATCCCTGGTGGGATCCTGAATCTTCAGACCGCTCAATCTTTGAAACCGATCTTAATTATTATAAGAATAGTTCTTTCCTACTTTAAAATAAATAAAATAAGAACATGCGATGAATAACCACGGTAATGAGCTAGATTAAAACATATTTAGGCAACAGGCACTACGTATGAGGTTTCACATTCTTGGATTGAACCAAATGACATGTAACATTAGGTTTGCCAATGTTGACAATGGGGAGCATAAAATACATCTAAAACCCATATTTACAGAAAAACTTTTGAAAAGCATCCTCGTAATGATTAAATTGATAAACGTGCGGAATAATTTTATCTCACATATTTGTAATAAGTATTAAATTTGTGCCTCGCCATAATTTATAATAAAAATTTGTTTTAGACCACTTTCATTATATATCATAATATAATGATAATCTCAGATTAAATTACATAAGTATTATGATCCTTCGAGTCTATCACTGAGAGCTTTATTATTACCAATCCTTTTCTTTCTAATGTCATTAATGATAAACATGTTTGAACGGATCTTTGAATGATAGGATTAAACCAAATCATTTTTCAAATAGCAAAGTTTAGAAATCTAATTAGTGACATGTCAAAGTTATACGGCCAATGGCCTTTTTGTGGTTGTCGGGAGGTATAGAATATAATATTATGTAGGTTTAGTCAACATCTCGGATTGTGAGCATTACTGTCTAAAGTCATTTGTAAATATATCACTGTTCCTTAGGGAGTTTCTCAGCTAGTGAACAACCGATGCCTCAACTGATGGTTATCGCAATTGTAGATAGATATTCATAGAATCTTGCAAATTTCAATCTTAAAATAGGGTGGGTTTCTCCAGAGATGCATTAAATTACTTCAGCGATGTCTCGTATGATAAACATTTAATTCATGTAACTTTAGAAAAAGAATTCCTACAAGGGTTTCAACTTCCCCGAGAAAATCCGTACAAGAGTCCAAACTTCCCCTAGAGAATATAACTACACCATTCCAAATGTGGAGAAATAGTTCGAAATATATTTGTTTACGTTGATTATCATGTCTATGCTACAAATATTATAATATTTTTCAGAAAAATCTGTTAAACACTCGGTACGTGAATTGAGGACCTAACATTTTTGCACCGCCGCTATTGAAGTCGTAAACTTTGATTTAAAGAACTTAAAGCTCTGACTTTTACGTATTAAAATAGGTTATTTTTATTAAATTCTTAGCACGTTTGAAAAAGATCTTTAACAAAAATAATATCCGAGAAAACATTCTTACACATCCGTGAGTTCTGGGGACATAATGTAAATATGTATAACTTAGTTTAAATAAGCGGAGGATTCGGATAAGCTCAGATTTTCAAGTGCAGTTGCGACCAGAGATTTGTAGATCTTCGGTTTGAGTTGAAGGCTGTGATTAACATTTCGAAAGGGATAAAATTAATAATTAATATCTGTTTATGCATGGCGTATTTCATGCAAATTATTTGGATGCATTTATATTATTGTGTAGTTCTTTATTATTTCAATCACATTATGTATGTTAAGCTTTTGTAATGGCAAACTAACCTAGCTGATGATGACTGCGTTGCTTGATAGATTAATAGATAGAGGTAATTAGCTCTGGGGGGGGGGGGATTTTGGTACTTAAGGATAAGGAATTGTCTTTAGCTTTAAAATTATCAACAACTTTAACTGATTCCATTTCTCGGAGACGACAGCAGAATTATTCTTGACTTAAATTAACCACTTTTTTCGCTGTCCTCTCAGAGATCTGGAGTCATGGTTAGCGAAAAAGTTGTTAATTTTTAGTTGACAATTTCTTATCTTAAGGTAGAACAGGAAGCGTCCCTCTGGACTCGGACATAGAACTAAAAATGAAACTCTAATAATTGATTGTGTTTTTTCATATTTATTTTTGAAATCAGTGATAGATTATTTTCTAAAATAACCCCATATAGTATAGTATAATAGTATTAAAAATAATTTAGATTTATTTTAAATAATCCTAAAAAATACTTACCGCTTTTAAAAAATTGATTTCTTTTTCAATACATCAATTAATGAAAACAACATTTTCAAACTGATAAATAATTAAGTAATCGCGTCGTGTAAGAGACGAGAGAAGTATAAAAATAGTTAGGAGTGATTCCTAAGACGGAGCTTAAATTTATTCTATGCGAATACCAGATAAGAGTCCCATCCTCTCAGAGCCAGTGCGACTATGGTATTCCCAAATGCGTTATGTTGTGAGGTTGAAGGGAGTCGGGAGAGGAAGAAAGTGTGGAAGGGAAAAGTTTTTAAATACCTGGTGATTCGTATCTGGACACGACTTAATACATTACCAGCAATGTTGCGATTCGGAAAGGTGGTATTGCTTTAGGGGGATACAGAGAGTTCACAGTAGAATCGTGTGATTTGCTATCTTCTCTGCTATAAATATCTTAAGATAATAATTGGAACTTCGAGGAAATTTCTTATGTAAACATAAAACAATGTTTAAATTTAACATTGTTGTAAAACGGTGGTCTCTGGATGAAATTGCAATACTTGGGTATATGAATATCTTTTGCCTCTTTGAATGGAATGAGAATACATTTTTTGTTAACCGTTGAAACTAAAACTAAAAAAATTAAAACGTAGTTAGTGGGGTTCCATTGCATATCAAATTATGCGCGCACACGAAGGTTAAAGAACCGTGCCATTTAAATTTTGAAAAGCGTTATTTACCTGAAAAGTGGAATTACAGTTAGTTATCTGCGGTGAAATAAATGTTTGAGCACTAACAGTAATTTCAAATATTACAGCGATTAATTTAATGTTTTCGTTAAAGTGGATTGTTCATGTTTTCATTTTTTAATATGTGTACTTATTTTTTACAATGATATAAAATAAAATTTTGGTTTTCGCATTAAAAAAATTGACAAACAATTTCATTTCGACAACAAATTATTAAAAGCAATAATTATTAGCCTGAAACCCAAATATAAATTTATAAAAAATTCTGAGCAAAAATTCGTCGGCGGCATTTATTTTTTCTCGGAAGATTTGTTCAATTTATTTTTGTGTTACAGGATAATAATTATTGCTGATAATAATTTGTTATCCTTTGTGATTTGCATAAAAACCTTTTCTTGTAAACATAAGGTTACGTTTAATAAAAAATAATATTTTTAAGGCCACCTTTTCGCCAAAATATTGATGTATTCCGTGTTTAAAATACGTGGACATCCAAGTATTTCTGAATCAAATGGTGTTTCAGATTGTACGTTCATAGTTTGGGCGTTGTCCAAACATAATCATTATAAGGTTGGAAGGGTAGAAATAAATATACAGTGAGATGAGAGCTCCTGCCGCATTAATGAGTACAGTACAATCACGTGGTCAAGTCAGTGCCATCGAACAAAGACAGTTTGTAAATGGCTGCGATATATGTTGGTACTCGTACTGCTGATTTGTATATTATTTTACCTAGTCGGCCCTAACATCGATTGTTTTTCAACCTTTTTTCTCCAATCAATAATTCCCATCCAACCACTGTCAGCACGTTTTGCACGAAGTACTGGTATTGTGCCTTGCTTGACTTCGTACACCGTCTTAACGTATCTTTTCTCTCCCACTCACCAATACTGGCTTTCACTCTACTCGTTATTAGGAACCGAGGGATCAAGAAAATTTGGTAATCGTCAATTATGTTGTTTTGTTTCGGGCACATTTAGCTGGAGGTCGCAAGTTCAAATTCAAAAATGCGCATTTAATTTTTATTTGATTATTTTGTGTTATATCACAAATTACTTATTTAAAATAGTTTATTTGCGGCACGTTCCAAAGTGGAAGAGATTCTAAGTATTGCCCTGGTGTAACACCACTATTAAGAATTGAAACGTTGCTTGAAATGGCTTTGGCCGTATTTGATGAACAGATCTTAATAGTCAGGTTTTTGCTCCTACTTTCCTCTTCCTCGTGTCCTTCCTTTTTCCACTACTCTCAGTCTCACAACATACCTCAATTGGGGATGCCATAGTCTCATTGGCTCCCGACGTTTGGGAACAGTTGTGAGATGTGTGGTTTCAGATAAATATTTAAAAATATATAAATACAAATAATAGTAAAAAACATTATTATCCAAAGTCTCTTTATAAAAAAGTTATCAAATCTGCATGATACCTACGTAGTTTCACACTTGACAACTTTGGTTTGTGGGTAAAACCAAATACCTGAAAAAAATGGGAAATGCAAAAAGGGAATTTTTTCTATTGTGAAAATCTGCTAATAAAACTGGCAATTTTTCGAAACTTCCACTACAACTGACGGCACCAATAAAGTAAATTATTCATCAAATTTTATGATTGGAACCCCATAACAATGAACTAACTTCATGTTTCCAAAATCGGGCTTTTGTGTCGCTCGTAGGACAGAGCCCGAACAGTGTGCCCATTGCACCGTAACGCACTTATGCGCCCCGTGCTCTGTTATTTTGAATGTTGAATTTTCCGTTCGGAAAGAACCAATAGTTTTTTCCATCATTTTTTTTTACAGTCGCCCTTATGAAGCATTGAAATAAATTTCAAATGTTTTACTAATTTAATAAATTAAAGAATAAGGCTAATACATTTGATTTACATATATCATATTTAAAATATTTATAATTCACTCTTCCCATTGTTGGAGATATCATATCTTACGCAGACGATACTGTAGTTATCACTAAAGGCAAATCATGGGAGGAAAAATGAGGAAAGCCAATATCAATATAAACATACTCAAAACATGGTTCGACCTAAATTGTCTCTCACTAAATACTGAGAAAACATATTTTATCCCATTATATTTGAAAGAAAAAAAATTCGAAAATAATATCTCCATTAAGATCCATTCATCACAGTGTGAAAATAAAAAAGAATGCGATAATGCAAATTGTTTACCAATAACATGCAAAAATAGTATAAAGTGTCTGGGTATCATAGTAGATAGACACTTAAAATGGAACGAACAAGTCCAAAATACGGCAACCAGAGTAAGAAAACTTATTCATTAGATTGAGAAACATCATATAATATGATTAAAACTATATATATCTCTCTTGCCCAATCTATTCTACAATACGATATAATCGGGTGGGGGGGACTTTCAAAACTAACCTCTTACCTGTAGAGAAGGCACAGAGGTTGATTCTAAAAGTCATCCTACGAAAACCATCTATATAACCAACAACACAGTTATTTTAATCTTATTGAACCTTAGTTCCCAGTTTAAAAATTAACTCATTGTTACAAACTCACAAAGATCATTTCAATACTACAATAATATTTTCAAAAATAAGTAACCGTTCAAGATCACGTGGCAACTTAGAAATCCCTAAATTTAAAATGAGTGCTTCTCAACATCATTATACTAATCAAGGTTTAATGCACTCCAATATAAAATCAAATCTGAATAAAAATATAAAGCATTTAAATCACAAATAAAACAACTACTTGATCAACCCAATAATAATTATAGATTTTAATTTCTTTAGAACGAATTTTTACGTATCTTTTAATTACATGTATATATTAGTAGTAATTGATCAAATGCAAATTTTTATACAACATACTTAGTGTATAATTAAATATTGAATTTCATCATTAATAAACAAAAAAATATTGTATCATCATTCGAACTAACTATTAGCTTATTGTCGCTATTTATTATGTACCTACTCGTGCAACATTATCAGCTGTATAAATTCGTTTTTTTCTTACTTTATAAATAAAAACTTTCTTTTCTTTACCTTATGTTTACTGTAATCGTACTACTCCCCAACCAAATAGGAGAAACGTTTTTTTCTCTAAAATAATAAAGTATTACGCGTACCGTATACGTAATTATGTCACTTTCGAAGTTCAAATGATTTGTTAAAAAAATACTATTGACTTCACAGAAAACTTTTGGCACAAATCTCGACTAGGATACTTGTAATTGATTTGCTCAGGTAAAGTGCATACATATTAACGCGTTTTCTAGATTTTATTTTATTTGATCTAGTGCAGCTTGGTTTATTAAATACGAATAATTACAAACAATAAAATTATATCCACCGCTTTCCTCGATTCTAAGACAAAAATTCACCGCACCACACTGCCATATTTTACTGGGTGTACGAATTATTATTGGGAGGAAATTATGTTAAACTTATTTCAAGAATTAGTGAATATTTCAACATCTGAAAGTTCTGAAAGATTCGATCAAACTTTAGTTATGATAATGCCTTCAGAAAGATGATTAAATACTGGATTGGACAGCCTTTCAGGATACCCATCAGCCTTACTAACATCAAGGGGTTTCCAGTACGATGCAACTTTAGGACTCACGGTTTGGTTCTGAGAAAATCTTGCATTCTGCGTCAAAGCGCTTCGAGTAATCCTAAACTCCTCCCAAAAGTTCTGTGAGAACTGAGTCTAAATTCTGATTGTGCATTAAAGCTGTAATTACTATAATTATTCAAACCAAATACAAACAAATATTGATACTTGCATATAAAAACCCGTTGCCGCGGTTCAAAAACTTCAACGGTTGTTTTTTTAAATAACAGAGAGCGCCACTTCCGTTTAACACAATCATAAACTGTAGAGTTATTGTAAATAATTTACTAACTAACCATCACGCCGCTTATCTAGGCATAAATGATAGACCGCACACACTCCTGTCTTCATACACATTCACATTTACGATACGAGTACATAATGAATTAAACATTTTTAGAATTATTTGTAGCCACGTAGAGGGAGTGGGGGCAACGTTTGATAACTTTGTCACCCCCCCCTGAAAAAATCATAGATCCATCACTTCTTACCATGAAAATAATTTCCTGTTTCGCTTTCTTCAATTGCCCGAGTTGCCGCCTGAGGATAAAACATTCATAATTTCCGTTAACGCATTTAAAAATTCACAAGTAGTTTATATTTAATCCGGCTCAATGAACCGAATCATAAACATTTACTCCCCTCTAGTTAAATTATAATTATTATGGTTTTCCCTCCGTCCAATCCCGATTTAGGTACATTCAGATTTGCATATAAATTGTGCCCGAAAGAGGCTGTAGAATTAGAAGATGGCGCGGTATTATTAATAGGGGTCCTGATATTATCCAATATCAAACGATTCATTTTAATTTTGCGAAAACGCTCGCTGGAATCACAAGTTCTAAGGCAATATGGCACCAAGTATTGCTATTAAATTATTAAAGTATCTGTTTTCGACGGAATTACCCAAAGCGATTGGTTTTGCTAGAATGAAGATAAAATGATAACATAGTGATGACTGTAGATAATATTATTCTATGCCGTATTGAGTGTTCCTCTAAAAACTAAAACAAACAGAAACAGAACTATGTACAAACATACTTTTTTAGAAAACGTTGGACATAGATTTCTTAAGCCAAAGCGTCTATAACCTGGTTAATATATAATTTTACACTTATTTTACTTATTGATGTTTCAACAGAAAGCAATAATTATGAATATACGCTTGTTAGTTGTATACATTATTAGGAAACGCTTACCTATCTATAATATGGGTTCATAGAAAAAAATAATTCAGTAATAAATAATATCGCTAATTTACGGAGAATAAAACTGGGAACAAAACGCGGACAAATTCGAGAACGGACACTGGTTATTTTATTAGACACATCGAAATGATACCATTACTTTTCATTCATACGCAGATCTGGATTATTTACAACTTTTTAAATCCTTTTAAAAAGTATATAATTTTCTTTACATATTTACTCAAGCATTGAAAAGTCGCATGTTCATATTCGTGTGCAACGTTTTACAGAGCTTTGTATACGTGTTCCAGCTGCACAAAGTATAAAAACAATGCAAATATATTTCATTAGAGAAATATACAACTTTGTAATTAATATAATTTATCAGTCATACGAGTAGTTATAGTTTATAGTTTAGTTGGTGGTTACTAACTTGCAATATTAAATCAAGGCTTGTTACATCACATCACAGTAGAGCCACAGCTCATGTCAATACAAAAAGGAAGTCGTCAGATATAATATGTTTTTAAGTGAATACCATGGCTCAAGAGCCAGTGAGATTATGGCATCCCCAATTGGGATATGTGGTGAAGCTGCAGGTAGTAAAGACGAAGAAGGTTGGGGAAAGAGGAAGGTGGGGAAGTACTGGCTATTCGGCTCTGCTGAAAGGGCGATACTGAAAGTTTCTTCCACTCTGGAACACGCACACATATAGGTGCCATTGATAGTCCAAAACCTTATCTCCAACCAAGAAGGCCGACGTTGCATCAATCAGTGTAGTTTTCACAAAGTGCCTTCCATAGGAATGTGTTGATATGAAATAAACGAATCAAGATAAATAAGGTTCATTTGTACAATGACATATGAAACGCGTGTTGTCATTTTTCAAATAGTGTCAAATCCCGTAGACAAAGAATAATTCTTGATGTTAAGTTATTATGAAGTGCTTCAAATTCAATAAGGTAGGCGTATACAGCCTCGATCAATCCCTAGCGAAAGGCGGATCAAGGGAGAAGCTTTAAGGATAAAGTGCTTGTGTTTTGGCCCGAGGCTTTGCGAGGAGGCGCTGTCTTGAGATTTGGGGTGTTAAGGCATGCGGCTTTGGTAGTTGCACCGGTTCAATCATCTGAACATATTGGGGTTTGTTGGGAGAAAGATTAATGATATTATCACGGCTTTTTCTCCCAGCATACAAGGAGCATAATCTGGTCCCATTTTATGAGTCCCTACTGCGTAGAGCTATTGGGTCAATGCCATACCCACTTTTTCAAGAACGTGGTGAACAGGAAAGTGGAGAAGTATCTACATGGTTATTTAGAACTTGTCATTCCAAGGAAACATGACTAAGTCATTCACCAGGGCCGTATTTTATTTATTTATTAATTTAAACGCCCTGATGGGCTTTTACATTATACATAATATACTGCATAATACAGTGACAACAGAAGGTGTTATTTTTAAAATATCAACACAAAAATAACAAATCTTTTAAGCTCACAACATATCTACAAGAAAACAAAAAATATAAGCAATCGCTCTTTTAATATGCTACTTAAAAATGTCATTCAGGTATCTCTTGAACACAGGTAAACTTATATTAAATATGTCAATATGTGAGGTGAATTTGTTTCCAAGTGTGTGAAGGCAAAAAATAGGTGCATGTATGTTATAGTTGGTACTAAAGTTATTGTTGCAGAATAATATATTTTGCCTAGTTGCTCGAGTAGGTACTCTGAAATCTATGAGTTGCAGGAGTTCACAAGAGTCTAGTTTGGAGTTAATAATCTTAAATAAAAAAGTTAGGTCATTTATTTTTCTTCTGTTTTGTAGGGAATGTATTTTAAGTGTATTTAGTAAGAATGTAAAGTTTATGTGTTGAATAGGTATGTGTAATTTGAAGTTTATAAATAGTAAAAATTTGTACTGCACGCGTTCAATATTTTTTATATGAATCTGGTAGTATGGGGAGCACACTATTGAATTGTATTCTAACAAGCTGCGTACTAGCGACAGATACACGATTTTTATAACCTCCAACGAGTCCAAGTCTTTGATGGTTCTGATTATAAATCAGAGTGTCTTCATACTTTTGTTAGTTATTTGTTGTATGTGATTTACAAAATTTAATTGAGTATCAAACATAATTCCAAGGTCCCGAATTTCGTTGACTTTTTCTAAGATTTCGCTTACTATTGTGTGTGTGAATAATAGTGGGGTCTTTGTTCGACAAAATGATAATTTCTTACATTTATCAATATTGAGGAATAAGTTGTTAGCTATACCCCAATTATGTAATTTTCCGATGTTTGACTGTAAGATTAGGCAATCGCTTATGTTGGATATTATTTTGTATAATTTGATGTCATCGGCAAAAAGCAGAAATTCTACATCGTCAAGATTGAAGGCACCTACCTCATTTTCTAATTAATTAACTAACCATCACGCCGGGGTATGCAGAAAGGACTATTGCCAAACAACTTGATCTTGGCAAACACTCCTTGCTTCCTCACATTCTTACATGGTCTCATACATACCCTTCTGTTATTCTGTCTCTTGACGTGAACCTGCTCAAGTAACTGGTTCGATGTATTCTTCGGGCGTTGACTACTTTCTTCATCTGTCTGCTCTACATGCCCAAAACATCTAAGCATCCCTTGCATTCTTTCGGGATCTCCATCTGTATCATCAAAACCTTGTTCCTGTCTTAAATTGACATTATGCTTTATTGTTTTTTGCCCTATTTTTTGTCATAGCTTTATTTGTTTATTATCCAATATTGTGACATTTTACCTTCTTTTAACTTCGTGTAATATATCATGTGTTGTAGTTAAAATGGGTCCGTTAATAAATAAATAAAATACAACAAGCAATTTAATTTAAAAATCACTTATTTTCTACTCCACCAAACAATGAATTTTAAATGACATCTTGTCTAGGACATTCTTAAAAAAATAAGTCCATTGAAACGTTAACTATCGTAAGATTGAGTTAAATAAAAAAATAATTGCCCCACCAATAAAGTCACACTGATGTAAAATTAAAATAAATTCTAAAATATCTATAGTAGAGAGAAGAAAAAGTTTTGAAATATTTTAAGATCACAAAACTTTTTTATGTTATTCGCAAGAAACTCAAGTTCAAATATAATTGACAATATTTTAATCAATGTCAGATTCTGCGTAAGCGCTCTACATAAAAAGGAACGATTACAAAAATAATTTTAAGGCTTCTTTTCAAGAATGATAACAACATGAAGTAACAAATAGGGCTATGAAACTTTTGGGATTTATTTTAAGAACTGTAAAAGATTTTATGTCACTTTATTCTTTTAGGATTTTAAGTAAAAAGTAATTTAGAAAAAAATTCGATCTTGTCCTCATACTATAAAGCATATCAAAATAAATTGTGAGAGTTCAAATTATCCATATCCATCGACCAAATAAATTATGTTAATTTAATGTAATTACTTGATTTAACAAACTTATCTTGCAGAAGAACCATGAGCAATTTGTTATTTTTATTAAAATTAGTTAATGGCTTAATGAATTCACCTGGCTTAACCAAACTAATTACCTGCCAAATCATAACGCGAGAATTCCTAAGTTGTTCTTTGTTCATCCACCTAACCAATTATTTTGGCAACTACATAGGCTTGGAAAAAAATTCAGTTACCTTTATATTTTCAATTATTCCATGCTAAAATGTAGATCAGAAATTTCTAACATTTTGTTTCTCTTACAATATTATATTATATATTCTTTAACTTACTTTTTACGTAAGCATTTAACTTACTTTTTACGTAAGCATTTAACTTACTTTTTACGTAAACATTTAACTTACTTTTTACGTAAGCATTTAACTTACTTTTTACGTAAACATTTAACTTACTTTTTACGTAAGCATTTAACTTACTTTTTACGTAAACATTTAACTTACTTTTTACGTAAGCATTTAACTTACTTTTACGTAAGCATTTAACTTATTTTTTCTTCCAAGTTGATTTTTGTTTTTTACTCCAGGCAGGTATTATTTTATTTTTCTTTCTTCTTTTTTTGTATTTGTGTAATGATGTGTATTACGTTCATTTATATGTTTTTTTTTTATTTCTTTCGTGCTTTATTTTTATATTCTGCTCATGATATGCTATAAAAATATTATTATGTTAATTTGAATGCACTATGTAATATAATTTATTTATACTTGTTTATGTCTAAACCCGACGGACGTAAATGAATTAATAAACATAAGTTTTCATGACTTTTTACCAACTCATTTTGGAAAAAAAGCATTATCGTTTATGCACCTTCATTACACAATAATTCAATAAATTCGCTTCATGCAAATACACAATATCTCGAGAATTATTGTACTTTGCATTCTAACATTTTTTATACTGCTTAAGCACGTAACATTAGCACCTTGCATATGATCACAGGAGATAGCACTGAAGTATGGTTACTGTAATTTATAAAACATGCCTCTGTTACGAAAGTAGACACTCCAAATTTCAGCATGCATTATAACGTTAAAATCCCGCACAATGGGACAAATGTAGTGAACATAACTCGCTCATATGCTCTCCACTGTTGGCGAGGAAATGAACTGTGAATATGATACTGATATGAGACTGAGTGTGCGGATATTTAGTGCATATTAAGTAGACTGGCGCCTGGTGATTAGGCAGCCCGTTGTACATGAACCGCAGCTTCTAACCGGAACTGGATGTAGGCGCAACCAAATCAGAAACCGATTGACAATGGAGCGGAACTACTTTGAGGCCGCTAGATGACGCTATGAACAGATTCATCGTGATTTTAACTCAATAATAATAGATTTATGATTGGAAAAGGCCACGCGGAAACTGAAAAAGGAGCATCAATATGGTGTTTCGATATCGACTGCTCCAATTTAAATTGTAATAAAAGAATAATTAACTAATAACAATTGTAGCCTTTCAACACCTTTCAAGTTAAAAAAAATATGAAATCAAACAGCTCACTGTTTATATGTTTAGTAGCTGCATGACAAGTTTTAATGGGCTTTACAGTATTTTTTTGTTTTCCAAACAACTGTGGAATGTGTAGCAATGTTTTTATAAAGTGAACTTGTTTCAGTTGTGATGGATTGTGCCAATAATGCTGAAAGTTTTGTGAATTTTTTGTTTTAATGAAATCAACACAACACTAATTTTTTAAATAAACGGTATTAACTTGTTTCAATTCCGATGTCACTGGGGTAAAATACCACCAAAAAATTATTTGGAAAATGGATGATATTATTATAGTATTAAAAAAGTTATACATACAAATTGGTTACTATTCCAAAAAGGCGGCACTACAAATATTGATTGAAAACAATAGTAAGCAATCATTTGTTTATAAAAATAAACTTGAACTGTGGTGTGTGGATATATTACATTGTGTTCACCTACTAATACATGTTAGGACCATATTATGTTTTCAACACCTTCTGCCTCCTGATCCAGTTCAGGGTGTAGAGTTGTAGACCATTTAGCCATCTGCATATGGCACACTAAATTACTATGCACGTTTGTCTTCCTCAGGAGATAAACTACAACTGATGAACGGAATGTCAACACGCAGAAAGGCAATTTTACCATCTTATGTTCAAAACAAAAACTGACTAAGCTAAGAGATGTTAAGATGTAGACCATTTAGCTATTTGTAATTGTCAGCTCTAAATGTACATTTGTGTCTTCCCCAGGAGATAAACTACGACTGATGACTAAAATGTCATAACGGAGAAAGGTGATTACATCACCTTCTGATCCATATGTGAAGATGTAAACCACTTGGCTATCTTCAATTCGCAGCTCTAAATTTACATATGTGTCTTCCCCAGGAGATAAACTACGACTCGCCCCGCGGTGGTGTGAGTGTCATCACGGAGAAGGGCGACATCACGACCTCCTACCTGCTGATCCAGCGCGCGCGCGGCCCCGACTCGGGCAAGTACACGTGCAGTCCGTCCAACGCCAATCCGCGCACGGTGGTGGTCCACGTGCTCAACGGTAAATCTTCCGCTTATGGTATAATTATACTTATTTACTTTTTTTAATATCCGTTATTATTTAAAAGTGATTGGTTTTTTTGATCCATGTAAATCTTTCAATATTTCAAAATAATTGAAAAACTTTTTTTTTAATTTAAAAATACCCTTACAAAAATATCTTAAATGGCTTAACAGTGACCTCTGTAGCTGCGAACTGAAGGTTAAATTGAATAATTAAGTTTTGTGTAATTTTAAAGTAACATCTATAATGCCTCACGGCACTTATTTGGGCCCACTTCTCTTCGTTATATTTATAAATGATCTCTATTTTTGTTTCAATAATGTCAAATTCATTTTATTTTCAAATGACTTTAAGCTTTCAAGATTATAAAATGTTTAAATGATGCACTTATCCTTCAGAAAAATAAAGATATAAATATGTGTTTCAAACAAAGCAACCGCAAAGTGCGCGAAACGCCCTTGCAGTTTGTTGCTTCGTTCCTTTCCCGTAATTCGTGGCTCGGTTGGCGTTAATGTTCACAAATATATACATACCATTAGATGTTCAATGTGAGTTAAGACAAGTTGTAACTGATATATGTTACAAAACGTTAATGTCTAATCTAGAACTATCACTACTTTCTACCAGGAGAACGATTATTATCTTTGTATGTGCATAACGCATAAGATTCCCAACTGATCGCAACCGCCTGGATCCAGTGAGATACTACTACCTGGCTAAAAAAGTGGGGTAGTACCTGGCTATTCACATCTGGTCACCAAACACGACTAAAGCCATTTCTAGCAACGTTTCAATTCTTTATGGTTGTCTTACACCAGGGCGATACTGAGAGTATCTTCCAATATGGAAAGCTAGACGACTTTTACGCAGTGGGGGTACATCGTTTGTTAATTTTACACGGAATTTTTTTGGTGTGTATGTTATATATTCATGATGGTAAAAATGTCTGAACAAGGTTAAGTGTACCGAGTTAATTTAATGTATTAACGGGGTAAGAGTCTGAAGGTTAAATTTCTTCTGACTATATTCATATAAGATTTATATATAAATTTCTTCTGACTATATTCATATCAGATTTATATATAAATTTCTTCTGACTATATTCATATAAGATTTATATATAAATTTCTTCTGAATATATTCATATAAGATTTATATATAAATTGAAAAAAGAAACTAAATTGTTGGACCCAAGAATTAATAAACAATTATAAATGGAATTCAAATTCTAGAGCTAACGCGTGTATTGAAAAATGTTTATAAAAAGTAACAGATTTTCTCCCGGAACACCAAAATAGTTTTATTTTTCACCAGCCGGAAATCGAGACTCAATATAAATGTTTCTAAATATGCCGTTTTCGCTTACGTAAGAATTTGAAACGCTGCCAATTTTATTTGTAATTGAAGTCAATCTTTATAGCCCTTATAGTCCTTCTGCCCCAGTAAAGCGAGGTTAGCCTATGATAAGTATGTAGGCGAAGTTTTAATGAGCTTTAGCCTTTATCCGTAAGTGAGTTTGGAAAACATAAGAATGCGGAATCGGAAACGCTTTTATATCCTCGTAAAGTATTACAATACCCACTTAACCCTTTAACATCCAGCGCTGTTTTAAAACAATGTTACTTTTAGGATTTTATTCCTCAATTACGACCTTTTTGGTTATTTCGACACTTTTTAAAATATTTCTATGACAGAAAGATCAGACGCGTTAGCTTCTACTTCTCATTTGTTCGCGCAGTATGTATTATGGGAATATGTAAGATGTATTCTCAAAGACTTGGTGGATAGGAAGCCTCCTGCAACTAAATCCTGCAATTGTCCTAACTATCCAATGCATCCATCTAAAAATGTCACAAAGACCGGAATAATTGCAAGAAGAAGAAAAGGATGTCTAAACCTGCATCTCAAACTCACAGGGTAAATTAATATCTCGGACTGAAAGGATTTATGTGTGATATAAAGGAGACCGCAGAATATAATATTGTGAATTGAGTATACTTTATATTCATCTTACTAGTCGAGCATCTTGAAGCTAACATACGTTGTGACCCCGACTGCGACGGATGAGTCCTTTTTCTCTTAAATTCCAATCTGGCCTTATCTTATTTTCCAGAAGCTCAGATTTATAATATTGAGGAACACTCTCCATCGAGTTAAGCAGATGTGTAGAAATTAAATGTCCCATTTAATATAATATCAGTTGAGATCGTTTTGGGACTGGTCCTTCTAGTGCGTTGCAAAAGGCTTATCCCAGCAGCACGTTCTTACACTAACTTATACAGTTTCGCGAAGTCACCTTTTTTGTAAATCGTTTTTAAAAATACTAAGATTTACATGTAAATTTATTTTTTTACCGATAATTTATAAATACAGTACTATTCACAAGAATTTTTATTAGTTCAAATATGTAGTAAACGACAAGCAAAGCGGTCGACCATTCCAAAGAAATAATGTAAGTTACCAATTACGTAAAAAACGTTTTGCCGCTAGTTGCATAAATATGTTTTGTTTGTTATAGAAATAAATTTAAGCCCTCAGAAGAAATATTATTACTGTTTAACTATAAATTGATTAATAAATATTCAAGTAAATAGCATTTTATCATTTTGAACACATATTTTTTGTAATTATCACAGTAAATTAACTAGTATCTCTAAATGTTCAATAGCGATTTGTGTGTGAAATTTTATCGTCTTGAGAACATTTTCTGAAAATTAAAAAACAGTTATCAAAAGTTCCAGAGTGCCTAAATACTCTCAGTATCTCCCTACTGAAAGACCACAATTCAGCATTGAAAAATTGCTAAAAATAGTGTACGTATTGATTTTCATTTGTAGCCCACAAATGAAAATAAATCAATTTGATCAATCATTCCCTCCATCGCAAGATTATTTCTTGGAAGGTTGTGATTTATAAAATCAAATAGAATAAATAAAGCTTCATCTTTTCGATTGTTTCCTTTGATCACCTTTAACATCGAACGTAGAGAAATATTATTAACCGTGCTGAAATATTACGTTTCCCTCCAGTTATAATTTTATTTTATTTAACCTTCAACAAGGAAACAACATGAATGAATTCATTTTTTATACCAAGAGAAAAATAGGATTTGCAGAAAAATAACAAAACATACATAATAAAATGTGAATAAAACAAACACAAAAAGGTCGTTACAGAGAATATTCAAGTTAAAAGCCTGGACAAGGTTTTGGAGTCCATGATTAAGACATATTATATGAAAAAAAATATTGTAAGGACCGACAAAAATCATTTAAACTGGAACCAAGAACTTCAAAGTCCTGACATGAGTTAACAAGTTATTTGGACAGCGGAGAAAGGCATGAAAGGATAATTCATTATTTCCGAGTCTACGGCAAGAAATAATGAAAATATACACCACTTTTAAAAGTTTTCGCACTGCTTCAACCCTTACTATGAATTTACAGATGAAGTGAAAATTATTTTATTTAAATTGCTCGTCTTGCGAAGCGCTCGCAAATAAAGTAACTCGCAATCCAAGATCACACTAAAATATATTCAATCATTGAAGATAATATTGACGAACAGAAAAACCAGAAAAAGATACGGCCGCGTCTAGGAATTGAACCCAGTACTTTAGCCTTGCCGGGGCGCTACTCTATCACTGTATTTATTGTTATCAAGTTTAATTTGTAGAACTCCATTTTAATTTGTATTTGTTATATTCTCAATAATATTGCTATTGGGTTTATAAAAACAATATTATTGAGAATATAAAAAATAAAAACTATCACTGTGCTAATCCGACCCTATTTCCTTTGGTCATTTTTAACTTTATCATACTTCGAATAAGAACTACCAACACTATATTTATATTTGATTGCAAGCTTAGGTAGTGTCTTGGATAAATAAATCTATTTTTACTTTAATGTGCGACATCCATTGACTTTGCAGCAAGTCTGTGATAATATTTTTATTTTTTGGAATAACTTAATGAATAAAAACTTCAAATCGTAATATTTAATGATTGTCAATTGCTACAATTATTTTACAAGCAATAATTATTCGCCTGAAACACTCATCCACATTGAAAAATCTCCTGATAAAAGATACATGACGCCAACGGGAATGTATAAACAGGAATGTAATTGTAAAATAATTGTTACCCTTTATGCTATGCATAAAAAATATTGTCTTAAACATTAGTTTACCAAAAAAATAATAATTGATTGTCAATTGCTTCATTGATTAAATGTTCCAATTTGAGATTTTCCACTCATTTAGTTATTCCAAAAAATATATTAATTTTGCATTATGTTTTAAATATTACTTTATTAAATGCGTGTATGAGCTTCGATAGTATGTGATACTCGTTTTAATTTCAGATAACAGTTATGATCGTATTTTTATTGTTTCTAAAAATAATATCGCCTTTCAGTTGGTGCAAAACACTTTTTGTATCATCCTGGAGAAATATCTGCAGATACGTGCATGGGCTTAAAATGGCTGAAAATACGTACCCAGTAATTAAGTAATACGGAATAATATTAATTGCGAAATTCTCTCAATATCATTTTTTTCCATATTTTGCTTCTTTACGAATCTGGAAAACTATTTTTTTGGCTACCAAAACAATCGACTCCAAAATCAGATCTAGTAGTCTTACATACATATTTTGCTCATATCAATAATTTTTTGCACTAAGTGGAATCAATCTTTCAACTTTCCAACTCAAAGCAAAGAGGTATATACAAATTATACAACGATACGAAAGGCGACCCCATTCCATTTTCAGTGGTTCCGGACATCAAACTTTCATGGTAAATCGGACCTTCGAAGAATCTTACTCCTGGAATTGTGTCAGCACTGCTGCAGACTCGCAGCTTTACGGCAACCCTACAACTGCGCAATGAACCACCGGCCGACTACCTACGAGAAGATACGATAGCATAGGATTACGCCGACCGAAATCCTCTGGACTTTTGAGAGCCTGGAGACTTATCGGGAACATTTCCCAAGACACCGCACCGCGGGAGCGCCTATCCAAAAGCTGCATCTGCAATCTGCAATACTAGCAACACTTCGAGATCGAACTCAGTGATTAACAAGATCTGCTATTTGTGTATCTGAAATAACTGGTGTAACAGTGAATAAATAATCAGTCGATTTCACTGTTAACGTTTATTTATGTCTCCACCACCTTCACTCCAACAGAATCCACAATGGAGCAATACTTTTTTTTTAAATATTTATTGAGTTAGTTTAGACAACATTTGAATATAAACAAGATAATATCTAATCTTTTTTTTACTTTAGATATTTTTACAATAAACATAAAATTTCTTTTTAAATACATTCATTCTTCAGACTTTCAGACATTTCATCATACATCTTTAGTCCTTTGTACATTAAGCAGTTCTGTGATTTTGATTTCTTCACATGTGGCAATCAAATTCTATTTACATTTCTGGTTTCGTAATTATGAACATCTCTATTAAAAACAATTTCATCCTTAAAATATGTTGGCATTTCTCTCTCATTTGATTAATGCTTGCGTATTTGCCTTTTCTCAGTATACATCTCAGAGCTCTATTCTGCATAACATCTAGTTTGTTCAAATTTCCTATACTTAAAGAATGGTGAAAATTTTATGACTTTATAAAATATTATTGATGGCAAACAAATTATTGAGCCTCAACAGCAGGGCAAACAACCGAACGGGTATGTCTTAATCGAAATAAGGAGCCTCAACAGCAGGGCAAACAACCGAACGGGTGTGTCTTAATCGAAATATGAAGCCTCAACAGCAGGGTAAACAACCGAACAGGTGTGTCTTAATCTAAATAAGGAGCCTCAACAGCAGGGGAAACAACCGAACGGGTGTGTCTTAATCGAAATAAGGAGCCTCAACAGCAGGGGAAACAACCGAACGGGTGTGTCTTAATCGAAATAAGGAGCCTCAACAGCAGGGGAAACATTGTTTACCGTAAGATGGGGAGAATTTTGAATCGGGGGTATTTTGAATGAATTAGATCATCGAAGATACCTTTTTTATTTTTTTTTGTGTGAAAACCGCACAAGAGTTCCAACTGATCCCAACCGTCTGGAGCCAGCGAGACTATGGCATCCCCAATCAGGATATATGGTGAGGTTGAAGTTTGTGGTGAAGGGAAGGAGACGGGGAAGAGGAAGGTGGGGAAGTTATTTTCAGTTCTGATCACTAAACACAGCTATAGCCATTTTTTTTATTTCAAAGAAAATTTACATTGGATGACACATTTTGAATGTTATTTAAAATCGTCATGCTTGGGATGCCCTTGTGTTATGGCGGGTGATTTTTACAGGTTGAAGAATTTAATAATAGTTATTAACTTAAACGATTCCGATGTAGTTAATATTTTATGGAACAAATATTCAGTTAATAATTAATTAAACATTGATAAGCATAAGTTCCAAGCAACGTTTCAATTGTGAATATTTCCAGTCGAGAGCCTTACCCCTCGACAATTTCGTCAAAAATCTGAATAAATCTTACTACTATTTCTAAATAACTTGTTTCTTTTAAGGATTTTTTCGGGGGACATGGATATAATGAAGCGTCGAAAATAAGTGTCAAATTTACTTTTTTTGTAGATATTATATTTGTATTGAACATGAAAAATTATTTTATTGCATTTAATATCAAAATTTTGTAATTTACTAATGAAAGACTACACGAACCTAAAAAAATTTCACCATAATGTTCGATCCATAAATAAAAATTGGGAAGGACTTCTCTCATTACTGAATAATCTAAAGGTTAAAATTGATATAATTACTGTATTAGAATGTTGGATTAATGAACTATATGTACCAAAACACCTTACTGATTATACTCACTTCTCCACAGAAACCCATCACAACCAGAATGATGGCATTATTATATACGTAAATAGTTTACTGAATGTTCAAACTTTGGAATTAATAATCCCGGGTGCAAATTGTCTACAAATATCGTACGGTGACACATGCATACTAGCAATGTATAGATCTCCCTCCTACCATAATATAACCCCGTTCATACAAAACCTAAATGAACAATTATCACAAATTGCGCACAAAAAACACTTAATTTTAGTCGGAGACATTAATATTAACATTTTAGCAAATAATTCACACCCACAATGCCAAGATTACCTAAACCTACTTAGCTACCATGGATTGATATCTACAATAAATCACCCAACTAGGGTCACCAAAGAATCCAGCTCTTGTGTTGACCACATTATGATAAAAACGAACTATCCATATAAAACACTTGTTTTTTAATCTACCATTACTGACCACTATGCAACTATGAATTTATTAAACATACCATCTACAAAAACAAAAATGAAACACAACTATTGTATGAAACGAGTTGATTATGAGAATCTAAAAAAATCCTTTTTCAGTAATTATTAGCACAACTTAATACACATACCCAATGCTGATGATGCATGGACTTACTTCATAGACAAACTACAAACTGAAATAAATAATAACACTAATTCTATATTAAAAACAATCCCTCACAAATTTAAACCTCTAACTCCCTATAAATCACACCATTATAAATTGTATAAGAAAAAGAAACATACTCCATAAAAAAAATTCATTGAATCATTCTGACACTATACTTAACAACTTTTACAAAAGATACAGAAAAATATGTACAAAAGTCATCAGAAATGCTAAGGAATTATATAATAGACAAAAAATAGAAGAAAGCAAAGGTAATCCAAAATAAATGTGGAACATTCTACGCGAAGCTACTCATATTAAGCCTAATTTAAACACTGACCTAAAACAACTCATTATTGATGGACAGACCGTCGACTTCTCAAAGAATCCGAAAAAAATCCTAAATAATGCCAATGACTTTTTCACTAATGTCGGGAAAAAATTAGCAAACAAAATGTCCTCCCCAAATTCTAATAAAAAATTACAGGAAAAAACACATATATCTACCCTTTTCTAAACAATTTAAATTTCAAACGGTTACACATGACGATGTTAAAAATACAATTAACTCATTGAAAGACACAAAATCCGCCGGTATAGTTGGCATCACCGTAAACTTACTCAAGACACTTGTTCATGAACTATTGGAACCTCTCACTTACATAATTAATCTCAGCATAACACAGGAAATTTTCCCTAAACAATTAAAGCAAGGGCTTATCAAACCCATATACAAAAGTGGTCTAAAAGTGGACATTAACAATAACAGGCCCATAACAATACTTAACTCACTCTCGAAAGTAGTTGAAAAAATAATTAACAAACAACTGAAATCATTTTTGGAAAGCAAGCAGCTACTCTCCAAAAATCAATTTGGATTTCGGTCAAATAAGAGCACTGCCGATGATATTATTGCTGTTACAGATTTTCTTGTTTCAAATTTAGATAAGGGAAAAAATGCATTTCTATCTTCATAGACCTCTCAAAAGCTTTTGATACTATCTCCCTTGACATTCTTATTAATAAACTAAATGCCATTGGTATAAGAGGGAAAGACCTAGAATTTCTTCAAAGTTACTTAACTAATCGAACCCAAAATGTCAAAATCGAAAAAAAATTCAGCCAACCCCTCCTTATAACCTACGGAGTTCCCCAAGGAAGTGTCTTAGGCCCTACTTTGTTTCTCATCTACATAAACGATCTTTGTAACCTAATGATAGATGGAAAAATTGTAAGTTTTGCTGACGATACTGTGCTACTCATTCAATCAGACACTTGGTTAAACGCATACAAAATAGCTGAAAAATCAATTAACTCTCTTAAAAAATGGCTAGATATTAACTCTCTTGAACTAAATACTTCCAAAACAAAATACATAACTTTTAGCATGAATATCGTTGGCCAACCTACTCAACATGTTGAAATAAAAGTACATGAATGTTCTTGTACTCACGATACATTCTGTCAATGTCCTTGCCTAGATCGAACGGACCATATCAAATACCTTGGTCTTACATTTGATCAATATCTTAAGTGGAATACACATTGCTTACTTATCACAAATAAACTTAGAAAACATATTTATTTCTTCAAAAACATTAGAAACATACTAGACTCCAAATCTATGAAAATTGTTTATTACTCTCTTTGTCAATCTATCATTGAGTCTGGAATAATCGCATGGGGAGGTGGTGCAACACTATCAGCTATAGATTCATTATCGAAGGCAAAAAAATTAATTATGAAAGTTATTCTTAAAGTTCCCTTAGAAGTACTGCAGATATATTTTACAAATTCCATGTATTAGATATTTGACAAATTTACACAAAAATTATCTTAACTCATCTGTTTAAAAATAAAACATATCCATTTTATGAAAATATTGTAAACACAAGGCACAAAACCAAAGAACTCATACAAACACAACATTTGGTAAAAGAAATTTCAAATACATTGCGTCTAAAATATTCAATAACCTACCTGAAAAAACAAGAAAAATCCTGATCAAACAATGGATCATCGAAAAAGGTCGTGCAATAATTAGTCATCTCACCCAAATATAATCCTCTATCTCATTATTGTTACCACTACCTACCAACTTGAAAATTGTTGTCAAATATTTTTGCTTTATTGAAAAATGTACTTTCTTTTAATATTATAAAATATTTGTAAACTAGCCTGTCTCGGCACGGGATTTTCTAGTGAGACAGGCAAAGCCAAAAAAAAATGTAAAACTTTGTATATAGATGCATATAATAATGCACTCTATACCAATACAGAAATCAAATGTGAAAATATATCATCCTACAGGAAACATAAAAATGTAATAAAATCTTGGATAAATACCATAGATATTAATATTTACCTGCTGTAACATCTGATATTAATCTCTATTAACTTTTAACAAATCCTTATTAACTTTTATTTTTCATATTTAATTCCGTAAATACAGTAAATAATGATTTTACTATAAATATTTTCATTCTTTTCTTTTCAATTTTCTACAAAGATAAAATATGTATATTTAAAGTAATTTTAACTGAACTGCCTTAAAGAAACACAAGTATACCCACGAACTGGCGATGCCTATGTGGGATTTTTTTGCTATCATACATTTATGCATATTATTATTTTTATGTATATGCTGTTTATGAACTCGTGTGTGTGTACGTGTATTGTGTGTGTATGTTATGTATGATGTGTAATACACTATATATGTATACATATGTGCATGTGTACATATACTTTTCTGTAATTCGCATTGTTTCTTTCTTTTTTTAATATGTATGTAAAAAAACATAATTTGTATTTTAAAACCATGTATGTAACAAAAAAAAAAATATTAAATAAAAAAAAAAAAAAAAATAAAAATAAAATAAAAATAAAAAATATATTGGCGTCACAAGAACGCTTGTAGGATAAATTATAAATAGCAAAAAATCCACAATATTGGGCATTCAAGAATTACCACGTGTGGACGGAACACCTCCAGTTACAACGCGATCTGTTATATTTTAAAATTATAAATTCCTGAGTGTCAACTGAAATCTGTAGTCGCTTCTGATCCTCCATCACGGCACAATCATTTTAAAGATTACAACCATGTGCAACAAGCTGTTTACTGCCGGAACTCTATTAGCTGAGCCAGACGCATATGTCATCATTACAATTATGGGGCGTTTCCGTGTGCCGGCCCTTATAATCAAATGACCATGCCGCCGCTGAATTCCTGCGACTGAACCAACCACAGATGCTGACAACCTAAAGGCTGACGAATACCTGCTGGCTACCGACTGAACTAGCCAGTGCCACTGATCACCTAGAGGCTGGCCAATCCCTGCTGCATTGATGCTGATAACCTAGAGGCTGGCCAATTCTTCTTAGCTATCAACTAAATTAACCATTGATCCTGAAAACCTAGAGGCCGTCCAATTCTTCCTGGCTACCGACTGAACCAGCACTGATGCTGACAACCTAGAGGCTGGCACATTCTTCCTGGCTACCGACTGAATTATCCATTGATGCTGACAACTTAGAGGCTGGCCGATTCCTGCTGGCTACCAATTGAACTGGCCACGGCTGCAGCAGTCGCCTACGCCATTTGCTGTATCGTATGGCGCGATGATTCACAATGTGCTCCAATCTGAAATTATCGCTGAAAGAATTCCGACTGTCTCAGTTTTCTATCTGTGTATTAAACCCAGTTGTATTAGAAATACATATAACTATTTCTTGTGAATTGTGTTGGCTGTAAAAAATAAGAAGTACCTATAAGCTACACCTCTTTGTACATTATGTATACCAATACAATACTTGTAATTAAAATGTGAAT
This sequence comes from Hesperophylax magnus, assembly GCA_026573805.1. Lineage (NCBI taxonomy): Eukaryota > Metazoa > Arthropoda > Insecta > Trichoptera > Limnephilidae > Hesperophylax > Hesperophylax magnus. Next base: position 2,215,934 of record JAIUSX010000053.1, read on the forward strand.
TTTGATTTGAATCGTCTTTCTTTTATGATGGTTTGGATAGAACACCTCACGGTGTTTTACTTAAATCATTGCCCAGGTTGAGGGCTGATGTGTGCTGGTGCTTATTATTTACAGTCTTTTCTTGTGCAGGCAAACACGTCCCGTACAATATTGATGGTTGAGTTGTCTCGGCGTGTTTAGAATGATATATTGAAACAATTTCAAACTTTTTTTATTTTTTGACCGTTACAGGTTTCACCGTTGAAGATAGTTGAAGATGGATGGCTATGATAAGCTGAAACCGGCAACGGCCAAAACATAAAATGGTTTGAAAAAAGTTTAAAATTGTTTCAATATATCATTATAATGAAGTTCCACCAAGAATTGCAAGTACCAAAAACAGAAATGTTTTCAGAGATAAATGTATGTACATTGTATAAGTTTATCAAAGATTATAATAGTTTCTTGTCATTTGCATTGTAAAGTACATCAGTGTATCTGTGTCTGTGAATCAATGTATTATTATTTTTCCTTGAATATTCAAACGCGCATTTTTTTGCGATTGGTGTATCATGTTAACAAGCTCATAAAAAAATGTTAAATCAAAGATGTCGCATTCCGAAAGGTGAATTTGATCATCATGTTTTTAATTTTTTTTTCTTTCTGGGTTTTTTCTACTTTGCAATTAACAGGTTTTTTTTCTATTTTGCAGGTGAACACCCAGCAGCCATGCAACACGGCAGCCAAATGAAGACAATGTACCCCATTATACTGCTACTGATCAGTATCTCCGTTGCTGCGTTGGGCTGCTAGTATCACAGTACAACTTCACATTTCTAGGCCCAAAACATAGAACGTCATATCTTTAGTCCATTCATTCGAATAAGCGGATGTAAAAAGAACAAAAAATGTATCGGTTAAAGTGTAAATATTACAAATTGTACAATTAAAGTTTAAGAAATCTTAGGATGAAATATTGAGATAAGTTTTTACGTATCTTTAGCAGATCCGACGGTAAAGTCATCTATTTACAAACTGAGAATACGTAGACGAGAATAGCATACTGAATGAGTTAAATTTATTTGAAAATATTATGTTCTATTAAATATCAGATTCTTTTAAATAGCACTGCAAAATAAAAATACCGCTAACTAGGTTCAATTAAGAAACAAAAAAAATATTTATCCCTCCCAGTATATTTTTGTTTACTTCGGTGAGAAAGAACACGAGCCTTCGCCAACTTTCCTCGTTTTTAGATTTGTTTTAAATAATAATGATAACACAGTACCTATTAAAAGTTTTGAACTGTAATCAAATACCTTAATACAACACAACACTGGTACATAGTTTTCAAGAAAATTAAAAAGATTTTATAGAAAATTGTTTGTAGTTACTATCTTCTGCTGTGAACAACAAAAATGTTTGAATCCAGATTTTCTAAAGTTTGATCTTTTTTTTTTTTAAATTGATATTACTTGATTTTTTTTTATTTACTTTTTGTGATTTAATATTTGGGACATGTTACGTAGGTAATACATATAGACGAGATAATCTTACATTAATTCAAACAATATTTTTTTCTAAGTATAAGTCATAATTATAATATTTTTTTGTAAAATCCCTACTTTTTATTTTATAAGTAGTAATTATCATTCGTATAGCTCTATATTCTAATATTATAATGATTTGTTTTTGAGGTTTTATGCCGTGATTCGCTATCTCCTTCTTTGGCTAACGTTTTGAATGGCATTGCAGTGTCCATCATCAGAGCAGATGTGTAAAGATAGTGGTGAAGTGTGTGCTTATGTATTTAGATGTAATACAGTGTTAGCTGGTAATACATTATAATTTAAGTTTTGGTGTAGCCGTCAATCATCGGATACCAATAACTATTTAGCTTAGCCCCGTCGTCTTTCTTCATATTAATGCTGTCCGAATCGTTGGCCAAAGGAGGTAGCGCAACACTGCACAATACTGCAAAACAAATCACTATAATATTTTATCCGTAAAAATTTCAAATCGTTTCTATGTTTTAAAATGATTGTCAAATAATACTTTTAAATTCGAAAAAGCTTTTTCTGATGTATATTCTTTCAAAGTTTGCGAACTTATATATTATATCTTGTATCGTGTATATAAATATTATAGTAATGTTTGAAAGCTTACTTACTTTTTAAGGTAGTTTATATCAATGTAAAAAATTAAAAATATAAGTCAAGTTGTAAAAACCACTTTGATAAGAGACGTAGTACTTACTTCTTATTTTCAACGTAAACATATGTAGGTACGTTTATTTAGAACTCTTGAATAAAAAAGGTTTAATCTTTCTGATGCTAAGTACAGTGGTAATTCAAAAGTGTATTTAAGTGTAAATAAAATATTATTACAAATCTGTGTTTCATAATGTATGTAAGGAATAAAATATGAACTATGTGTGAAATAACAATTATAGATTTTTATGTTTAAAGCAACTTAAAGTGTAGAGACATGGTAAATTGTATTCATATGTGTCTAATAAATTGAAACTTGTAAAATCCATAGATATTAAGGAAGGTAAGTATATACAAAATATTTAAAATATCATTTATTTACATCTGTTAGAGACACGTGTCATCGTTATAGGATTTATAGTTTTCCACAAAAAAAATTGACGTAAATCATCTTTCTATAATTAGAGAAAATTCATCAAATTTATACCTTTCCAAACAACGAATTTTTTTTCAATCGTTAATAAAATAGCAAAAAGTTTTATTCTGTATCTGTGTATTGAAAATTTATTTTGTGAAATATTTGGTTGATTGTGTAAATATATTTAATTGAATAAGTTTCTTTTTGTAAAATACTTTTAAGCAGAATTTAAAATTAAAGGAAATCTTGATTACTATTGCATTTTTATTTAATAAGTATCAGTACAATAAGGATACCAGTGAACTACTCAGAGTCATAAATCCAACTGACGAGTTTTGTCCTTGGTCTGGTCTTGGTCTTGGCAAATTCCTCTATCCAGGTGATAGGCATGCACAATGCATGAATCAGCATGTTAGCAGACCTTAGCTTGAGTTAGACGACTTCGGTGAAGCTCCTCAAAGATTTTGCAAAATAGTGCTGGTGCACGGCTTCCTTGGTCAAGGTGTATGACTCTCTAGTAGTAATCGAATATCGCGGGCTCAAATCCTGGAGTGCGCAACTAAATTTTATTTGACGAATTCTTGTTTTCTCATAATCTATTAATTAAAAATAATATACAGTATACTTGTGGCACATACCCAAGCAGAACATACTCTCAGTACCGTCATGGTGTAAGACTACCATTCAGAATTGAAACGTTGCTTTAAATTGTTATGAAAATAATTACTTTTGTTTTATAAATAATTATTTTCCTAACTAAAGTTAGTAATATTTCATATTACCCCTGGTAAATTGCAGTCGGTTCATTATAATTGACTGGCTATGAACAGTTTCATCTTTTCTCCGGGAGTAGTTTAAAATTTGACCTACAGAGGGTTATTGGTCGTTCGGGTCACTTCTTGGGAACGCTCCGACAGGCCACAGCACGTTACCGACTTGTCACCAAAATGTGGATTATTTATTAATAAATTGTAACGGATCGGTGTGCTATTTAACAGTAATATGTGATCGTTAAGTTTACAGCCGGTCGTGGTGCGACCGAGCTAATTTTATTGTGATATCGGGATAATTCAAGTTCAGAATTCCTGTAATAATGGCGGGCGGTGATACCGTCCATGTAATATTTGTATCCGCTGGATATAAGAGTGATTCGACTAGGTTCGAGCTGCACAGCGGCTAGATAAACGACCCATGGCACTACCGTATCTCCGTGTCCGTTTATTTGTGGAATTCCACCGACCTCATGTCAAGAAACCAGGTGGTCTGCATCCACGTGCACTCCAGCCAGAGGCAGGGAGGAGCTACCTGACCAGACGCTGATTGCCATGAGGAGGGAGGTGGAGGGCTCCTCAGGCCCGTGGAGTCTCCATCCCGTTTCCAGGAACCCGAATCGTCGCATCGAGTGTTGTTCTAGATAGATATCTCACGTGTAGAATTGGTCCATAGGTATGTGTTTCAACCCATGTATATCAATTAATACCATCTATAATATCAATCTACGTCTATTTTATTTATTATGATTCCAAAGTTCTTATTAATGTAAAAAACAGTTCCCATCCCTGATGATAATTCTCAGACTCTACCACACAGTTCAGCATACTTTGTCTTCACCGGAAATGAAGCTATTCACTGTACAAATTGATTCCATCTATGTACCATTTCTTATATTACCTACCCCACAGTGCCCTGATCGGCCGTAGCAAAATGGCTTTAGCCGTGTTTGATAATCAGATCTGAATAGCAAGGTACTTCCTCACCTTCCTCGCCCCCATCTCCTTCCCCTCCCAACTGCCTTCAGCCTCACAACATACCCCAAATTGGGGATGTCATGGTAACACTGGCTATGGAGTATTAGTATAACTACTCCCGACCATATGGACGGTTGGGAGTAGTTGCACCGCTTCACTTTTACTGACCTCGTCATACATCTATGTACGTACTACGTACCTATTTTGTCATCTCTAATTAAAACTGTTACTATTTACAACGCATGTACATACTTGAAAGTACTAATAATAATAATTGTGTTCTAGTTTTCCCTTTCGCAATCCGGGAAAATGTATATAAAAAACTTTTTTTTTTCAATTGCTTCATCAGACCATGTTCAATAACATCAGGCCATATTCAATAACGTCAGGCCGTGTTTAATATCATCAGGCCATATTCAATAACGTCAGGCCGTGTTTAATATCATCAGGCCATATTCAATAACGTCAGGCCGTGTTTAATATCATCAGGCCATATTCAATATCATTTGGCTGTATTCAATATCATCTGGCCATTGTCAATGTTATTGAACATGGCCAGATGATATATTCTCTCTAAATAAGCCAGAAGTCATTTTGAAATTATTTATGTGAAGTGGATTGGAAAGGGGATTGGTGTTAGATAGCTCACCCATAACAACATTTTAGATTTTTTTATTTTGTAATACAAAATGACAGTAAAATGTAAGGATGCCTTAAATGAAAGGTTGAATATTATTTTATAAGCAATAATTATTAGCCTGAAACACTCATCCACATTGAAAAATCTCTTGATAAAAGATACATGACGCCAACGAGACTTGAACCCGTGTCCTTTCGATTTCCGGTCGACAGCTCTGACCACTGAGCTATGGCGGCTTATCTCTTATCCGCGAAATAATTCAATATATACTAGTGTTTCATTCAATAATTACTGCTTGTTATTTTTTTTATATTAGTTATTCTGTGGTAAATAAACTGTAAATATACTCTTATTTCCACGCAACATAAAAACAGAACTGCTTTGTACCACCCATAACCTAGATCCAAGATCATTCACAAAGTAAATAAAGATAGAAGTTTAAATAACATGCCTGAAGGTATATCTCTCTCGCTCGTGCAACATGTTACAGAGTACACACTCACCTTCAAACACCTTTTCTCGAACTAGACCGTAAACATTATTTTCGCTTATACAAGAGCTTGAGTTTGCTCCTAAATAAACATAGGGTACAACAAATCCGAGGCTAAACACACTTTTAAGTCTATATTCTGAGGAAAAACTGAAAAAATGGAAAGGATTGATACATTTTGAAGATCTTTGGGAGATTATCTTTGAAGCAGGCTAAAACAAAGAACAGAATGATAATGTCTCAATTCTTACATAAACATCTTATCGTGGTTATTCAAACAATTGAGCAAAATGTATTATTGTTGTAATTTGTAACATCGTAATTATATACACCGTGTTCCACGCTCATGCGACAAAACTACTTTTATGGATAGAAATTATTGTAAATGGCTGTCATTTCATATAACTAACGAAAATTTTCATTTTACGTATTTGTAATACTCAGTCAGAGGATATATATTGGTCTGACTGAGAATCGTACCTTCCTTTCCAAGGACTGGAGAATAAGTGATTTCCACCAAAAGTTGATATTGTCATTGACAACGAGTATATCTGTTGAGTTTCAGATCGATTGGTTTACATTAATTTCTGCTTTCAAGATTTGCATTCATTCATTACCGAAAATGAAAAATGAAATTCAAATAGACAAGAAACCTTTTGATTCACCTTATTATTTGCCTGTTGACAACTATTTGCCTGTGGGGTAATGGAAAAAACTGCATTTGATATTACAATTAACCAATACGCATAGATTAAATTGTAATAACGTCCCTCCTATCTCCCCCACAGTTTCAGAAATATCTACATAACAAAATGTCATGGACAGAAATCTTTGTGAATGGCTGTTATCCCATACAACGAAGGCAAATTTTCATTTAACGTAATTTTAATTTTAAATGCAATATTTTCCACCAACTCGATTGCAAATATTTGCTTTTTAAGGTAATTTAAAGAGAAACAAAAGATTTTATCTTAAGAATAATCTTGACCGGTCGGTGGCTGAGTGGACATCGCGTTTGGGTCCCACCCAGCCGTAGTTTATTCAATTCTTCGGCTGGCTAAATCCTCCATCACAACAAAAGCAACATTTTCCGCTTACTGTGGTGGTAGTAGGATATTTTTAAATATAGTCAAGTTATTCGTAACCGGGAATGTTTGTCTTTCTTAAAAAAAAATCGTTTTAAGCGTGGCCAGCGATCCCGAAGGTTTACGGGATTTTTTTCTTAGATTATTAACGTTTGAAAATATTTTTAAATGTACAATGTTGTTTGAAAATGTTGTCAATAAGTACTTTCTGACGAACTACAAAAGAATTTTAGTATGTTTTAAATGTTAATTTAGCAAAAATAAAATAAACGCCGATGGGGCTTTTACCATAAAAGTGAGACTTTACTATTCTACCTAAATTAACTAACTAACCATCACGACGATCCCCGCAGAGGTAGGGAGAGAGGACGGACCGCTAAACAACCCGGTGTTGGCACACTCATTGCATTCACATTCATACATCGTCTAATACATACTCCCATTAGACTCTTGACGTATCCGACTCAAGTACCCGGTTCATTTAATCGTGCCATGTCTTCTTCGGGCGTCCCCGACGTTTTCTGCCATTCATATTTGCGTCATACATTCCCCTTATAATCCTTTCTTCGTTCATTCGCTCTACTTGCCCAAACCATCAGAGTGTCCATTTCTTAATTTTGCTCATTACGCTTACATCACCCTTGCACTCATTTCTCATACGATCACACATGATTTTACTACAGGCTCGCCTCAGGTATCTCATTTCTTCACTATTTATTCTTTTATCCTTCCGCTACCAGTACCATGTATTAGGGTAGGTATCAGCACTCCATTTTGGCTGCTGGCTTCGCTTCTTTGGATATTTTTTATTAGCGCCAACTGCGTTCATTCCTCCATTAATGTAGTGTTTCCTTCTTTCAATATCTCTACCAGCCTTCCCATCTTTCGTAAACATACTTCCCAAATTCGCAAACTCAATCACCTGCTCCGAGGATTAACCAACTATATTGCACACAAACTCATTCACGTGCTCTGAGTGCTAATCAACTATATTGCACACTGTTTTCGTACTCTCTCTCTCTCTCAAACGTCACGACTTTAGACTTAGTAACTTACTATCATCATTAAGTCATTCTTCAAACAAACTTCGATCATCCTAGACAGAAGAGATTGTAGATCTTTCATACTGTTAGAAATAAGCATAAAACCGGCAACATACTAAATTACTAAATTTCGAGCCCAATCCCAACTCTTTTAATTGTTGAATACAATTATCCATTTATAGATTAAATAACCACTATAATATTTCGCAGCCTTTCTGAATACCTTTTGTGATGTTAAACCTCCCCATAAAACCACCGTTCACCCTAATACATGCGAAGCTTCCTTCATACAGAGGTGCAATTGCCTGTTTGATATTCGAATTCATTCCATACTTGGAAAACACCATTCGTAGCTTTTTTAAGATTAACAAAATTGGAACAAGATAATAACACCAGTTGTTTTATACAACTCTGATATGGTAAGTTAGTTAAATGTTTATTATTATTTGGCGTTAATGTATTGAATATTCGTGGAGTAAGATTTATGTAGGTAATAAGAAAACCACTAGTCGTAATAAATCATTTCGCAATGGGTTAAATAATTCACACTTCCCTTCACATAAGATAGCAGCCATATATTTTATGGTAAGTAATAGAGGAAAAACAATAATATATGTACGATTTCACAAGGAGCCTCTTAATATGATCACGACAAAGGGGCAAAATACGGCATCAGCCAAAAGAAAACGAAACAAAATACTACATGAACCCAACATAGTAACTATTAATCTTAACATATTATGCAGGGTGTTAAGGGACGTGCTTGACTTACTAACCAGTGATTCTTGATATTATTTGGGGTAAAAGATACGAATAAAATTTAGGCAACAAGGCCAAATTTTAAACCAAAAAATAAAATAAATCAGAAGAAATTGGACAGTTGATTGCGATTGGGCGACTTATAGGCTGAGTAACCAGAGGCGAAAGGTAAAACAAAAAAAAACAAAAAAATTTCACCATAGACATTGTCAGGAATCGGTTGTTGATCAAATATTTCCTTTAAAACCCTGTATAATATACACATCCATGTAACTTACACCCACAAAAAGTTCTTCTTACTATATTTTACTGTAGATGGGCATGTAGTACCAGTATATAGTGGAGAAGATATCCTCCAAGCGTACTACTGTAGCGGTAGCTACTCGAAGGTTCTGGAATATTGAAACATTCAACCCGCATCGCATTAGAAACCAACTGAAAAGACGGTGAATTTACACTGCTAAATATATATAAGGCCGCGCCGTCGAGGTACCTAAGCAAGACAGTAAGTAATTAGTAGCTACAGAATCTTACAAGTATTACCCGACCCCCCGCTCCGCGTCCCGCTCTTACCTCACCGCATCGCCACGGGCCACAGACCTACTGCATCATCTGCCAACAAGGTCAATCATACCTTCGGCTCCCTCTTACTTCACACTGGAGGGCCAGGAAGACTCGACGTCTTCCAGAGTGCTGAAAACCATCTACAAGTCCGGTCTCATCGCCTCGACCACTCCACCACCGTTCATCTCCGCTTACAACTCGCAACTTTCTCAACCTAAGCCAGCTCAAAACAATCTACTATGCACTTTGTCAATCTTTAATAGAGTATGGTATCATAGCATGGGGAGGAGCAAACGCTGCCGCCATTGATCCAATATATAAAGCTCAGAAACTTATAATAAAGATTATCCTCAAACTACCAATCACAAGCAGTTCGGATGAAATCTTTAGGAAAATCTGTGTTATGGACATTAGGCAACTTTATGCCAAAAACATACTAACTTACCTCTTCAAACACAAAACTACTTTTGACAATATCCAAACTGCTCGTGATACTAGAACCAAAGGACATAATTTCTTACAAATCCCTTTCGCTAAAACAACTTTTGGCCAGAGAAATTTTAGATATTTTGCAACAAGGCTTCTCCCACTAGCCATTAGACTGAACGATTTTTTTTTAAATATAAAACAGACATCAAGTCTTGGATCATCAGCCAAGACAGATCCAAGATCAAAAATTTTATAAAAATCCCTTCATAAGTATGTACTCCAACTAGATGCTGATTTATCATTTATTATTATTATTTATTATTTTTATCTTTTTCACAATGTCATTTAATGTAATGAAATATTTTATGTATCAAAAAATATGTAAACATTAATTTACGTATCAAATACGTCTGTCTCGACACAGGTTTATCCTAGTGAGACAGACATCGAAAAAAAAAACCTGTAAAAAAACTTTATATTGATAATAAAAAAAATAAAAATAAAAAAATGGTGCCGACCTTCGTCCCCTGGAATTCACCGTCGACTACATCCACCAGCTGCGTAAGCATTGGTCCGGAGTAATCTCGCAACGACACTGACTTAATAAACGCTCTGACCTCACAACCTCTTTCATTCGTCTCCCTACCAAATCCCCAAAGTATTGATAATAGTTAACCGTTGGAATTCCAACATCATCGATAGTATCCTTAGTTAATAAAGATACAAATGCTAATCACAGATGGAAGTCCCGCAACACACAATATGGCACAAGTTATCCAATAAATGGTTCCTCGGGCAGCGGTACCATACCCGCCTCCCAAGTATAATTATATTCCTCCATAAGTTTTCTGGGCAATGAGGAATGCATATAGTAATTAGTCCAAAATTTCTGAGCTGAAATAAATCCCGACTTCTGGTATTACGCAGCGGAATCCGAAAACTTATAAATGCAAGCAATTCTGGTCTATCAAATGCATCACTTAGAATTTTAAATAAAAATACAGAGTCACAGAAAATGCTTCCGTCAAACAAAGTAAGCATATTCATTTAATTCAAAAGAGTTCAACAAAATTGATTGAATATCCATTTAAAAATATAAAACGCAAGAATATTTTCTATCAATAACTTCTACACGAATATTGTCATGTGGATTCCAGCCAGGAGAATTGTACTCAAATATTTCTGACGTATGCAAAATATAACAGTTTATCTTGGTTTGCCAGAAATGTTTGGCTAACCTAGTTATAAACCCCTAAGTTGTAAGCCCACATTAGAGATTTCTGTTATGTGGTTAACAAATGAAAGATTTGATTGAAAAGTGATGACTAAGTATTTTATTTGTATTATTGACTTAAGTGAATTATTATCAATGTGGTGATTAGAAAAATTAGATAAATTAGAGAAAATCTGACTAATTGATATTTTGAGATATTTAAGTAGTCTGTTTTCATTGCATCAAATTTCAAGTTTTTCTTGAAGCATATTACAATAAAATATACCGTTTAACAATTCTTATAATTTAGAGATCATCAGTAAAAAATAAGATAATTACATCATAAAATATTTTTGTGATATCATTTATAAACAAGATTGGACCAAGGTGTAAACCCTGTGGGACATTTGTTGCAAATTTTTTCAGACAGGAAGTTTTTATTTTAATAATTTGTTGCCTACTAGTAATACCTATACATCTTTAACATATAGTAACACTTCAACAATATTTTAATAGATAATTAAGTTAGAAAGCGTACTCGTACCTGACAAAAAACCAAACTGGTATGGTGATATTAGAGGTTTTATTAATTTGTACATTACATTAACTATTTAGTTTGTTGTAAATTTTAATACGAATTGGTCTGTAATTACAAACATCGGTTTTCCTTTTTAAAATTGCAGTCAAATAACTGATTATCCACTTAAAAATTTCCAGGAAAAATTCCACTACATATATAGTGATCCATAATGGAAGACCAATTACTTATTAAATTAATTTTAGTTAATACTTCAGAGCGACTTAAGGTACACTGTGAAATATCAAGAGTTTCATGTAGAGTTGTTGATGGAATGGGAGCATCATTTGAGTCAGCTGAATAATCACTTTTTTTTTAATTTTGCACAGAAGTTAACAATTCCATCAGAATCATTACAATGGCTTCAAATAAAACCTACTTATTTAAAACAATAACCCCAATTACATACGGATTGGCCACAACGACAAACGTTATTAGTTATTACGCTATTCGTCCCAACCCAGATTTAGTTATTATTTATTACAGTAGATATTTCCACCAAGAACACACCTGACAAAAGCACGAACCCAGATTTATAGAACATAATAATTTATAATGTGTTTGTGGAATCTTAAGCACCGGCGGAATGTACTTCGAATGGATTACTCTATCGTGCCGGGCCCAAATGGTGCGCCAAGTTTCACAAAAGCATTATTCCGAAGTTGGACTATTGTGAATCAGCTCATAAGTTTTATTAGTATGAAGGTTTTGAAGGAGAATTTTCGCAATATTGACGTATTCTGTACTGTGGGGGAGTTCTAATCGCGGTTTAATAATACCAATATCGAATGATACTATATATTTTTTTTTTGGTATAACATTTTATACATTTCAAAATTATCCAGTAATGTTGGCCTCACTGGGTGGCTTGCCCGTGCTGAGGCCTTCATTTTATAATATAAAAATATAATCTACATAATACATTTAAAGATAAAATAATACATTTAAAATATAATCTTGTGTGTTTGTGAGTGATGTGTGTTTTATATTGGTTTTGTGTGTTACGTGTAGGTTTTTTTTCATTTATGCTATGAAATTTTGGTAATATTGTTGTTTTTTGTTCTTTGATCCATTTTGTAATTTTGTGTGTGAATTTATTTTTGTTTTCCTCAATTTTAATTTCAAGTTTTACACTGTTGAATGCTTTTATATCATGGTATTGGTAGTTTCTTTGTCCAAAGATTGAATTTACTGTCGGAGTTCTTATGTTTTCTAAGTACGCTTGTCTAACTGGTCTGTTAGTAATATTTTGTGTATGTTGAAAAATTTTTTTGTCAAAAATGTTGTTTAGTAGTGTTATAACGTATAATATAATTGGCGTATATTTAGTACGTCACAGCTGAATATTTGGTCTGTATCAGTCAATCTATGTTTTTTTAGTATTACATTTAAGATCGTTTTCTGTGCGATTTCTATGTAATTGATAGCCGCGTTTATTGCTCCTCCCCAAGCAATAATTCCATATTCTATTATTGATTGGCAAAGTGCAAAATATATTGTTTTCAATTGTTTTATTTTATTTATGTTTCTTATGTTTAAGAAAATGTGTATTTTTTTGATGAGTTTATTTGTAATTTGTTTGATGTGAGGTATCCATTTAAGGTAATGGTCAATTATGATTCCTAGATACTTTATTTGTTCTGTTTTTTTCTAGAGGAGGGCAATAGCAGATGTTGGTGTTTAAACATTCGTGTATTTTTATGGTGTTTTTTTTTTGGCTATTAAAGATATTTTAGTGTTATTTCGTTTAAAAAGCTTTTAACCTGAAAAGCTTATACAAAAAAAACTATTATTATTGTTAATATGTACCTACTGGTTGAAGAGTAAGGGTTAGTATATTTTATAGTCCACATCAGGGCAGATGCGGACTAATTTTGCTAAAAAGAAGGAGGAAGCACAACACTCGTATAATATCTCAATATAGTTTTACTATACGCGCTTCGCGCATTTAGTAGACGGTCGAACATTCGGAAAAATTGAGTATTGCTTAAAAATCTCTTCAAATTATTCGTAATTCTATTAAAAACTGGTTGTAGGCCATTTTTTGTTAAACTTTTAGCACATTCCTAATATATTGGAACACGTGTTCATGCCCCTGCACCACGCTTTGATAATACATAATGACGAAATGCGAAAATAATATAATTTTTAAAAACACGTGTTCCGACATCGTGATAATTACTATTTTACTAATAGTTTAACAGGAAACCTATTTATTAATGGTGTTTGAAAATTTAAAAATATCGTTCCTTGTTAATTTAACTTTTCAAGATTTTCGATATTTAACACCGTCGAAAAAAATATTATATTTATGAGCTACAGATATACACACAGATATTACCTTTCAAAGTGACACTTTGCAATCAGACAGATGTATATAGTGTTAGGTTCGTGGAGTTGAGGGCCCCCAGCGAGGCGGAGTTGTACACTGTACAGTGCCGGCAACTAGCTCTGTGGTCGGCAAGATGGACTACTCAACTTCAGGCGTGGATCGTCAATCGGACTTATGTTTCTGGACATACCTTTTGCTATAAAGGGTTTACGTCGCATTCAGTTACCAAATTAAAGAAGTATGGTATTACAGCGGGTTTTATACATCGAGCAGTACATGGCGTCACAATATGAGACAGACATTAGTAGTTTTAAACAACACAAAACATGGGTGATAAATATCTAAGCATTATCTTATCTAATTTTTCTCTGGGCTCCAGGGTACTGAAATTAATATTACATCAAGACACGACACATCAGGGGAAAAACAGGTTAATAACGAACTCACGTGCATCTTGAGTATTGCGTTGGTTGAGATTTAGGAAATCCCTCGGCAATCGTCGGCCAGGCATTGGAGGGGACCCACCCTTTCCCGACGGTTGTGTGAGAAAACTGATTGTTTAACCTCCTTAGCCGCACACGTCAGGACTCTAATTTTTTGTAAAAATAAGCTAAGTGTAAAGAACGGGCAAAAACGGTGTAAAAAGCCAAAATACACAATAAATGAATAAGAAATAATAAAATAATAAATGCATTGCGATCATGCCATAAGACAAAGAAAGTAGAACCAATGAGTATATAAAAATAAAAATAAAACACAAAGCAATCGCGCATAAACAATATTAAAGTTGTTTTAGAGGAGTAACCGTGGAGTGACAGGAACAATACGCTTGGCACCTGAAACAAAGACGATTTTAATCTAAATCAGCAACTCTAAACACAGGCCATCTCTCTACCCAGGACTTTACAAACTTTTGAAGCATTCAAAATTCTCTCTGTTCAATACGAGATCGGCATTTCATGCCGGTCTTGTAATCCCTATCAAGCCATCCAACATTTCCTCTCGGGCATCCTTCATCAACTCGCAGTGCCACAGAATGTGCTCGGCTGTCTGGTTAGTGTCACCACATGAACAGTTCGGATGAGGAGACAAGGCGAGACTATGTAGCCGCCCCCTGAGCTCCCCATGACCGGACACCAATTGCCTCATATATTGATCCAGTTTTATGTGCGCCCCTTCCATTCTGCTTTTAACTGAAGGAAAGAAAGAGAAAGTCAATCTACCCTTCGTCAACCTATCCCATCGCTCTTGCCATACACTCAGCGTCGGCCAGGCAGGTAAAAATGGACTGTCTGTCGTCTGGTATATTCAAATAAGATGCCCATCTTATTTATATGGGGCTGGCCGCTATGCAATGGGAGGCCTTTGACCACAATTGACGTGCCCTAGCTCTAGGAGCGTTTGCTTTGTACTGGCGGGTCACGGGTCATGGCCGCGGGCCTAATTTGTGCCGCGTTCGAGCGCGACTGGCGCCGTGTTTGCGGCACATGTTGGAACTAAAAACTGGTAGGGTTTTATCTGGCATTTTTAGAGTCCGTAACTATCGCTTATTTGCGCTACGTAACAATAGATATAAACAAAAAAATGGCATAAAAATCATAATACAGCGCTACCCTTAAATAAATATATGTTTCACTAATATCTGAACAATGAATACTTATTTTTTTTAAATTAAATTTTCAGTCTAAACCAAAACCTTCAGAATAAGACCCAGTCCTAAAAAACGATAGGTAAACCCAGGTACGCAAATGAAATAAACAAACGAAATTAATTCACTGACACAAGAATAACGTTATTGTCTCGCGCTGCGTGCGGTTTATTTGTAATTAATTATTAAGGGTTGATTTCGGGTTTATTTTGTCGTGAATAGAGACGGCTTTGTACAATCTGCGAGCTGTTTTCTAAATACGCCTTCTTTGAACAAAGGGGGGAATCGGGTAATGAGGGCTGATGTAAAAATAAATTATTTAACAGAATATTAATTAATATACCTACCTATAAAAATGGTTTTTAATAAGGTGGATAAAAGATCTATCATATTATTATTAATTTTTTAGGATAAGAATAATAAGACCACTTAAAACTTTTCTCACAAAAACGTTCTTGTCGCTGATTCAGATAAAACTGAAGATCCATTTTATATGAATATTTTTAACTAACTATGAATCCCGTAATTTCCTTTCTAGGGTTCGCAGAGATGATAATAGACCTTACAACTATCTTGATAATATTCCTTTCTTAATTAAAAAACCATCACGCCATTTCTCTGCAAGGGTAGGCAGAGAGGATAGACTGCCACACAACTCTCAGAAAACACTAATTGCTTAATTCATATTCTGTTATTCTGAATTTTGATTTGATCCAATAATCAAAAACGTATAGGTATACTGTTGATATATGGATAAAGATTTACAATGGCTCTGATATCGCATTAGATGGTTGGAATAAAATGGACCCCGACCTTGAGGTTCCCCTCGGTCTCTACAAGATAGCTCACGCCATCTATGGGTAATTTAATAAGCTAATCTAGTTCCATCTATAAGAGAGCTCATACAAGGATATTATTAATAACTTGTTCGTGCATTTCTTTCTAAATATTCCCCGTTTCTTCACCAGGTGAAGAGTCGTGGTTCCAGAGCCGATCATTTGGGAACTTCACGACATTTTAAACATATTATTGCAATTTTTGGTGCACCAGGAAAGACGTGTTCCATCTATCAACAAGGGTGCCAATAAACGTAAAACAAGGAGGGTGCTTTTTCATTATTAAATGAGCGACTCTGGCAATAAATAGGTTGCAAGATTTCGTTGTTCATTTTGACTCTAGTAGTTTTCTGAGATAATTATATTTATTAACCCCACAAAATCTCAAAGCAGCGCTGGTATGTTTAATTTTTAAGCTCGGTCAATCCTAATCTCGTTAAATTTAATTTATATTCATAATTAAAAATCTCATTTAACCCTAATCTAAGGCGAAGGTTCCACTTAGAAGTCACACCCTCTGCGGCTACACCCGCCGGAAGTGTACCGCAACCCTTGAAGGGCCGGAAACAAACAACTCATTTCAACAGAATGGCGAAACACCTTAGAAATAAAGCCCCCGAGAATGTTTATCACGCCTTCGTGTTTTTTTTATGATTTACATTGTTTTATGTGGATGTATTCATTATTGAATAGGATGCTGAGTATTTTGTACGACAAAGTAGATATTTAATATTTATGACAACTCAGTATCAAAATCTCATCAGTTTATTTGGTTTGTGTAAAAATGACAGATGTAACAGTATTTACGTATAACGCACTCAAAAAGGAAAAGTTTTTTTTATGTATTTTGGAGACTTAATTTGTTTTTGGCGATGAGATTTTGTTTTCCATCGCATCGCAAGCACCTAAACGGAAAAAATGAATATTGCTGATTTATTAAAAAAATTATTCAAATTATTGGTAATCCAGCTAAAAATGGGAATGCAGTCCGCTTCCTGGTAGTAAATTAGTAATAACATCGAAACACGTGTACATTCATTTGTGTTTGCCTTAATAATATATAATGTCGAAATGCAAAAGTGTTAGGATTTTTATTAACATGTGTGACAAAACATTGTTATTTTAATAGAGGTTTATCGGGATCCAATTTATTCATTCGTCAATCCCGTTTTTAACCAGATTACGAATATTCTTAATAAATTTTCATTTTTTATCACTAATTTTATCTCTAATTTTTCTGCCTGTACCTACGGAAAATTGATAACCCTGTTGTTATCAAATGTGCTACGATGTGTACTTATTTGACCACATATAAAATTAATAACCCTGGTGTTATCAAATGTGCTACGATGTGTACTTATTTGACCACATATAAAATTAATAACCCTGGTTTTATCAAATGTGCTACGATGTGTACTAATTTGACCACATATAAAATTAATAACCCTGGTGTTATCAAATGTGCTACGATGTGTACTAATTTGACCACATATAAAATTAATAACCCTGGTGTTATCAAATGTGCTACGATGTGTACTAATTTGACCACATATAAAATTAATAACCCTGGTGTTATCAAATGTGCTACGATGTGTACTAATTTGACCACATATAAAATTAATAACCCTGGTGTTATCAAATGTGGTACGATGTGTACTAATTTGACCACATATAAAATTAATAACCCTGGTGTTATCAAATGTGCTACGATGTGTACTAATTTGACCACATATAAAATTAATAAACCTGGTGTTATCAAAATATGTGCTCAAATGTTTACTAATCTCACCACGTATTATATTCATTTTTACTGTAGTAATGCAGTTTTTTTTTAATTTCTGCTATTTTCATGGATTGTTGGTGTAATAGACCACAGTCAATAATTAGTTAATTTTCTTTGATATAATTATTATTTCTTAAAGAGTTTTCATGCAATGTTCCTTATCGTGTACGTAAAATGTATATTTTCTCAAATTTATAACAGAAAAGTAAAGAGAAAATTCAGATGTCCCAATGCGTAAACAATTAGCCCTTACATCATGAAATTTGTGCAGCTTTTTTACTTATAAACAGAATTTTCTTGGTTTTCAAACGATTTTTAGCTCGCAATTTGCACAACCTGAATGACAACAAAACTATTTTCTTTCGTTAGCTGTGTATGGAGCCTTGAAATATGCAAATGGTCGCAAAAAAATAGTTATGAAGCCTCTTTTATTCATGTTTTTCAATTGTCCGATGTGAAAGAAATTTTCATAAGAATTAATTCGTACGAATCCGGATAGTTAAGCTTATGAAGATGTCATTTTTCGTAAAATTAACATATAAAATGAATACCCTTTATATTTAATATGACAGAAACCTATAAATATACATTATGTAGGTTGGTAACAATATTATTGTCCGAAACGCTATCCATAAATTTAATCAAAGGACAAGTTTTGTTTAAACTTCTGTAATAATTACTATCGCAAAGCATTTGATCCCTTTGTTTATTTTCAGATGTAACAGAACGAGTATTGTGTCTGGGACCGAAAGGGTTGTAGGGCTGGTTTGGGAGTTTCGGGGTTAATGAGCCATAAGGCTATGGTCCACCGCCCCAACCTAAAAGCTTAAGTGCTGAGAGCGTTTATACCCCGCCGCCCGCCGCGGGGCAAATACGTTTTAATGTTGACAACAATAATCTATCCGGAATCACCCCGCTTTACCCTACTGTCGATCAGATGCGAAAAAACTATTCAGAGCATGTAAATCCACGATCCGAAGACGTTTAAGTGTCGAAATATTATCGAAACCACCCTGTAGATAATATATCAAGAGTAAATTAACTAAGAAATCCTTTTTTCCCTATAAACTTCATTTTCTCGAAACTTTATAGTGATGTTTATAGAGTCTAGAGAACAAATGATCAAAAAGTTAGAAATAATTGATTCGTAACCTTAATAGTGTCCCGAATAAACATAACCGATTTTTATTTATATGGAATACCTTTTGACTTTTCCAAAAGTCTAAGCGATTATCCAATTTTTATTCGGACAACTTTTCTTTAACTTTTGAAGATTATACCCGTCAATGTAATATATCATTGAACAAGAAGCTAATACCAATAAATATAAATTAAACATGAAATATCTAAAATTTTAAAAAAATACCTACAAAGTACTTTATTACTATACACAACTGTATCAATAATCACATACATAATGATTAGTTTTTATAATTGCCTTAATTATTTTATTTTCATTACTTTGACTTTACATTTGTAGCGTCGATATTAATCCATTGAATAATTAATAATAAACCGTTCGACCTACTTAGTATCTACTCCCGAATTATGTACTTGCATCGTTAAATCGTAAACAAAGTAATCTACGTACTTCAAGTACATACCTGCCTATTGATGACAATAACACCGCAGTCCGTCTCGAATACTACGAGAACTCGCCAGAAGGTTCGAGCCTACGGCCTAGGCATAATTGCCAAGCCGTCGAAAGTTCGCGAATGATCCAGATCGAGCGAGTGTCTTCGATTTAGTTGCCATCCACCTACCTACTGCCGCCGTCGGCCGAGAAGTATAAATAAGCCCGACGCAGCGAGTCAGTCAGTCAGTCATAATTTCGCCGTCAGTCTACAAGGCTTAACGAGTGTTAACCCGCGCTAATCTTACTAGCGCGAAGGACAACGTACCCGGTTTCGCCCGTACAATCATGGACTCTATCGGGACATCATCATAGCGCCTCGGCCACGTCCGCGGCCAGCGCTACTCGGATTACAAGCGCCCTGGTTCCAGCGTCTCTGACCAGCGCTTCTTCCACGCAACCATGACCACCACGAGGACACGCAGCATCCTCACTGGTCACGCCGTTCCCGTTCAACTGCCCACAAGGTCCGTCGCACCTTCGGCCGTCTCGTCAGCACTGGAGTGCCTGAAGACCTGCGTTCTCCGCCAGTGCCTGACCTACATCGAGTCCCGGTCACCAGCGCCCGGCGTCGACTCACTGACCCGCGCCTGACCTGCCAGCACATCACAGCTAGCATCCGCTGTATTCTACATCTGTCCTTCATCATCTCCTTGTCACGGCTACTGACTCACCAATAAACACATGTGACCTTCAACACCTTCTTTCATTTCGTGCCTCACCACCTGATCCCCAAACATTATTTTATTTCTTAATATATCAATTGAATTCATTCAATTTAACATGCAGTCAATAAAGTCCATCTTATTTGCATACGTTATTTGGAAATATGATGGGGTAAATGAGATGTTAACGTAAAATTGTGAAATGGGGGCCTCAGCAAAGGTAAAATATCCAGTGAGGCTAACATTACCAAATAATATTTTATTAAAAAAATACTTCTTATGTAACAATAAAAAAATAAATAATATTTTTTCATATTTCCTTCATCTTTCCAGGGTGTTCTTGTCCATCGTTGCAGTGGATGGAGGATGGAAGGCGAAATAAAGATCTATATTATAGCCTCGTACATTCACATTTAAACTACTTGATTAAAATCTGAGGAAACGCATATGAAACAACATACATAAATGAACCACAGGAAACACAAAACAAGGTACTCAAAAAGCTATTTCACTTCAAACAAGGAACACAACAAAAAATATATACGGAAACAAAACTGTTAAAACATGGAAACTATATGAATATAATACATGTCTCTTTATATATAAAATAAATAATAAACTCATACATACAAATACAGAATTCATTCAAACGTCCCAAGTACACACACACTTTACACGGCAACAAGATAACATGCATTTAAACACCATACATACTCACTCTGGCAAGCAATCCATTAGTTACGAGGGGGGCAACATATATAATTGCCTTCATGACAAATTTAAAAATGTATAAAGTAAAGGTACATTTAAAAAAAATTGTTCGCTTTTATGCTCATTCAGCAAAACACTGAACGTGAATAATATTGTTATGTAGTGTATGTATGTTACAGCGCGCTTGGGGTGATTTCTCACGAAAACGGCGCTATATAAATTAGCCAAATATTTATGTGTAATTTAATTTAATAATGTATTTATTTTAGTTATTTCCAGTTAAATAAGTAAAAATGTAATTTTTTATCTGAAATAAAAACTTTTTAAAAAAATTCCTCGTTTGCGCAAGAGAAGATCGTGTGTTCAAATTATATTTGAGTAGTTTGGTAAGTTTTTAGATTTTCACGGCCAAAAGCATTTTTGTTGTTTGTTTTTGGGGTGTTATGCGGTGTTGCGCTAACTCCTTCTTTAGCCGACGTTTCGGACATCGTTGCAGTGTCCATCATCAGGGCAGATCCGGTAGATCCGAAGATGTGTGGATCTACCGGATCTGCCCTGATGATGGACACTGCAACGATGTCCGAAACGTCGGCTAAAGAAGGAGTTAGCGCAACACGGCATAACACCCCAAAAACAAACAACAAAAATTTGAGTAGTTTGTCTAATTTCAAAATTTTATTACTTCATCCCTCACTAAACACGAGTTATTCTCAATAAGTGAGGTATTAATTAACAGTTGAAACATATATTATATACTTAGCTTTATGCAGATCATTTGAAATAACATGCTGTTGTACACCGTCATTGGACGGTTGGTATATATACTTTGTTATAACTTTGTAATTTTGTTAATATTAACCCATTGTCTACTGTAAACACTTACTGATGATCTGACTTTATTCTATCAATATGTATTATTTGTTATCACTCGGTTATAAAAAAATATATATTTAAAAATTGATGTATTTATAATATTGCACGGCCAAAAGGGCGTTTTTACATAATTATTATATTATTTAAAACATTTAACAAAATGAGTGCAAGTGAATGGATGTAATGAATGCAAGGCTGATGTAACGATTAAGATTAAGAAAGGAACGCTTAGATATTTTGGGCATTTAGAGCGAATAAATGAAGAAAGGAGTGTAAGGAGAATATATGACGCAAATGTGAATGGTAGATGAATTTGGAGACGCCCGAGGAAGACATGGCACGATCAAGTGAATCATATACTTGAGTAGGGCCATGTCAAGAGTCAGAATAATAGAAGAGTATGTAAGTGAATTTGATCGACTTGTTTAGCGGTCCGTCCTCTCTGCCTACCCTGTGATGGTTAGTTAGTTTCATTAAGTAGTGTTAAAATCTTTCTTTAATGATAAGGCTGTGAGAATAAATTAAGGGAAAGTGTGATGAGATGGAGAAGAAGGAGGTTGGGTAGTACCTACCCGGCTATCCAAATTAGTCATTAACTAAAGCCATTCCAAGCAATGCAATGTTTCAAATCTTACACTTTTAATGGTGGTCTGCCATCAAGGAGATTATTGTCCACTTTCCTATTTTCTCTCCAATTTTATAAACTTTAATTTATAAATTAGGGCACCCCCTATAGGGCACAATTTCCTTATTTTAAAAAACCATAAAACAAAACATATTTGAGATATCATTTTCCTCTACATAGAGGTACATTTAATGTTTTTTTTTTTTAATTGTATCTTGAAAATAATATCTTGAAAGTGGCCTCCGTTCTGATCAATACATTTGGAAATCGGATGTTTCGGTCCACTTTGTCCAACATGTATATGTCTATATTCTATATGATTGGTATAAACCACGGATTTAAGATATCCTCATAAAAAATAATCGCAGGGCGCCAAATCCGGCGAGCATGCTGGCCACTGAAGATCTCCCCTCAAAGAGATGAGATGAGATGAGAGTCATTGACGTTCGTGCCGTATGAGCCCTGGTGCCATCTTGTTGGAACCACACATCCAATTCTTCAAGCTTAGTCGAACTTTGTCGAACGGCCGTTGGAAAAGTAAGTCACCACGGCGAATCCGTACTCCGCGGTCCACTGCATGGTCGTTACCATAAATAAACAACTCCGTACAAAAACTTTAGGCTGCGCTCTTTCGATTGCGCACAATCCCACTCTCTGGTTACCTCTGTACCTAGATATGTAAATTATGTTTTCCAAATAAAACACATGTTTCCATCACGGTGTTTAACCCCGCAACCTCTGGGTTCACCTCTCTGCGACGGAGGTCATCAATTTATGAAATCCGTCTGCTGAATCCACAAGCCAAATAAAAGTCCGGACTCACAACGCAATTGTTGCCATGTAGCACAGTGGCGGAAGTTTGAGCGCTGACGCAGCATTGCCCCCTAATCGCAAGTTCCCGGAATGTTTTTTTTTTCTGATGATTTCTCAATTAACCGCTAACATTAAAAATGTCACTAAAAATGACACCCGGAACCTAATAACTCTGTAATGGGTCGCAGAACAGAGGTGTACGGGGCGCGTATTGGTGTGCTATGTGTGTTTAAAGGTGTGCGGAATCAAATTTTTTGAGTATTTTATCATTGAAATATTCTTAAAGGTACGTGTTTTAGTAAAATATTATTAAAAGCTTACATTTTTTAATTACATGTATCGTCTTGGTTTAAAGTGATCAATTTTTTCCATACTTCTTTTCATATATTTTTTTGTCTCTAATGGAGTAGGAATAAAAGTCTTCACAACAATTTTTTTTTCAAATATATTTTTTTTAATTTTTCAACTTTATACTAGTTTGTTTACATCTAAGAAATATCAATTAAATGTTATATTTTGTGCTTTTACCACTAAAAAAAATTTTTTTTTCGAACTGTAATAAAAAAATCTACATGTATTATGAAAAGCCAAAAAAAAATCTTTCAATGTAAAGCAGACTATTAAAAAAAAAAAAAAGCATTAATAACATTAACATCATTTTAATAACATTAATAAATTAATTACATACTAAAGTATTAACATATACAATCAAAAGCATTATCATAATACCAATCGAAGAACTTAATTATACATATCTAATGGAATTACTAAACCTAAGCGATTTAACTACAAGACGCACAGTGAGTTACTTAGTTTGCCTTTTCAATATATCAAATGGCAACCTGGACGCCCTCGATTTAACGAGCTTGATTAATTTGCGTATACCTACCCGTGATACTCGTTTAAATGCTCTATATTTTGTTACCAAATCTGCCAATAATTACTTTGTAAACTCTCCAATTCAAAGGCTTCATACACTTGGAAACAAATATAGTTCAATCGATGTCTATCATTTCCAATCGGTTTCCAAATTTAAAACCAAAATATTAGAACTTTTAAATTAAAACAATAAACATCTAGCTATTGCACTTCTTATTGAATTATTTCTTCAAAATTGACAAAACAGGCTTATACCTACAAACTATCATGTTTAGATTTGCTTTTTGCTTGGTTTTATATGTCTAAAGGTTAATGTTATATTATTGCCTTACTATTCTTAATTTAGAATCTTCACAATATTTTTTTATATAAACTATGTAAAATGGCTGACCGATCGCCCTCGATTTAGCAGGCCACTACAACCAGTCTAATGCAGTATATCTATACTACCAATAATTATTTCGTTAGCTTTCTCAAAACTCATGTTTACTGCTGCCACTACCTAGCATTTACACTATTTATTAACTAATTTAAGTCTGTATAACTTAGGAGTAGGAATATTCTTATTTTTGTACTATTTACTTGCTGTTATTATATGGATATGGTTATATGTATTTTTTCTATTACTTTTGTGTACTTGCAATCTTCAGAATATTACTTTTTTTTAACTATGTATGTAAAAGCCCTATGGGCGTATAAATAAATAAATAAAATAAAATAAAATAAAATATTTGCATAGCATTAATAACATATTAAAGCATTAACAACATATCAATCAACGAAAATAAAGCAGCATTTCACATGAACACTTAAAAAACAACAATGAACCACAAAATGGTTGAATGCCGAGAGCGGTGTCGCGACAAATCCTTTGAATTGAAGAATTGGTATCTTCTTATTTGATCACTGCTCTACACGTTAGGTAAAAAACACACCAACGTAATAAAATCAAAATCATTTCTTTGCTTAGATTACATTCAAACCAAAAAAATTCTCAAAAATTCCGATAAAATCCCCTTTAATGAATTCGCTGCATAGTCTAAATTTACTAGAAAAAATTCATGCCATGGACTAAAATTCCGTTGGCGAAAATTTGAAATCCTCCTCTCTCTCTCTCTTTTTTTGTTTCACAATTTTTTTGTTGGCATCTGGCCTTTGACAAATAATAGGCGGATTTTCCATTGTATTGCTAGACTGAACCCGAACTAAATTTTCTAAATCATGAATCTCTGTAGAATTCCAATTCCACAATTTCAATTTCTATGCGGAAAACACGAGGAAATATAATATAAAAAATAAATTGTTTTAAAACACTTTTCATTTTTTCTCATCCGCTTACTTCAAACTCGTCTTAAAATATTCGTAGATGGGTAAAAACCTGTGTGGTTAAAAGTGGAAACATGTTAAATAGTATTTTGAAGCGAACCAGCTTGACGTTCGCTAGCAATACTCTCGGTTTGCACAAATACATATATACATTCGCTCTTTAAAATGATTACCATCTACTTCATTTGTACTTATTTGATCAAATATTCTATATTGGTTAAACTTTTTTTAAGTGATACCTCATAACAGCGCCCCTGCTTATTGATCTCCCGTTTTGCCGAAATTTTTATTTATAAATATTATTTTACTTATTTAGATAAAAATGAAGCGGTATAAAAAGATAATTTAATTCGAAAATAGTATTTGCTGTAAAATATAGATTTCTGTTTAATTATCAAACATCCATAATAATTACATCATAATTTAATCATAATTACATCGTTTTATGTAATTCTCCTCCTACTGGAGCGCTGGTTAAGCCTTGTAGCATAAACAGAATTCTGAGCTAAGAAAGTTGTGTCTCCATAAACTTTTCCGCTGTCGCAAGATTGTCCTTCCCCATGGTTAAGTTTTCATGGTGGCTGATTCGCCAATCGCTTATAACGAGCATACAGTAACACACGCAATAATACAGAAATAACCGTCCATAATGTAGTATTTTGAAATCGAGATGGGTTTTGTTACCATCCATCTGATTAACCGAGAAGTAATGACATTTGAAGAAGATTAAGGATTACCTGAAGACGCGGAGGGCCTACTCGCTAGATTTGTATCAATGGTGCTACCCAATACCCAATGTGATGTTGCTCCTAGCTCGCAGGCAGATCGCTCAAAGGTTTTATTGTTTACGAGATTGGGTTCGCAATCCGCTTTGCCAGAAGTGATTTTTGCTCTTCTTTCATCAATCCAGCTTAATGTTCAAATTTCCGAAAGTAAAATTGTAGTGAAGGCTGTGTTTAAAAAAAGGTCAAGTTCTTTGTTCAGTTTTGATGCGTTTCATGAGTGTCTGGTAAACTTCCTCCATACAAATATTTGAAGTAATACAAATTCATGACATAGCATTCACATCTTCAAATAATCGAACAACAAGCCGTTTTTTCCGCAGGGGTATGCAGATAGAATAGAACGCCACTCAACACTTTCTGTCTTAGTACACACTTTTGATTCATTCACATGCATACATGTTTTGTTATTCTGACTCTTGACTTGGCCCGAATTAATCATTAAGTTCATTTGATCGTGCCATTTCTTCCTCGGGTGCCCTTGACATTTTTTATTTTTTTTATTTCTTTTTATTTTTATTTACATGTTATATTGTGCATCAATTCTACATTCCTAACGGATGTATTATTTTAACGGATGTATTATTTTAATGAAAAATGTTATTTTTAATTGTCAAGTCTCTGACAGCCCTGAATTATTGAAGCTACTTTGCCATACCCGCCGGCCATAGTGGCCAAGTGGAGATAAATTTGATTGTAACAATAAACTCACTACTATTTGCGCTATTATAATGTTATGCTAGATTATATCTGTTGGCAAGTCACCTTTTATGTATATTTTATCCTGTTTAAATGAAGTGCTTTCTATTATTGTAGCATTCTATGCTTTAAGAAAATTTCAGCTGTATCACATTCAATGTCGTTTTGTATACATATTGTTGTGTTCTTAAATGTAATACTAATATTCGCCTATGTACCACTGTGTACTATAATCTCATGTATCACATTATTGTAAAAGCCTTTTATGGCGTTTAATAAATAAATAAATTCCTAAGCCATCGTTTTCTTAATCTCATCCTTTACGCTTATTTCATCCATGCATTTTTCTGGATCTCCGTGGTTTCGGTTATAATAAATATTATTAAAATCATACCATGCATCTATATCTCCTGATTGAAATACACACATAATACTTTTTTACTGCGTGTCGAATTTCTGTTTTACCTCGTTCATTCGGCATTTCATCTATGTATTTGTAAATTTGTTTGTTACATCCCGGTTCCGCTTTAAAATGGTGGCATTATTAGATACTACCTTTTTATCCCGCCACAGTTCGCATAATCTTGGTTCCTACTACGAGTTGACAAATCGGAATAATAAATATTATGGTACCTACTAGCCTGAAGAACGTTTAAAAAAATAAATGAAATTGAGACACTTATATTTATTTGGGAAATTTGCGTCATTCCTGTCACCATTTAAACACACAAGATAATAACTTTAGATGCGTACTGGGTTTTTTTAGCTTTCCAGTGATCGGATGGCCTCACAACTAAGCAGGTGGGTATTTAAGTGCTTATTTACAAATGATATTATTTCGGAGGAAATTTTGGTTATGAATAGTTAAATTAGAAACATATGTATTTCCATTATTCACAGAACTAACAAATGGTCATAAAAAATACAAAACGTAGATTGTATTTTACCAATTTCCTTAAAATGGATTTGATCTAGGCAAATATAAGAATCTTAATGCGGATTTTCTGACAAATCTTTGGAATAACTCGGCGGGACTGCAAAAAGGGATTCTTTTCATCGCGGTAAACTAGCTAAGTCGCCCAAAGTGCCGGTCAAAGAAAATGTCTTATTTTCCATAATGCCTCAAGCCCAGGGAGCGTTGACACAATGGGCGTCGCATGTTCAAACTAAATTTCAAACGATTTAAAATCATTTTAACAACTCTCAGTTAAAACTCTCCTAGTCTTACATGAATTAACACCAAAGAGGAAGATCCTTTTACCTCTCCAGCGGGACTCTCTCGACCCATCGCCTTGCACCACAGTGACAGGAATAAATTCAAAAGTCCGTTACTCCTGGGCACACTGGTCACCAGATTCCTACTCCCCCCCCCTCATCCCTTCTTCATTCCCAGATCTTCCTCTCTTTTCTTTCCTTATAAAACCCACCACACAGCATCGCCAAATATGGCTAAGCCCCTGAGGGAAATTATTTTCCTCAGAGCCTCCTGTGCGAATCTAATATAAAATAAAATAAAATAAAAAAATATACCAATTGAGCTACTGATACCTAAATAAATTCGTTAATTTTTAATCGATCTTATATTACATTTTCAGAATTACTAACATTATCCTTAATTATTTTCCTTTTTTTTAACCCCTTTCTTTAATTTTCGGTGTCTTATTCTTTTTACATGTTTTCATAATATTATTTTCATTGTTAAATTTATAATGAACTTTATAAATAACGATAAATTAATCCTTAACATTGGATTTAAGGTCAATGCCGTCGAAAGATGAAGTGGATCATATTGGTAAGTGTTCAATAGCTTAATACTGATTTTCCAAATAAACCCCCTATTTTTGAATAGACGGATTGTGTTACAGAATTTGATTATTATCATTTTTAGACGATAAACTGATGTTTATAAGACAAGGTTTTAATGGGTAGTACAAAGGATAACAATAATATTTCATAAATAAATGTAGACATAATACGTCTCGACGCCATCTAGTGGGAAATTCAACACTAACATTGCCTTTCCTTCAAAAATAATGTTGGTTATTCTCCGGTGAATAACCAATAATTGATTAATGAAAAATACTAGTACATATTGAATTATTTGGCGGGTTTGGAATAAGCCGACATAGCTTAGTGGTTAGAGTAGCTGACCGGCAATCATTAGGCTGCGGGTTCGATTTTCGACGGCGGAATTTATTTCTCGGGAGATTTTTTTACCATGTATGAGTGTTTCGGGTGAATAATTATATCAAACTTCTTTTAAAAAATAATGCTCTTTGAACAGAGCAAATAAAGTAAAGCAACCAAATCTTCAAATAATCCTACATAATCATTCTCTCACACAAAACGACGCCAATCACTGTAGATCAACATGCTTATTTCTGAAAATACCTTATAAAATTATATATTTAGGAATAATCATCGATAAAACTTATTTATGAAAAATGCAATTATTCAAATTATAAAAGAAAAAGGTAAATACTAATTTATAACTGAAAATCGAACAAGAATTAAATATATATTTGCATGCCCTAAACTACACACTTATTTTGCCCAGCACCATTATACCAACCAAGGAAAAAAAATGGTTTAGTAAATTACAAGAAGAAATCAGAAGCATTTTCGAAAATTCCATAAAAAAACAAATATTGAACTATGTAAAAAAATATTGTAGGGAAATCATTATCAACAAAACTGCTTCCCCTAGTTTCAGTTGAAAATCTCACAAATTATCCTACATTTACTCTCCACAATATTTTTTTCTTCTTTCCAAATACAACAATTTGTATGGATTTTAATTTCGTAATTATTTTTTTTACTTTGAAACCATAACCTTAATGTAACATTAATCTTTAATTTAAAATATGTTAATTATGCCACCAAATAATGCGTTATATTACTTTACCATTATTTTTTTCACAAATGTACACTCCTCTTCCATCCACAAGCAAATGCTTTCAATGAAAGAGTAGTACAAATAGAAAACAGAAACTATGTTAAAGCTGAATTGTAACATTATGTTCAAAAGTTTAATTAATAATAATAAAAAATGACAACCTTTTCAGCGAGGCCACATCCAATCACGTTTTGAAATCTGTGGCCTCAAACCTTTCTTGTGCTCTTACCTAATAATGTTCCTCGAGAAATAAAAAGTGTGTGCGACTTATCAGCCGTATTTCTGATAAAAAGGAAACATTTCCCACGGGGTTCAGAACACGGTGGAGATCACAAGAGGTTTCGCTTTTCGGAGGAAAAAGGTTGTTTGAGAAAAGGGAGTTATTTTGAACTTATGGAGATACTATTGTAGGTCTTTCAGTTAGAATTAATTTCTATTATTTATGGTAGAAATCAAGAAACATTGATGTCTTGCCAGTTTAATATTGATTATTGAAAGATAACAATATCACTAATTGAGGGTCGGGAATTGTCGATTGGCAGGTTGTCTCAGTCACCGTCGTATTAACACGTGCTACATGTTCGCCCCGAATTCGCTGATATCGCCTGTATGTGGGAGGTTCGAAAATATAAAATGTATTTATAAGGAAGAGAAAAACATTGAAGAACATGAAATTATTTGATATTCTCACGGCCAAATGTATTATTGGGAAGGATTTTTGGAGTATAGGAGAGAAAGTGCAACACGGCATAATACCTCGAAAATCAACAACGGTAAATTAAACGATTTCAGACGCCGCGTTTATTATGTGTTCCAGGCAAGTCACCTCATCAAAATATCACCTGTTTGGGCTTATAGACGATTATTATATTTAAAATTTTAATTTAATCCATGTCTATCTCCCACACCTGTCCGAACCTTTTTATCACCAGGAGACGAAGACCGTGCAACCAACAAGTTACAAGTTCAAATCCGCGTTACGTGTAAACTGAATCAATACGCCGTGTAGTTTTTGTGCTTCAGAAAGAACTAAGAGGATACCATCAAAAAGGTGGAACTTCAATATTCTGGTTGCATTCTCCCTACAGTACCATTAATTTCGTTATCAAGAAACTCGCGGCCCTAGGGCCTAAAGCATTTCCAAGTGCTATCGAAAAATCACCTCTTCATCTTCTACACACAGATTCTGACTATATTTTCCAAAAAGAATATTTTTTATGTGACACCTCACAAGAGCGCCCCTGTATGTACACTGTAACTATATCGCCACTCAGTTGGGCAGCGTTGTGAGGAGGGTTAAGGAAGGGGTGACAGGAAGGTATTTATAAATGCGGGTCTTGAAGAAGCTTGTATTATAAATATAAAGAAGAAAAAATAGATGCCGGTAACTCAATGCACATGAGTCGACACAAAAGCAAGTCGTGGACACGACCGGTCACCTGAATCCCACAAAAACCGTGAACGGGAGTTCCACTCGTAAGATTCGTGCACCAGTGCACAGAAGATCAATTCTGCTAGCTTATTAAAGCAAGCACCATTGAAATACCTGTAGAGCAGACTCATCGTGCCTACATTTCGTCTTTTATTTAACAACTTTTATAATAAACTACGAATAACAGCAAAGCACGAATATGTTATTTATTTATTTATTTCACATATACGGCACAACATGTGCCATTCACATACTAATTTACAGAGAATAGTACAGCAACATAAGGAATGCAACAATATAATTGTAACTATAATGGTATAATCAGTAAATAGTAAGTAAGGTTAAAAGTATGAAAAAACAAAGAGATATAAATATAATATAAGTAGCAATCTGTAGTATAGTAATAAATCAAAGTAAGAAATTATATGTAATAATATACAATAAAGTAGTATAAGGAAGAATGGAAGGCGGAACACGTGTTCTTCAAAACATTAATACTTTCGCATCTCGCCCATTACATTTATTCAGACAAGTCTTCCCACGTGACCACGTTTTCAGATATATTCGGAATGACTAATATTTTAAGGAAATAGAGCGTACACCTAGAAATACTCATTTTTCTGGGTGTAGTATACTAAATTACGCTGGCAACTTTGTTTGCGATTAAAATGAATCTGGGTCGAGGTTGGTTTTTCCAGAATGCATTATTATGGGCGTGTGTTATTGAGGGACTTAAACAACGAGTATTGACTTTAGCGGTCCATCCCTTTCTTTCGTGTTTCATATTATATTCTCTATCGGTTAACGCCTTTTGAAAATTGCGCCGATACATTTCCTTTCTGAGCTTTTACGAACGAAAACAATATTATTATTATTTATTTGTTATACTCCGAATATATTGTATACAAAATAAAATATTGCCCCGACATTTGATCTTTCTTTCCGTTCTCTTACCGTATCGTTATTTTCGTTTCTCTAAACCAAAATAACGATACTCGAATTTATAAAATAAACGTTTGAAGACTCAAATCGATGAAAGATTGTGTTATTTTGGGAATTTACATGTCCCAAAATTAAACAATAAATAATATTCAAATTGCCTAGATGTATCTACTGATTAAAAATTTACTAAAAGCTTTTATCGAAGAAGTAACAATACTAAAAACTCATTCGTAAAGCAAAAACGATAATTGAAATTCAATTGTAATTTTTTTATAATATCAACAATATGTCAACAATTACCAGCTGACAAATCTAATCCCGATATTTATTTTTGATAAAGTATGAACGTAAAATGTTATATTAACAATAAATTATAGTAGGGATTTATCCAAGAGGTTGATATACAAGTGAATCTCAAATAAAAAATGATTATATCAGAACAAAAAAACTTTATGTAACAAATATTAATTTACTTTGTTTGACCAAAGTTGTCCATACCAATTTCAAATAGTGTAAAGTTAAAGAGGACAGAACTGAACAAAAGTAACAAAACAATCGAGTGATATTAAATCATCTGTTGATTAATTCAACATTAATAAAAAATAATAACACTAAAAAATATGTGTATTAAAATCAATTAAATAATAATTAGACATTCATTTTTTAATCGTACCCCATCTGTCGACCATGAGACGAAACATAATCAGTTTTCCACTGAGCACTACCATATTAAATAAAACTCTGCCGATAGATGTCACTACAGTACATAATATAATTTAATTAATAAAATTACAATAACTAATTGAAAAAAAATTAAGAAAAAAATAAAGATGACTTCACGATCAATCCCCAAGTCTACGGGAACCAGCAACCTTAATTTGGAACTCCTGCTACTTCTAGATAAAAAGTTGGAAAACTTTAAATTTCAATTTATAGAAAACTCATTTACAGACTTCAAAAACACTATTGTCGAAGTTATAAGAAACGATATCGGGCTTAACGGTTTTGATAATCCCAGTAACTCACTCAATCTCTCTCCAGAATAATTCATGGTCAGTGGAAAAGATTGAAATATAAACATTTGGTTAAATTTCAAAATGATTTAGTTAAATTCTAAAAAATACATGCATAATGTTCTTATACAACCCCTATGACCATTTCATTGTAGTAAATATACACGGAGAGGGGTTAAGGTTGGCCTTCGCGAATAAACCATCCCCTAGGATCCCCTAGGATGGTTTATTCGCGAAGAATATAAAAATTAAATGATAATTTCGTTTCTAATACTGTCAAAGGGTGTACAGAACTCACACAAACAGACGTACAATTACAAATTAATGCTCGTATCAGTAATAAATGACTTGAATAATAATTAATTTAAACTTTTGAATCCATGTGATTAACTTACTAAAGTACCTCCCTTCTCAGAATGGATTTGATTATTCCGCTTTGATCAGTAAGGAAAAGAGTTTGAAAAACGTTTTTAATAATCGAATAGCTCAAATCGGAAAACGATAGTTTTTCGGTTCTCTGTTTATCTCTGTGTAATACACCATGTGGACACCGTGTACAGCATTATTGATAAGCGGTCAGAGCCATCCCCTTTAAATTGAACCCTTGATATATTTTGTTTGATTTCACCAGCTATGAATTTATTTCCCTCGAGTCTGTCATTAAGATGCGCGATCATTAAGATGTGCCTCGGAGGGGAGATAAACTTATAAATGCGGCCTAATAAGTTTAAATACTTATATTGTTTCATATTCAGTTTACTGTTATATCATGCTTTAAAATTGTTTTATATCATTTTTGATTGCTCACTAGGTATATTCTATTCTTAAAATCCATGTAAAAGCCCAGCTGGGAGTAAAACCAAATAAAAAAATACAGTGTGTGGCAAGCCTACGCACGACGGAAGTGAAACTTTTAGTATTCTTCTCTCTCTCTTTTCATTTCAATCTCTCTTTTTTCTGTCTTACGTTAGTTTGAAGATTATAGGTCAAATAATTCAACGACGAAGCATAAATTTTCTCTTTTTAATATTTTCTTATACATGAATGAATTTCGATATAAGTACAGTTCCAAAAATTTTCAATTTATTTACAGTTATGCAATACTATTTACAATTATTAAATATTACATACACAACAATATTACAATTAAAAATTTCGATTACGATTTACCAATCATGTTACATTTTCATTGTCACTTTCACGGATATTATTTCCTAATGTC
Organism: Hesperophylax magnus; assembly: GCA_026573805.1. NCBI lineage: Eukaryota > Metazoa > Arthropoda > Insecta > Trichoptera > Limnephilidae > Hesperophylax > Hesperophylax magnus. The sequence goes on from JAIUSX010000053.1 coordinate 2,250,199, forward strand.
GTGATAATTGGGTGATGGTAACTAAACTGCGAGATATGTACATTAGCACTCAAATCCTCTATGAATCGTGCAAAAACTGCATCGATTGTTGTCCCCCGTCTAGTCGTACTAATGTTCCTTTCATTTACCATATCCAAAATAAGGGTGTTTTTGAAAAAGTTCAATAACTATACAGATTCATTCTTCGCGAAATTTACATTAAAATCTCCCGAAATAATCATCGGAATTTCGTGATAATTTGTATTTAATAACCTTGAACCACCCTCTGTGTATGGCAAAATTACATGGTGGATAAAATCTTTGATATTTGTAATCGATTTATCTGGCGAGATATAAATTGACACTTTCTTTTCCCGCTGTCTCCACCGACTGCTGGCCTCTGCGCGCTGTCCCAGTCGACGCTTGTTTACACACGCTTCGGTTGTAGGCACGACATCCCTACATCATATTTCACTGTTAGTATAATCTCGCCAATATGTTAAAATATCCTATCATGCTATTACAACAACAATACTATTTTGTGAGATATTTGTCCACTCTTCTTGGTTATGTTTACCTTACGTTAATGTCATCACTGTATGAATCAGACTCTCTTCTTCTTTGGTGATTTTCAGAGGATATTTCCTCTTGTGCCACGAATGTTTTTCTCACTTCTATCTCGTCACTACTCATTTCTGACACTAAAACTATGTTCCAAATCGAATAAACCACAATCAATTACGTGTTTCACTCGTATTACACTCACCGCGCAGTACACGAAGCAAGCAGCTGATGCCTGGCGTGGCGTCGTTGGCTAGAGAGAGAGGAAAAGAGAGAAGAGAGAGAGAGAACGTCAGTGGCTCCCTCACCTCAGTAAGCGACTACGGTGAGAGAGCGACAGTGAACGGTGAGCGGTGGTGGGGGTCCCGTACCCCCACCACCAAATGATCACGCTTTTTCGTGACGGTCATGAGTCGGTTTTACTCCGGTCCTCGAAAATGCATGACGCGCGCAAAGAAGTTTCACTTCAAAAAGCTTCTTATGTATTATAATCACTGAACTGAGTGTGATTCTTTACTGGATAATTGATAATTATGGAATTGGAAAAAAACTTCGCTTGTTCTTAAATATTTTTATTCGACAAACCAATGCTACATTTATCCACTCTTCATTTTGTTTTAAATCTTCGTAGTAGCATTTTTTTAAGATTATGGGATTCACATTTTACCCGAAAATATCGACACTTTGAAAAAGATGTTGGTCATTAATAATTATTATTATTATAATACAGGTTGGCTTAGTCGATAAAAACACATTTTCTATTACTGTTCTTATTTATCTAATGTTAACTGGAAAAGTACGTTTCTTTATAATCCTGTATTGTTATCAATGATAAATAAATAAATAATTTGATATTACAGATATTTTGGAACATCGATTACTATTTTCAGAAACACGGTTTTGATAGAAAGTACCCATTTGTTAATAAGAATTTTAATATGTATATATTTACACAGTAAGCTTCCATACGTTTTTAAACGTTTGCACCCTGTAAACGAATTTGTCGAACTATAACGATTCGGTTTACGCCTAAAACTCTCCTGTTAGAGGATACAACACGGTACTACTTTTGTTTGTCGTTTGTTTCGTTTACCGCTTTCAGCATTTGCATACATTTCACTATTAACCAGCGAAAATAAAATTTCATAGGGCCAAATAACGGTTTAATCGTTTTAACCTATTTTCATTTTAACGTTACAAGTAGGCAGAAATCACAACGAAATGCTGCAACGGCATAGGAGTTCAAATACAAATATAGGAAATATATTAATATAGCGTGCTCTTAGCTATTTGCATATACTACCTAGACATATCACAGCTTATGCATTATTACACTACATCCCAATGGCATAAGTTATAAGTCGCTTACAATAAGGCTTATCGCAAACTATTTCGCCTACCGAGACACTGCGAGTGCTAGGGAAATGTTCCTGGAAGGACGAGTGGTATAATGGGAAGCTTATGGCACAGACTACGCTAATCAAATAATCATTGCCACGGTTGCCTTGATGGATTCCCTCCTGATGGTCCTCTGGAGATGGGAGACGGTCAAATATCCTCCATAAGCGGCTGCTTGCATACACTTTTGTGCTCAACATTTTTCACTTTTTTCGCATTTTATTTTTTTTTTCTTCGTTTTCCTGTTTTTTTTAATGTACCTTTCTACATATTTATTTATTTATTTTTTTTTATTTGAAGACAAAATAAAACACAACCTCTAAAACAAAAACAATGTCAAAAACGAAATAAAGTGGAAACTAGAAATTCCACCATGCAAAATGGAAAAATATAATACTATGAAAATCACAAAACATTGGTAATATAAACAGAGCTACGTAGTTTCTATAGTTAAATTATATTAAATTTGATGTTCTTCTTTCTGAAATAAATTGGGTAATGACTTGTTTATATTTGGTGAATGATGTGTTGAATATATCAACAACATCTTTATAGTCAGTGCCCAAATTTTGTATTCGGCGAACGGGGGAATAGAATTGAGATTCTGTGTTGGAGTTATCACAATATAACGGTAGATAGATGTACTGTTATATAGACATATTGTTATATTGTCAAATTTATTTGACTGATTATTTGTCTGATTTATATTTTTTTGTTTTTTTCAAAATATGGAAATACATTGCACTACCCTGCAACCTTCTCGAATAAACTATAATTATTTTTATTATTATACATGGCCGATAATAAGAGAGACCGATAATAAGTGTCTTTCACTGTCGCTACAACTTCGATAGAGACGACGGGAAAACATATTCAATGGAATGTTTAACATTCCTCTCTGCAGTTCAATATCGTCGCCATCTCATCCGTCTAGCCGAAAACATGACTTGGCTACATTACCAGACCACTCTCTATACTGTACGCTGTACAAGTACCAATGACATAAAGATTGATTTTTGATGCCCTGAAATAAATGGTTGAAATGGGTGAGTTTATAGTCTCAGACAATGAGAAAGTAGTAGTTTCGCTTAAGCATTCAGTTGATTTTTCGGTTACAAAATTGTCGTTCGGGGACGAGTATACGAGTATATCACAACAGATCCAGTCTATTTTTGCTTCAAAGGAAATTGCACGACATGACGTTCCATATGTCCCACTTCCGTCCACTAAGGTGTAGGGACACCGGGGCCGGATATCACGAGGTCAAGGTCGAACTGCATCTTTTAGATTTAATATTATTTTAGTTTATCAAGACTGATTTAAGTAACTACATTTAGATAGTCGGACATTAGTCGGAGTTTTTTAAAAAATACTCTTTTTTTACACTTGCTCAAAAAATAAAAAATAATTTCCCTCAGAGCCAATATCATCTTTGGGAATGCTATGTGGAGAGTTTTTTCAAGGAAAGGTAGGAGAGGTAGTTCAGGGAAGGAAAGGGGTATGAAAGGTGGGTAGGAATCTGTCATTTGATCTCTCTCAAACAGCCTCTCCCGATCCAGCCCCCCACGCAATAAGTGAAACGTAGAAAAACCTCACCCTTTAAACCTGGGCACCTCTGCTAAGTCACCGAACATAGCAACCACCGAACAGGGGCAACCTATGGCAGAAGTATTGGTTTTCCAATAAATGGTTACCGGTGCGGCTGCTCCCATCCTCGCCTCCCAAATTATCCTCTTATTTAATCTGTGCAAAATTTCATCAAGAAGTATCAACATTCTGGCTTAATCGTTGGGAAAATGGGGTTGGGGTGGTTTTTGAAATCTCATGTAAACAATGACTTTATCCTGTTTTCAAGGTCAACTGTGCAAAATTTCAATAGTGTCGTAATTAATTTAGATATGTTTAAAAACAAACCCCACACTAGCACCCTTACAGCGCCCTTGAGGTGTTTTTGCACAAAAACGGCGCTATACAAGTCATCCAAGTATTATTATTATTATTATTAAGAAACGTCAAAAAAAGCAAAATTTCAATAAAAACATTTTAAATATGTTTGTAAGATGTAAACTGGGTTTAAAAGATTTCCCTTGACGACGGTAATGAATATTAAGATTTTTTTTGTTCATTTTCTAAACTGTTTTTCAAACAGAAAATTCTGTAGCTAGTCCCATCGTGAAGGATTTGGTTTCCCGGATGTGGGCTTTCGTGATTTCATTTCCGTTATTCCGAGTTCTGGGAGCAAAGTTAAGCCTTTCAGTTATATTAACGAACATAAACGGACGTTTTGCCATTGCTAAAGAAATCCAGAAACATAATGTTTTTTTTTCTTTTCGCGTTAAAGTATTCCGCGTTTTATTTGAATGGAGATAAATGAGAGTTGACTCGTAAATATTTTTTTCCAAAATTTAATATTTTCTTAACCGATTCATGCAGGCTGTTACCCACTAATACATGTTAAGACCCACATGTAATCTATCAAAGTATTAATTAAAATGTGGTAATAAACTCTTTTAACTTCTGTTGAACGTATTATTGACAGTTTTTTTTACCGTTTCGTAAATTACTTATGTATTTGGTAATATTTTATGTGTCGTGTTTGCATAACAATATTTTTAGTGTTTTATGTAATCTTATAATGGCGTTCCTAGCCATTTCATTACTATCAGCTATGGGACCAACTAATTAGAAGACCCATGAAAAAGCATGGGAAAACTTTAAAAAAAAAAAAAAATATATAAATGGTTTCCTTGTTTGTGAACTACATTGTATCTGAGCAATACATGCTTATATTTTGTTCTTTTTCGGCAGGTCCAGATGTTGATGTTGATTATTATTATGAGATTAGTGCCACTGTGGAAATGAATTCGAATTACCCTGTGATTTTTTTCTGTCCCTTGTACTTGTTATTGTCGTTTTGACGTTTATCATTTATATCTAGCACAGAACCGTAAAAATCACTGAAAGAGTCTGAATTCTCAACAAATCATTTCCAATTTTGAAAATGGCAATGAAAATTATTTTTCGTTAAAAATATTATATTGTAATAATGTAGGTACTTTATCGCTCTATATCTCAATTCTCCAAAAAATACTTTCCATTTTGAAAATGATTAAAGTTAAATTGACTCGGAGTTACAGATAGATCGACGGAGTCACAACAAAAATATGTATTTTCAAAAATTAATTAACAATTTTTGAATTTATTTTATCAAACAGTCTCGTATCTAATTATCCGAGGAAATACAGCCCAAAACACAAATTTCTGCAAAGTACTCAAGTTATCGAGAAACTCCTTAATTTTACCGATAAAAGTCAGTGAAATTGAGATTTGATTATAATGTGCCTGTAGGCTATTCAAGAAACATTATCGATTAGTAATGGTTGTGCCCTTAAAATTATATGCCTATAAGGACTCTGACAAGAAACTTTATGTAACACTAAAACTGGACTGAGACTGGACTGGGTTTAGTGCTTAGTTTGTGTGAAGCTTGTTTTAAATATTTGTATTTAAATTCTTACCGCTTTTTCTAACGCTGTCGACAAAATAGAGTAGAGCCCAACGTTTTGGGTTATCTTTAAGGTTATAGAAAGAACTTTAAAAGCTCGGGGAAAACATGTGGTTAAGAAAAAATAAAAACATGTGGTCATTATTTCATGAACTTTCCGTATTTGTCAAGACCGATTAGATATTAAGAGAAAGTAAAATTTGTTTAATTTAAAATAATTTAATTCATCACGGTAAAAATTAAACTGTTTCTAGACGAATTTCGTGGTTTTAAACAAAGTTGTCGTTTTATTTATATGTCAAACCACAAAGTTACCTACCAAAATAAGAAATCTTAACTCTGTGAGTGACAGGAGGCACAAATTATTTTAAAAATACTTCATATCAGTTTAATAACAATGAGAAGCATATATTCGGCGGCTGAAAAAAATATTAATGTTAGCGGCATGATAAACCTCAACCCGTAGTAAGCGTTCAAAAATGATAAGAAAATGGTTTGAAAGTATACGAATGCTACAGGGAGCGCGCTGATTAAAAAAAAAAAACGAAAAATGAAAAATGAAAAAAAGACAAATGTGTTTTTAATTATTATCTGACCACACTTGTCGATTTTGTCCATCGAGGGAATTTCATATAATTACCGTTTAGGCTCTACAAATGTACATATGTTTCTTAGAAACTTACAAACTTAAATTATTCAAGAGAAATATGCTTTGATCATAAGATAGTTATAATATGAAAACTGCACGGAAATCCAACCTACTTTCTCTTACCTACTATTCGGATTAAAACATTTATTTTTATTTTTATCTGGTTACCAAACACGGCCAAAACCATTTTAAGCAACTTTTCTACCAATAATTTATGTCTGTAGAAAAAAATGTTTATACCAATGATTATTAGTGTACAGTAAATTGCAGAAACTTGACTAATCATCCAGTTTTTGTATTCAGTAAAAAAGGCAAAACCTTGAATTAAGTTTTCGTTTATAAAAAAGCGATCTGAATATTTCAACAAAGAGAAGAAAACAATTTCAATCTTTTCCGTACAGAAGTTGTGTATATTTAAAATAAGTAAATTTTTCATCGATGGAAATACGAAATCGAAAAAAGTCAAGCACGCCCCTGGAAGGATATAGTGCTATTTAAAACAATAGTATACCGAGCGTATCCTCGGGCCTAACCATATCTTCTCATTACAAATTCTAAGGATCAGTGGACGTTAGACGTCTTCTGCAAAGGGTTTACAGGGGAATAAAAAAGCCATATGGAAACGTGGACTGGGGGACTTATTGTGTTCTGCAATGGCTCCAATATAGCAGAACCTAAAAGGGTCTCCCAGGGGGACACTGAGTACTAATTTAGCAGTTTTCATATTTTCCTTCACGTTTTTTCATGGAAAAAAGGGTTGAATAATAAAGTAACAAAATAGGTACTTAGCATACTTATACTGTTACATTTCTATTTTATACACAAAACGAATGTTTTCTTTTACAAACGACCAACTTATTAATTTACTTGTTATTTCCAATACAAGTAGTTTTTATGTTTTGGTATCAGATTTTATAATTGAGAAGTCCTTGAAATAAAGAAATCCTTTTAAAACCAAAATTCGTTTGCTTTATATTCAATTAAAAGTGTCCCATAACCCAATATTAGGCGTAAACTCATAAAATGTGCCATCATCCCCTTCAGTTGACGCTTTGTCTCTTTCGATAGTTATAATTGTAATCAATATTAATTGTAACCCATTTTGTACACATTATCTCTCTCTTTCTCTCCGTTATTACTTGATATTTCGTTTCATATTCCTAATAGAATGATACGAACTAAAACTATATTTCACTGTTACGATTATGTCAACACCGATTCGTTTATAAACTCTCTTATACCAGGCAAACACAACTTAGGTACCCAATATGCAGAAGTAGCAGATATTTAAAATAGCACCTAAAAAACCATTTCACATATTGTTTGAAAATAGTTATTAGTTGACAATTTGTTTCCTTGTATGCCTGATGTAAAAATTAATTTTCATATTAGCATGTTTACACTGTATAATTGTTTTGTAATCCTTTTTTGTTAAAAATGATTTGTTCCGTGTTTAAGGGTATTTTAAAAAAAAAATTTCATGCTACCTCACTGTTTCTTTTTTCCATTTTATATTTTATCTCACCCTATGTGTATTAGTACACACAATGATTTTATTTTTATTTATTTGACCCCTGATGATTTTTTTACATTAACCCCACACAGGAGGCCTCGAGGGCAATCATTTCCATCAGGTCCTATATCATATTTGGGGATGCTGTGTGGAAGAGTCTTTAAGGAAAGGAAGGAGAGGAAGATCTGGCAAGTAAAAAGGTATTAAAGGTGGGTAGGCATCAAGGGATCAGAGTTTTCAGCAGGAGTGACGGACTAATTATGTATCCCTTCAGCCGGCGCGCAATGCGATGGGTCAAGAGATACCAATTGGAGAGGTCAAAAGGTTCTCCCCAAACCAGTCTCTCCGGATCCGGCACTCCACGCAGCTGGTGCTGGTGAGCAGGCGCATCCTAAACACACCTCATCCGACGAACCCGGGCACCCCTGTTAAATCACCAAACGAAGCGAACCACTTGAGGTGACCTATAGCAGTGATGTTGGTTATCCAATAAATGGTTCCCGGGTCGGCGGTACCCAAACCCGTCTTCCAAATGAGATGATGCTTGTGTGAGGCACAACAGGTCGGTTTTAATAAAGTTTAAAAGAATGTTTTTATGAACAAAGTTATCATTTTATTTTGATAACTTGTTTTTTAGTGAGGCCTTCATTCCAATTGTACAAAAATATAATACAATGTCATATTTCTATTTCTGTACGTGACAAAAATTCAAAAGGTTATGTGTTTTACATAAATGACAAAGTGTTAATAAAACTAAAAATCTATCAAAAAGCATAACATTGTAGAACTAAGATTTCTTAGATTGAATTTAAATTGTCCGATAGTTCGCGTCGGTGAATTACCATCTCAACGTCAACAAACTCAAGACGGGAAAATCTCATTTAATTCTACTATCTACATTTTAAAAATGTTCGTTTTCAAATAATCCCTACCGGCGCCGACTCTTCAAGTGTTTTTAAATGGAATTAAGTAGAGTCGAATCGTGAAGTATGCAAAAAGCTTCATCTTCATTCGGTCCGGGATGGAAACAGTCACACTGGAAGAAAAACGATCGACTTTCGAGCGATTGGAAGCGATAAAAGTGGTAATAGATTACTTTGTATACGCATTGGGTAGAAAATAAGATGTCTCCTAAATCCTGGGGGTGAGAGAATTCCTTCAATGGAGAGGGAACGCGAACCTTTTAGACTTACATGAATTTTAACTTATCTACAAGAGAAGCCTGCTTAGCAAAGTCAGTATTCTTATCTGAAATACAAATCGTACATCAAACATTATGTGACGATTTATAATAATCTTTTGAATTTGTTTCGACACTCATTTTTAACAGTTGGAAACTAGAAATAGAAATTTAATATTATAATTGTTCAGGTCTCATATTCAGGACAGATATTAATATCATATTGAAATATCGGATGAGGAATATTGGATTGGGACACAGAGATTGAGTGTTTTGAGAAAAATTCACTGGAAAAATGATATACAAGGTATAAATACTAGACTCATTGGATTAATATAAATAAAAAGGTGGGCGGGAATGGGTTTATTGATGTAGGAATACTGAAATAGGTCTGGAAAGATTTGTAAAAGAAAACCAGTTACTAGGTTCGAGCTAGGGGAAAAAGTTTACCGAATTACTATCTGGAAGTCTAGCACAGTGAAATCGACGACTTTACAATATCGGATTGATAGGCGTAAACACCGATGATTTTATACCGATTTCCCGAGCACGGTCGCGCTGTTGATACCCAAACCATTATTGCTACTGCAAATTGACATACGCTGGCAAAACCAGCGCATACCTCTATGAATGGACATATGAAACAATAACTTTAATAAACAGTTGCAGTCCACATGTACTTTTTGACACTAAAAAGGGATTTAATCAGTTCGTGAGGTCTTTAGTTATGACTATAACTTTGTTTCTCGAAGTTGGAACAGAATCAATTGATTGTGTCTTCGATAAATTAATTAGGTCTTTAAATGGTATATACGTTTTCTTTCAATTTTAAGAACTTAGTTAATTCACCTCCATTCATTATTAATAAGCAGTTTATTTTTCATAACGAACGAAATTATTCAAAAAGTTGTGCATATTGACAGCTTTCCGGCTCCTTGGAGGCCGCGTTAAAAGCAGCGACTTCTGTCTCCTGACTGTCGGAATCATATTTTGACCGTGCTCGAAAATATCGCTAACTTATTTCTATTCTTTTTAATAAATAGTACAATTTTTTAACACCTCACTAGGAGAATCTCTGCTGAGGTGTTCGCATGTATTGGGAAAGTGTTAAGGTACTCAAGGAGGATACTATGGTTTCACCCATGGCGGCAGTAATGTATACTGACATAGAGCTAATATTGACATAGAGCTTTATAGATCGTTCGTGCTTGACCTCTAGAGGCTCTTAACATATAAAAGGTTGTGTGCCACGGAACAGAATACTCGGGCATTTTATGATGCCTTTTATCCTTGGACTTCATGCAGCTTTCTTCACTTTATCTTCAGTTTTCAAAGAAAGTGGAACTCCTCCGAGAATATTACTGGATGGGCTCCACTTGACGCGGGCGGGATTGTCACTCGAACAACACACGGGCTGAATTATGTGGGAGAACTTTACACTTCTCGTATCTACTCGTGATGGATAGCATCAAATACTTCCGCACTTCTGCCATCCCACCTACTAACTCCCTTGGAATGAATATTTAGTGGTTGTTGCCTGTTTATCGTATTCACCAGCGAACGACGCCGGAAGACACATTATTTACAATATAATTGTGTGCGAATGGAATAATAATATCGAATACTTCCGTTATTGTGTAATACTCAGGAACCTTCCATTTCCAAATGAAACATTAATATGTAGAGATTCGTAGATAAAACACTATGAGAAACTCACTACATTTGTTTGGAATACATGAAATAATGATAATATTACTATCTAAAATCTGATTACAAGGTTACTATTATAAGCAGAAACGCAGATTTTGTTAACAGCCAAAGCGATTGAATAAACTATCACGAAACGTTAATTTACAATGAAAGCGTAGGATTTAGTAAGAAATCTTCTGTACTCGACAACCGGTTTATTCAACACGCGATACAAATGATAATGGATGTTTCTAAGACTAACAACTATGTTATCGGAGATGTGGGATGAGAAGAAGACAATTTGATTAAATGATACCTATATAATTTACCCTTGTCTCACTCTAATACTGCTTAAATCAAATTAACTATTTTTTGTTATATTAACATGCATAATACAGTGGCAAGAAGCCCTGAGGAAAATAATGTCTCCCCAAGCCAGCCTCTACGCAGCTAGTGGACAGGTGCATCCTGAACACCCCTGCTAAATCACCAAACATAGCGAACCACTTAGGGTGACCTATGGCAAAGGTGTTGGTTATCCAATAAATGATTCTCGAGGCGGCGGTACCTAAACCCGTCTCGGAAATTGAAATACCCTACAGTAAGTCTTCCATTTTCGGATACCTACATCATAGTGGTATACTTTATGATTTTTTAAGATCGATTCCAGAGTGGAAAACCTCTAACCAGTCGAACGATGGCTACCCATACACAGGTCTCAACGCTATAGGCCTTGAAAATTGGCTGCTTTAATTTTGGGTATACGATGTTTTCGAATTTATTCAAAAATTCCGGCAAACAGCTTATTTATAAAACCTACAAATATGAATAACTTTGGCATTAAACAGCAGTTAGCATGTTTCCATTTCAACATTTGGAGGTATGATTTTTTTATAAACGCTGCTAATATTTTAATAATCCAAAACGCATGAATGCCTGGAAATCACCATAGCTTGAGGTAATTATTTTGTAAATCACTTGAGTGGCTAAAAGCACCGCACAATACGGTAGTGGGTGATACCAAGAAATAAACCAGCTTCAAATGGAGTAGTTGAAACGTGCCACGGATGACGGGAAGAAATTCAAATAGCTGGTTACCAATTCTTAGCACGAGGCCTGATGATGATGACCAGATACCTCTCTTACTTGTACCGACTTATTTTGGAAAAATAAACTTTATTTGTTAGCAAGTCTAAAAGTTAACCCATAATCGAAAATTAAAATGTTCACCCACCGTCATCGCTTATGATATCTTTTTTTCTATTTTATATGCGTACACACAAGAGTCCCAACTGCTCCCAACCGTCCCAATCGGGATATGTAGAGAGGCTGAAGGTTGTGATGAAATGAAGGAGATGGGATGGTCACCAAACACGGCTAAAGGCATTTTAAGCAACGTTTCAATTCTGAATGGTGGTCTTATAGCAGAGCGATACTATTAGTATCTTCCACTCCGAAACTTGCCGTAAGTTTTTTATTTATTATTTTTTAATGGATAAATTGTGAAATAACACAGATCAATAAAAAAATTACTTGATCACACCGGGATTTGAACCCGCGACCTGCTACTTGCTGGTCGAGAGCTTTACCTCTATAGAAACGATCAGGAACAATTTGAAAATGTACACAAATGTGTAATTTTAACAAAGAACTCAGTATCGGTTCAAATAATAAAAAAATGTGTATTTACTTTTTTGGCGTTAATTTTTAATTGATTGAAGATTAATATTTTCATTCCATCGACTTATTAAAATAAGCAAACGCTTCAAACCTTCAAAATACCGAGACGGGGTTAATTTTACACAAATCAATTATGTTTTAATCTGGAAAATATTGTAATTCATGTGAAAAGTTAGTAACTTTGAAAATACGAGTGTACTCAGATGCACTAACAAATTAGCGTGACAAAGGCTTTCCATTAAAAACCATAAAATTGTTAGCAAATACTGTACCTACCTGCATAGGGGTATTTACATTATAAGCTACCTACCCACATACATGCATACATGCATGTAGGAAATAATAGTGAAATGGTGAAAACATCCCATTGAATGCTCATGTTCAAAATCCATCTTTCTGAAAATTTATATTAAAACTTTATCCGTCTTTTTATACGAGCGTTGCTCTCAAAAAACGAGTTTTACGATGTGTTATTAAATATTAAAAATACTTCATAGTTTGTTTCCGCTACTTGCATCATATATTTAGATTTTTAAAAAAATTTCAAAAATAATAATAATAAATCCTTCATTGAAACAGATGAATCTGCTATTCTTTAACTAGTATTTTCCGTTTCTGAAAAATATAGCCAAATATAAATTACTGCAATTTTAACTCAAAACTTTTGATTCATAGTTGTTATTCATGGTGTTGTTATTTGAAGATGCATTTTGCAGGAATTTTTAATATGTTGATAAAATAGATAGAGAAAATCGTTAAGAGCGTTTGTTTGCGAATATACACTGTGTCCGGGGATGGGGTTTAAGTACACATATTTCATTGTAATCGTACTGATTACAATTGATGTCTCTGTTTTTTATGTGGATAGAAATTTCAAAATAAAAAAATTCGATTCCACGTGTAACATGTAACATTAGATTCGATTATTACACGTAACATAACTCTTTTAACAAAATCTATGAATGTTTGAAAGGGGGGGAATGGCAGTGTATACGACCTGTTTTTTTTTATTTATGATCGTTCAAAATTCTCGATCTTTATCGATGTCTTGTTGGAGGATTAAAATATTAAATAACGACCCTCAATCTTATTTAATCTCCAGTTACATCCCTTTTGAAACAATTAAAACACAATGACTCTTCAGTCACAAGCTGTTTATTCTAGAATTTCTAAAAATTGAAGAGAAATAATGTATCAAAAACATAAAGAACATTTTTAACCATGGTAAAATAAGAACATACTAAATTGACTAATAAAATAAACTAGTTGCTATGGTAACAAATAGAAGAAACTAGTTTCTGTGGTAAATGAGGAATCTACTATTCAATAATAGTTAATTATATAATATAATAATTAGTACATACTATACAATAATAGTAGATTAAAAGTAGTATTCAATAATAGTAGTCTAATGATAAAAAAGCTGAAGAGACATCTATTATTATAAGTACCTTTAAAATTAAACAAAAACATATTGAGAAATTCCGAAGAGCAAGGTTTTGAACCTAATCTTCTACTGTTCTTTGCACCACTCACCGATCTTGAATATTTGAGTTTCACTGAAACGCTGGCTAAATATAAACACGAGTCCCAACTGCTTCCATCCTACTGGAGCCAGTGAGACTACGGCATTACCAATTGGGGTATGTTGTGAGGCCGAAGGTTGTGGAGAGGGGGAAGGAAATGGGAAAGAGAAAAGTAGGAGAGTCCATGGCTGTTCAAATCTGGCCACCAAACACGACTAAACCATTTCAATTCTGAATGGCGGTCTCACACCAGGGCGATACTGAGAGTATCATCAACTCTGCTAATCGTTCAATCGTATAGATTAGATGTTTCGGTTCGTTTAGTTTTTGTTCATGGCACGCAGAGGTTAAAATAATAATACCAGTGGTGGGTAGCAACAAGCATACAGGACGGGGTTAATGGATTTTGCTTGTTTTGTGAAACGTTGCGTAGCCAAATTAATTGAAAGCAAGTCAATATTGACGGAGAGGGGAAATAAAAAAAACGTTATGGAGAAATAACATTGCGTTAATAACGTTTTACTCTCGAGTGATAAATAAATATCATTCAAAGTCATTCTCAAATGAGCCATATTTTTAAAAGGATACGAATAAACACGAATCTTTGTGCTTGCTCTCAAAATCACAATTAAACAACTTTAATATTGTAATGGGTGAGGCTCATTTTTTAACAGCAAACAAAAAAAAATCTGAAAAAAATTTCAGGTTGAATAACTAAAGTTTTGCCCTTTTAAGAGAATTGTTAGCATCATAAAGGCAAACTAATATTTAAATAAAAGTTTGTAACTAAGTAAAACTGATTAAAAATGTAGAAATCAGGATCATTCTTAAGAATTTTATATTTTATTTTCACCGCAGCCCAACTTTAGTTTGTATTTAAAAATATAATTTGGTAACATATAGAGAGATCATAACATCACAAAAAAAATTGGTTACATGAAGAAGGAGCGTAACACCAAAAGAATATGAGTTGACTTTACAAAGAGGGAACATAATACCACAAGAATAAAATTTAACTACGTGAAGAGGGAGCATAACACCACAAGAATATAATTTGGCGACGTGAAGAGGGAGCATAACACTACAATAATATAATTTGGCGACGTGAAGAGAGAGCATAACACCACAAAAATATAATTTAGCTACATAAAGAGGAAGCATAACACCACAAGAATGTAATTTGGCTATATGAAGAGGGAGCATTTTTTTTTTTTTTTTTTTTACAGTAATACCGCACAAGAGTCCCAACTGCTCCCGTCTGGAGCCAGTGAGACTATGGCATCCCCAATTGGGGGATGTTGTGAGGCTGAAGGTAAGTGGGGAAGGGAAAGAGGAAGGTGGGGAAATACCTGGCTATTCAGATCTAGTCACTAAACACGGCTAAAGCCATTTGGAGCAACGTTTCAATTCTGAATGGTGGTCTTACACCAGGGCGATACTGGTAGTATCTTCCACTCTGGAACGTGCCGCAAATATACTATATACTATATATTATTTTAATTAATTAATTGTGAAATAACACAAATTAATCAAATAAAATTTTATTTGCGCACGCCGGGTTCGAACCCGCGACCTTCGGAATGGCAGTCCAATGCGTTACCACTGGACTATGCCGGCCGTCAAAGCGAGCATAACACCACAAAAATATATATCCGCCATAAAGCCATCAAATCATAAATCAAAATCTGCATTCCCATCAGAAAATTATGGACACTACAAGATATAGATAAAATGTAGCATAAAAAATTATAGATAAAGTGTTGCAACCAAAGAAAGTTTATGTTATATTTTCACAAACACAAAAAAAATAATTTATATAAAATGGCTTGACAACTTGATACTAAAAAAAATTGACTCAATTTATAATTCAAACAAATCACCATCTACAGCAGGGGTTCCCAACCTTTTTGAACTCTAGAGCAGCGTTTCCCAAAAGGTGTTCCGCGGAACCCTGGGGTTCCGTAGAAGCATCACAAGGGTTCCGCGTTCCGTCCGGATTTAACGTATGTATTTAACAAAAAAAATAATGCGCACGGGAGCTAGATCCAGCGCGCTTGACCGCCGTCGCCTCCTCCCGCCACCCGCGACCCGTATCGCCCGCCGCAAGCTCAGTCGTGTCTATGACTGTGACATGAGAGAAATTATGTGTTCTCGTTCTTTTTTAATTCATGTGAACTTACAAAGGTGACATTCCAGTGATATTGTTATTCCTGTTCTTAGAATCTTGTATTTACGATATCCGTTTTAGGTAAGTATTTTTTGAAGTGAAACTTATTTACGCGCGTTATGCATTTACGAGGACCGGAGTAAAACCGACTCATACCGTCACGAAAAACCGTGATCATTTCGCTATAGGAGCCTAGCTAATATTATATACCTAGTTTAGGTCACTCTCCAAACTCAGCTTCGCGGAATAGAGGCAGAGCGCCCGACTGTCGTCGTGAAGAACCGAGGTTCGATCCCCGCTTTACCTATTTTTTTTTTCTTTTTGTGATTTTTTTAATACGAGGAAAAGTGATAAAATGCTCTCGTGCTGCGACTTTGTCAGGCATACATTTAAGAAGATCTACATGATTTGTAATAATGTAGTAAAAAATTACATAAATTTGTTAATTTAAACCAAGAGTCTCCCAAAACGTCTAAATCCATTTAGTGAGACTCTAGACCGGCAGGTGTTCACTCGAGTAATTGGCTAGAAGTAACGGTCGGTACCTATATGATATTTTGGTGGAAATATAGCTTACAAATCGAGCCGGTAGAGTCGCTCGGTATTTTGATTAATTATTTTATTTTGAATCATTAAAATTCCTAATCAAGGCCGATAACGCGACTAATTACCCTCGCATACGTACGTGACAAGTTTTTTTAGTAAAAAACACAGCCGTAAGTAAGTTTTTCACAATTTAGAAATGTTTATCAAATTCAGACTCCATACGGGTATGAGACTGTTAAAACACGATAGATCTTATCAAAAACGGACAAATATACTGAGAGATTTTTAAAAACGACAGATATGACTTCACACTGCCGATATATCTTCGATTCGAACCTATATAAAGCGTTAACAAGACGTTATATGATATTATTCATTTGCCGTGTTTGAAAATGAAAATTTTCGGTCAACTGAGGAGTACACTTTGTAAACGCTGTTCTCGTCGCGCGAGATACCTCTCCTCGCGGTCTAGATGCAGAGCGTTCGACACTCGATATGCAGGACCCGGGTTCGAATACCATATTTTTATAACTTTTTATTTTTTTTATCACATGCTACTTATAAATATGTCAATATTAGGAATCTAGTAAAACGTTCATTTGATAAAAACACGACTATAAATAAATGTATACTTTTTAAAACAATGATGTACAGCATTCTGAATAATAATAATATGAAATGAAAAGAGAGAGAGAAGAATACTAAAAGTTTCACTTCAGTCGTGCGTAGGCTTGCCAGACACTGTATTTTTTTTGAAATGCAACGTTTTGAAGATTTTGTGACTGAATTCATGTAAGACAATTATTCGCATCACGATTACGAAATTTCAGTCCAATTAGCGAAATACAAACGGATAAAATGAATTTTAAAGTTCGATCCCAAGTCTTACAATAGTGCCTGTAAAAATAATAATTTTTCCTTAAATGCAACTTTTTGCTGATTTTATAAATGCATCCGATTAAAACAGTTATTCCTATCAAGATTCCGAAATTTTATTCCGATGAGCGCCATACGGCCTGAAAAATGGCTTCTTAAGTTCAAACCCAAGTCTTGCAATAGTGCCTGTAAAAAAAATATTTTTTCATAAAATGCAATTATTTGCAGAATTTATGACTGTTTTCATTTAAGACAACTATTCTGATTCTAAAATTTCTGTCCGAATAGCGCCATGCAGCCTGAAAAATGGCTTTTAAAGTTCGAACCCAAGTCTTTCAATAGTGAACGTAAAAATAATATTTTTTTCTTAAGATGCAACTTTTTGCAGATTTTATGATTGCATTCGATTAAAACAATTATTCTTATCACGATTCCGAAATTTAAGTCCAAATAGCGCCATTCAGCCCGAAAAAATGGGTTTTAAAGTTCGAACCCAAGTCTTTCAATTGTGCCTAGAAAATGATATTTTTTCTTCAAATGCAACTTTTTGCAGATTTTATGACTGCTTTCGTTTGAAACAATTATTCTGATCACGATTCGAAAATTTCAGTCCGAATAGCGCCATACAGCCTGAAAAAATGGCTTCTAAAGTTCGAACCCAAGTCTTTCAATAGTGCCCGTTAAAATGATAATTTTTCTTCAAATGGATATTTTTGCAGATTTTATGACTGCTTTCGATAAAGACAATAATTCTGATCACGATTCCAAAATTTCACTCCAAATAGCGCCATTCAGGGTGAAAAAATGGCTTATAAAGTTCGAACCCAAGTCTTTCAATTGTGCCTAGAAAATGATATTTTTTCTTCAAATGCAACTTTTTGCAGATTTTATGACTGCTTTCGTTTGAAACAATTATTCTGATCACGATTCGAAAATTTCAGTCCGAATAGCGCCATACAGCCTGAAAAAATGGCTTTTCAAGTTCGAACCCAAGTCTTGCAATAGTGCCTGCGAAAATGATATTTTTTTAAAAATGTCACTTTTTGGAGATTTTATTACTGCTTTCGAAAAAGACAATTATTCTGATCACGATTTTAAAATTTCAGTCCAAATAGCACCATACAGCCTGTAAAAATGGCTTCTAAAGTTCGAACCCAAGTCTTTCAATAGTGCCCGTTAAAATGATATTTTGTCTTCAAATGAAACTTTTTGCAGATTTTATTACTGCTTTCGATAAAGACAATTATTCTGATCACGATTCCAAAATTTCAGTCCGAATAGCGCCAGTCAGGCTGAATAAATGGCTTCTAAATTTCGCACCCAAGTCTTCCAATTGTGCCTGTAAAAATGATATTTTTTTTAAAATGCATTTTTTTGGAGATTTTATGAGTGAATTCAAGTGAGACAATTATTCGTATCACGATTGCGAAATTTCAGTCCAATGAACGCCATACAGACGGATAAAATGGCTTTTAAATTTCGAACCCAAGTCTTTCAATAGTGCCTGTGAAAATGATATTTTTTAAAAAATGTAACTTTTTTGAGATTTTATTACTGCTTTCGATAAAGACAATTATTCTGATCACGATTCTAAAATTTCAGTCCAAAATAGCACCATACAGCCTGTAAAAATGGCTTCTAAAGTTCGAACCCAAGTCTTTCAATAGTGCCCGTTAAAATGATAATTTTTCTTCAAATGCAACTTTTTGCAGATTTTATGACTGCTTTCGATAAAGACAATAATTCTGATCACGATTCTAAAATTTCAGTCCAAACAGCGCCATACAGCCTGAAAAAATGGCTTCTAAAGTTGGAACCCAAGTCTATCAATTGTGCCTAGAAAATGATATTCTTTCTTCAAATGCAACTTTTTGCAGATTTTATGACTGCTTTCGTTTGAAACAATTATTCTGATCACGATTCGAAAATTTCAGTCCGAATAGCGCCATTCAGCCCGAAAAAATGGCTTTTAAAGTTCGAACCCAAGTCTTTCAATAGTGACCGTAAAAATAATATTTTTTCTTAAATTGCAACTTTTTGCAGATTTTATGACGGCATTAAGACAATAACTCTTATCACTCTTCCGAAATTTAAGTCCTAATAGCGCCATTCAGCTTGAAAAAATGGCTTTTAAAGTTCGAACCCAAGTCTTGCAATAGTGCCACTAAAAATGATAATTTTTTTAAAAATGCTACTTTTTGGAGATTTTATGACTGCTTTCGATATAGACAATTATTCTGATCACGATTCCAAAATTTCAGTCCGAATAGCGCAATTCAGCCCGAAAAAATGGCTTTTAAAGTTCGAACCCAAGTCTTGCAATAGTGTCTGTGAAAATGAGATTTTTTTTTAAATGCAACTTTTAGGAGATTTTATTAGTGTTTTCGATAAAGACAATTATTCTGATCACGATTTTAAAATTTCAGTCCAAATAGCACCATACAGCCTGTAAAAATGGCTTCTAAAGTTCGAACCCAAGTCTTTCAATAGTGCCCGTTAAAATGATATTTTTTCTTCAAATGCAACTTTTTGCAGATTTTATTACTGCCTTCGATAAAGACAATTATTCTGATCACGATTCCAAAATTTCAGTCCGAATAGCGCCAGTCAGGCTGAATAAATGGCTTCTAAATTTCGCACCCAAGTCTTCCCATTGTGCCTGTAAAAATGATATTTTTTTTAAAAATGCATTTTTTTGGAGATTTTATGAGTGAATTCAAGTGAGACAATTATTCGTATCACGATTGCGAAATTTCAGTCCAATGAACGCCATACAGACGGATAAAATGGCTTTTAGATAACAAGTCTTTCAATAGTGACCGTAAAAATGATATTTTTTCTTCAAATGCAACTTTTTGCAGATTTTATGACTGCTTTCGTTTGAAACAATTGTTCTGATCACGATTCGAAAATTTCAGTCCGAATAGCGCCATACAGCCTGTAAAAATGGCTTCTAAAGTTCGAACCCAAGTCTTTCAATAGTGCCCGTTAAAATGATATTTTTTCTTAAAATGAAACTTTTTGCAGATTTTATGACTGCTTTCGATAAAGACAATAATTCTGATCACGATTCTAAAATTTCAGTCCAAACAGCGCCATACAGCCTGAAAAAAAGGCTTCTAAAGTTGGAACCCAAGTCTATCAATTGTGCATAGAAAATGATATTTTTTCTTTAAATGCAACTTTTTGCAGATTTTATGACTGCTTTCGTTTGAAACAATTATTCTGATCACGATTCGAAAATTTCAGTCCGAATAGCGCCATTCAGCCCGAAAAAATGGCTTTTAAGGTTCGAACCCAAGTCTTGCAATAGTGTCTGTGAAAATGAGATTTTTTTTAAAATGCAACTTTTTGGAGATTTTATTACTGCTTTCGATTAAGACAATTATTCTGATCACGATTCCAAAATTTTTGTCTGAATATCGAAATTCAGCCTGAAAAAATGGCTTCTAAAGTTCGAACCCAAGTCTTTCAAAAGTCCCCATAAAAATAAGAATTTTTTCTTAAAATACAATTTTTTGGAGATTTTGTGAGTGCATTCGATTAAGACAATTATTCTGATCACGATTCCAAAATTTCAGTCCGAATAGCGCCATTCAGCCCGAAAAAATGGCTTTTAAAAATCGAACCCAAGTCTTTCAATAGTGCCTGTGAAAATGATATTTTTTTAAAAATGTAACTTTTTTGGGATTTTATTACTGCTTTCGATAAAGACAATTATTCTGATCACGATTCTAAAATTTCAGTCCAAATAGCACCATACAGCCTGTAAAAATGGCTTCTAAAGTTCGAACCCAAGTCTTTCAATAGTGCCGGTTAAAATGATAATTTTTCTTCAAATGCAACTTTTTGCAGATTTTATGACTGCTTTCGGTAAAGACAAAAATTCTGATCACGATTCTAAAATTTCAGTCCAAACAGCGCCATACAGCCTGAAAAAATGGCTTCTAAAGTTGGAACCCAAGTCTATCAATTGTGCCTAGAAAATGATATTCTTTCTTCAAATGCAACTTTTTGCAGATTTTATAACTGCTTTCGTTTGAAACAATTATTCTGATCACGATTCGAAAATTTCAGTCCGAATAGCCCCATTCAGCCCGAAAAAATGGCTTTTAAAGTTCGAACCCAAGTCTTGCAATAGTTTCTGTGAAAATGAGATTTTTTTTAAAATGCAATTTTTTGCAGATTTTATGACTGCTTTCGATTAAAACAATTATTCTGATCACGATTCCAAAATTTCAGTCCAAATAGCGCCATTCAGGCTGAAAAAATGGCTTCTAAATTTCGAACCCAAGTCTTCAAATAGTGTCTGTAAAAATGATATATTTTTTTTAATGCAACTTTTTGGAGATTTTATGAGTGAATTCAAGTGAGACAATTATTCGTATCACGATTCCGAAATTACAGTACAATGAACGCCATACAGCCGGATAAAATGGCTTTTAAAGTTCGAACCCAAGTCTTTCAATAGTGAACGTAAAAATAATATTTTTTTCTTAAGATGCAACTTTTTGCAGATTTTATGATTGCATTCGATTAAAACAATTATTCTTATCACGATTCCGAAATTTAAGTCCAAATAGCGCCATTCAGCCCGAAAAAATGGGTTTTAAAGTTCGAACCCAAGTCTTTCAATTGTGCCTAGAAAATGATATTTTTTCTTCAAAGGCAACTTTTTGCAGATTTTATGACTGCTTTCGTTTGAAACAATTATTCTGATCACGATTCGAAAATTTCAGTCCGAATAGCGCCATACAGCCTGAAAAAATGGCTTCTAAAGTTCGAACCCAAGTCTTTCAATAGTGCCCGTTAAAATGATAATTTTTCTTCAAATGGATATTTTTGCAGATTTTATGACTGCTTTCGATAAAGACAATAATTCTGATCACGATTCCAAAATTTCACTCCAAATAGCGCCATTCAGGGTGAAAAAATGGCTTATAAAGTTCGAACCCAAGTCTTTCAATTGTGCCTAGAAAATGATATTTTTTCTTCAAATGCAACTTTTTGCAGATTTTATGACTGCTTTCGTTTGAAACAATTATTCTGATCACGATTCGAAAATTTCAGTCCGAATAGCGCCATACAGCCTGAAAAAATGGCTTTTCAAGTTCGAACCCAAGTCTTGCAATAGTGCCTGCGAAAATGATATTTTTTTAAAAATGTCACTTTTTGGAGATTTTATTACTGCTTTCGAAAAAGACAATTATTCTGATCACGATTTTAAAATTTCAGTCCAAATAGCACCATACAGCCTGTAAAAATGGCTTCTAAAGTTCGAACCCAAGTCTTTCAATAGTGCCCGTTAAAATGATATTTTGTCTTCAAATGAAACTTTTTGCAGATTTTATTACTGCTTTCGATAAAGACAATTATTCTGATCACGATTCCAAAATTTCAGTCCGAATAGCGCCAGTCAGGCTGAATAAATGGCTTCTAAATTTCGCACCCAAGTCTTCCAATTGTGCCTGTAAAAATGATATTTTTTTTAAAATGCATTTTTTTGGAGATTTTATGAGTGAATTCAAGTGAGACAATTATTCGTATCACGATTGCGAAATTTCAGTCCAATGAACGCCATACAGACGGATAAAATGGCTTTTAAATTTCGAACCCAAGTCTTTCAATAGTGCCTGTGAAAATGATATTTTTTAAAAAATGTAACTTTTTTGAGATTTTATTACTGCTTTCGATAAAGACAATTATTCTGATCACGATTCTAAAATTTCAGTCCAAAATAGCACCATACAGCCTGTAAAAATGGCTTCTAAAGTTCGAACCCAAGTCTTTCAATAGTGCCCGTTAAAATGATAATTTTTCTTCAAATGCAACTTTTTGCAGATTTTATGACTGCTTTCGATAAAGACAATAATTCTGATCACGATTCTAAAATTTCAGTCCAAACAGCGCCATACAGCCTGAAAAAATGGCTTCTAAAGTTGGAACCCAAGTCTATCAATTGTGCCTAGAAAATGATATTCTTTCTTCAAATGCAACTTTTTGCAGATTTTATGACTGCTTTCGTTTGAAACAATTATTCTGATCACGATTCGAAAATTTCAGTCCGAATAGCGCCATTCAGCCCGAAAAAATGGCTTTTAAAGTTCGAACCCAAGTCTTTCAATAGTGACCGTAAAAATAATATTTTTTCTTAAATTGCAACTTTTTGCAGATTTTATGACGGCATTAAGACAATAACTCTTATCACTCTTCCGAAATTTAAGTCCTAATAGCGCCATTCAGCTTGAAAAAATGGCTTTTAAAGTTCGAACCCAAGTCTTGCAATAGTGCCACTAAAAATGATAATTTTTTTAAAAATGCTACTTTTTGGAGATTTTATGACTGCTTTCGATATAGACAATTATTCTGATCACGATTCCAAAATTTCAGTCCGAATAGCGCAATTCAGCCCGAAAAAATGGCTTTTAAAGTTCGAACCCAAGTCTTGCAATAGTGTCTGTGAAAATGAGATTTTTTTTTAAATGCAACTTTTAGGAGATTTTATTAGTGTTTTCGATAAAGACAATTATTCTGATCACGATTTTAAAATTTCAGTCCAAATAGCACCATACAGCCTGTAAAAATGGCTTCTAAAGTTCGAACCCAAGTCTTTCAATAGTGCCCGTTAAAATGATATTTTTTCTTCAAATGCAACTTTTTGCAGATTTTATTACTGCCTTCGATAAAGACAATTATTCTGATCACGATTCCAAAATTTCAGTCCGAATAGCGCCAGTCAGGCTGAATAAATGGCTTCTAAATTTCGCACCCAAGTCTTCCCATTGTGCCTGTAAAAATGATATTTTTTTTAAAAATGCATTTTTTTGGAGATTTTATGAGTGAATTCAAGTGAGACAATTATTCGTATCACGATTGCGAAATTTCAGTCCAATGAACGCCATACAGACGGATAAAATGGCTTTTAGATAACAAGTCTTTCAATAGTGACCGTAAAAATAATATTTTTTCTTCAAATGCAACTTTTTGCAGATTTTATGACTGCTTTCGTTTGAAACAATTGTTCTGATCACGATTCGAAAATTTCAGTCCGAATAGCGCCATACAGCCTGTAAAAATGGCTTCTAAAGTTCGAACCCAAGTCTTTCAATAGTGCCCGTTAAAATGATATTTTTTCTTAAAATGAAACTTTTTGCAGATTTTATGACTGCTTTCGATAAAGACAATAATTCTGATCACGATTCTAAAATTTCAGTCCAAACAGCGCCATACAGCCTGAAAAAAAGGCTTCTAAAGTTGGAACCCAAGTCTATCAATTGTGCATAGAAAATGATATTTTTTCTTTAAATGCAACTTTTTGCAGATTTTATGACTGCTTTCGTTTGAAACAATTATTCTGATCACGATTCGAAAATTTCAGTCCGAATAGCGCCATTCAGCCCGAAAAAATGGCTTTTAAGGTTCGAACCCAAGTCTTGCAATAGTGTCTGTGAAAATGAGATTTTTTTTAAAATGCAACTTTTTGGAGATTTTATTACTGCTTTCGATTAAGACAATTATTCTGATCACGATTCCAAAATTTTTGTCTGAATATCGAAATTCAGCCTGAAAAAATGGCTTCTAAAGTTCGAACCCAAGTCTTTCAAAAGTCCCCATAAAAATAAGAATTTTTTCTTAAAATACAATTTTTTGGAGATTTTATGAGTGCATTCGATTAAGACAATTATTCTGATCACGATTCCAAAATTTCAGTCCGAATAGCGCCATTCAGCCCGAAAAAATGGCTTTTAAAAATCGAACCCAAGTCTTTCAATAGTGCCTGTGAAAATGATATTTTTTTAAAAATGTAACTTTTTTGGGATTTTATTACTGCTTTCGATAAAGACAATTATTCTGATCACGATTCTAAATTTCAGTCCAAATAGCACCATACAGCCTGTAAAAATGGCTTCTAAAGTTCGAACCCAAGTCTTTCAATAGTGCCCGTTAAAATGATAATTTTTCTTCAAATGCAACTTTTTGCAGATTTTATGACTGCTTTCGGTAAAGACAAAAATTCTGATCACGATTCTAAAATTTCAGTCCAAACAGCGCCATACAGCCTGAAAAAATGGCTTCTAAAGTTGGAACCCAAGTCTATCAATTGTGCCTAGAAAATGGTATTCTTTCTTCAAATGCAACTTTTTGCAGATTTTATAACTGCTTTCGTTTGAAACAATTATTCTGATCACGATTCGAAAATTTCAGTCCGAATAGCGCCATTAAGCCCGAAAAAATGGCTTTTAAAGTTCGAACCCAAGTCTTGCAATAGTTTCTGTGAAATGAGATTTTTTTTAAAATGCAATTTTTTGCAGATTTTATGACTGCTTTCGATTAAAACAATTATTCTGATCACGATTCCAAAATTTCAGTCCAAATAGCGCCATTCAGGCTGAAAAAATGGCTTCTAAATTTCGAACCCAAGTCTTCAAATAGTGTCTGTAAAAATGATATATTTTTTTTAATGCAACTTTTTGGAGATTTTATGAGTGAATTCAAGTGAGACAATTATTCGTATCACGATTCCGAAATTACAGTACAATGAACGCCATACAGCCGGATAAAATGTCTTTTAAATTTCGAACCCAAGTCTTTCAATAGTGCCTGTGAAAATGATATTTTTTAAAAAATGTAACTTTTTGAGATTTTATTACTGCTTTCGATAAAGACAATTATTCTGATCACGATTCAAAAATTTCAGTCCAAAATAGCACCATACAGCCTGTAAAAATGGCTTCTAAAGTTCGAACCCAAGTCTTTCAATAGTGCCCGTTAAAATGATAATTTTTCTTCAAATGCAACTTTTTGCAGATTTTATGACTGCTTTCGATAAAGACAATAATTCTGATCACGATTCTAAAATTTCAGTCCAAACAGCGCCATACAGCCTGAAAAATGGCTTCTAAAGTTGGAACCCAAGTCTATCAATTGTGCCTAGAAAATGATATTCTTTCTTCAAATGCAACTTTTTGCAGATTTTATGACTGCTTTCGTTTGAAACAATTATTCTGATCACGATTCGAAAATTTCAGTCCGAATAGCGCCATTCAGCCCGAAAAAATGGCTTTTAAAGTTCGAACCCAAGTCTTTCAATAGTGACAGTAAAAATAATATTTTTTCTTAAATTGCAACTTTTTGCAGATTTTATGACGGCATTAAGACAATAACTCTTATCACTCTTCCGAAATTTAAGTTCTAATAGCGCCATTCAGCTTGAAAAAATGGCTTTTAAAGTTCGAACCCAAGTCTTGCAATAGTGCCACTAAGAATGATAATTTTTTTAAAAATGCTACTTTTTGGAGATTTTATGACTGCTTTCGATAAAGACAATAATTCTGATCACGATTCTAAAATTTCAGTCCAAACAGCGCCATACAGCCTGAAAAAAAGGCTTCTAAAGTTGGAACCCAAGTCTATCAATTGTGCATAGAAAATGATATTTTTTCTTTAAATGCAACTTTTTGCAGATTTTATGACTGCTTTCGTTTGAAACAATTATTCTGATCACGATTCGAAAATTTCAGTCCGAATAGCGCCATTCAAACCGAAAAAATGGCTTTTAAGGTTCGAACCCAAGTCTTGCGATAGTGTCTGTGAAAATGAGATTTTTTTTAAAATGCAACTTTTTGGAGATTTTATTACTGCTTTCGATTAAGACAATTATTCTGATCACGATTCCAAAATTTTTGTCTGAATATCGAAATTCAGCCTGAAAAAATGGCTTCTAAAGTTCGAACCCAAGTCTTTCAAAAGTACCCATAAAAATAAGAATTTTTTCTTAAAATACAATTTTTTGGAGATTTTATGAGTGCATTCGATTAAGACAATTATTCTGATCACGATTCCAAAATTTCAGTCCGAATAGCGCCATTCAGCCCGAAAAAATGGCTTTTAAAAATCGAACCCAAGTCTTTCAATAGTGCCTGTGAAAATGATATTTTTTTAAAAATGTAACTTTTTGAGATTTTATTACTGCTTTCGATAAAGACAATTATTCTGATCACGATTCTAAAATTTCAGTCCAAATAGCACCATACAGCCTGTAAAAATGGCTTCTAAAGTTCGAACCCAAGTCTTTCAATAGTGCCCGTTAAAATGATAATTTTTCTTCAAATGCAACTTTTTGCAGATTTTATGACTGCTTTCGATAAAGACAAAAATTCTGATCACGATTCTAAAATTTCAGTCCAAACAGCGCCATACAGCCTGAAAAAATGGCTTCTAAAGTTGGAACCCAAGTCTATCAATTGTGCCTAGAAAATGATATTCTTTCTTCAAATGCAACTTTTTGCAGATTTTATGACTGCTTTCGTTTGAAACAATTATTCTGATCACGATTCGAAAATTTCAGTCCGAATAGCGCCATTCAGCCCGAAAAAATGGCTTTTAAAGTTCGAACCCAAGTCTTTCAAAAGTGACCGTAAAAATAATATTTTTTCTTAAATTGCAACTTTTTGCAGATTTTATGACGGCATTAAGACAATAACTCTTATCACTCTTCCGAAATTTAAGTTCTAATAGCGCCATTCAGCTTGAAAAAATGGCTTTTAAAGTTCGAACCCAAGTCTTGCAATAGTGCCACTAAGAATGATAATTTTTTTAAAAATGCTACTTTTTGGAGATTTTATGACTGCTTTCGATAAAGACAATAATTCTGATCACGATTCCAAAATTTCAGTCCGAATAGCGCCATTCAGCCCGAAAAAATGGCTTTTAAAAATCGAACCCAAGTCTTTCAATAGTGCCTGTGAAAATGATATTTTTTTAAAATGTAACTTTTTTGAGATTTTATTACTGCTTTCGATAAAGACAATTATTCTGATCACGATTCTAAAATTTCAGTCCAAATAGCACCATACAGCCTGTAAAAATGGCTTCTAAAGTTCGAACCCAAGTCTTTCAATAGTGCCCGTTAAAATGATAATTTTTCTTCAAATGCAACTTTTTGCAGATTTTATGACTGCTTTCGTTTGAAACAATTATTCTGATCACGATTCGAAATTTCAGTCCGAATAGCGCCATTCAGCCCGAAAAAATGGCTTTTAAAGTTCGAACCCAAGTCTTACAATAGTGTCTGTGAAAATGAGATTTTTTTAAAAATGCAACTTTTTGGAGATTTTATGACTGCTTTCGATAGAGAAAATCATTCTGATCACGATTCAAAATTTCTGTCTAATTAGCGCCATACAGCCTGAAAAAATGTCTTTTCAAGTTCAAACCCAAGTCTTGCAATACTGCCCGTGAATATTATATTTTATTTTTTTAATTCCACCATAATGGAAATTTTATCACTGAATTCAAGTGAGACAATAATTCGTATCACGATTCCGAAATAACAGTCCAATGAACGCCATACAGCCGGATAAAATGGCTTTTAAATATCGAACCCAAGTCTTTCAATAGTGACCGTAAAAATAATATTTTTTCTTAAATTGCAACTTTTTGCAGATTTTATGACGGCATTAAGACAATAACTCTTATCACTCTTCCGAAATTTAAGTCCTAATAGCGCCATTCAGCTTGAAAAAATGGCTTTTAAAGTTCGAACCCAAGTCTTGCAATAGTGCCACTAAAAATGATAATTTTTTTAAAAATGCTACTTTTTGGAGATTTTATGACTGCTTTCGATATAGACAATTATTCTGATCACGATTCAAAATTTCAGTCCGAATAGCGCAATTCAGCCCGAAAAAATGGCTTCTAAAGTTCGAACCCAAGTCTTTCAATAGTGCCCGTTAAAATGATATTTTTTCTTCAAATGCAACTTTTTGCAGATTTTATTACTGCTTTCGATAAAGACAATTATTATGATCACGATTCCAAAATTTCAGTCCGAATAGCGCCAGTCAGGCTGAATAAATGGCTTCTAAATTTCGCACCCAAGTCTTCCAATTGTGCCTGTAAAATGATATTTTTTTTTAAAATGCATTTTTTGGAGATTTTATGAGTGAATTCAAGTGAGACAATTATTCGTATCACGATTGCGAAATTTCAGTCCAATGAACGCCATACAGACGGATAAAATGGCTTTTAGATAACAAGTCTTTCAATAGTGACCGTAAAAATGATATTTTTTCTTCAAATGCAACTTTTTGCAGATTTTATGACTGCTTTCGTTTGAAACAATTATTCTGATCACGATTCGAAAATTTCAGTCCGAATAGCGCCATACAGCCTAAAAAAATGGCTTTTCAAGTTCGAACCCAAGTCTTTCAATAGTGCCCGTTAAAATGATAATTTTTCTTCAAATGCAACTTTTTGCAGATTTTATGACTGCTTTCGATAAAGACAATAATTCTGATCACGATTCTAAAATTTCAGTCCAAACAGCGCCATACAGCCTGAAAAAAAGGCTTCTAAAGTTGGAACCCAAGTCTATCAATTGTGCATAGAAAATGATATTTTTTCTTTAAATGCAACTTTTTGCAGATTTTATGACTGCTTTCGTTTAAAACAATTATTCTGATCACGATTCGAAAATTTCAGTCCGAATAGCGCCATTCAGCCCGAAAAAATGGCTTTTAAGGTTCGAACCCAAGTCTTGCAATAGTGTCTGTGAAAATGAGATTTTTTTTAAAATGCAACTTTTTGGAGATTTTATTACTGCTTTCGATTAAGACAATTATTCTGATCACGATTCCAAAATTTTTGTCTGAATATCGAAATTCAGCCTGAAAAAATGGCTTCTAAAGTTCGAACCCAAGTCTTTCAAAAGTACCCATAAAAATAAGAATTTTTTCTTAAATACAATTTTTTGGAGATTTTATGAGTGCATTCGATTAAGACAATTATTCTGATCACGATTCCAAAATTTCAGTCCGAATAGCAACATTCAGCCCGAAAAAATGGCTTTTAAAAATCGAACCCAAGTCTTTCAATAGTGCCTGTGAAAATGATATTTTTTTAAAAATGTAACTTTTTTGAGATTTTATTACTGCTTTCGATAAAGACAATTATTCTGATCACGATTCTAAAATTTCAGTCCAAATAGCACCATACAGCCTGTAAAAATGGCTTCTA